>LFYR01001785.1:216623-317111 GCA_001185155.1 Zostera marina | reverse complement strand
GCTTTGGGAGGGAGTATCACAAGCTCTCTCCATCTTTAAAGGTTCCGAGTTTCAAGGCAACCTCTCCATCTTTGTGATTGGTCGTTTACCGACAATCACATAAATCGAAAAACACTCATCACAAAAGTTGTGTAGCACCAAAGCACAACCTTCGGGGGGAGTATCACAAGCTCTCCTGGCGCTTCTGTCGCTTCGGCCAGAAGTCGTCGAAACTCAGGGGGGAGTATCACAAGCTCTCCCGGCACTTCTGTCGCTTCGGCCAGAGGTCGTCGAAACTCAGGGGGGAGTATCACAAGCTCTCCCGGCACTTCTGTCTATGGGATGGAAGTCGTCACATTTCGAGGGGGAGTATCACAAGCTCTCCCGACACTTCCGTCTATAGGATGGAAGTCGTCACAAGATTCCAGTAGGGAATCCACGCACTCTGCGCTTCGGCCAGAACCCGATTCGGATAACGAATCCACGCATTCTGTTGCTTCGGCCAGAATCAGATTCCATTAGGGAATCCACGCGATCTGCGCTTCGGCCAGAACCCGATTCGGATAACGAATCCACGCATTCTGTTGCTTCGGCCAGAATCAGATTCCGGTAGGGAATCCACGCGATCTGCGCTTCGGCCAGAAGCCGATTCGGATAACGAATCCACGCATTCTGTCGCTTTGGCCAGAATCAGATTCCAGTAGGGAATCCAAGCATTCTGTCGCTTCGGCCAGAATCAGACTCTAATACTGAGTCGGCACTTCTGTTGCTTCGGCCAGAAGCTGTCACATTTTTTGAGCATGATAGATCTGTCACTCCGGACAGATCAATCAAGGATGAGGAGCAGCATGGGAAGCAGCTCCGCACGGCAAGGTCAGTAAATCAATTAATATATCCTTTAGACTGATATAGTTGTTTTGCAGGTTGTTTTTTGTTTTGCAGGCACGATTCTGTTGCTTCGGCCAGAATCCACGCATTCTGTTGCTTCGGCCAGAATCAAACCAAGAACTATGTTGTCGCTTTGGCTTCAATGGTTCTTCAAACATTTGGAGATCATTTTTGTCATTTGACCTTAATGATCTCGACCCATCTTGCGCTTCGGCCTATGGGGTAACCGTCGTTGCGGACAAAAAGTCGCCTTTGATCAGGGTAGACTATAAACACCCGATTCGGATAACGAATCCACGCATTCTGTTGCTTCGGCCAGAATCAGATTCCAATGGTGAATCCACTCGATCTGAGCTTCGGCCAGAACCCGATTCGGATAACGAATCCACGCATTCTGTTGCTTCGGCCAGAATCAGATTCCAATGGTGAATCCACTCGATCTGAGCTTCGGCCAGAACCCGATTCGGATAACGAATCCACGCATTCTGTTGCTTCGGCCAGAATCAGATTCCAATGGTGAATCCACTCAATCTGCGCTTCGGCCAGGACCCGATTCGGATAACGAATCCACGCATTCTGTTGCTTCGGCCAGAATCAGATTCCAGTAGTGAATCCACGCGATCTGTTGCTTCGGCAAAGATCCACACAGCAAAAGTCGCTCTTGATCAGAGTAAGACTATAAACATGTAGTTCCGTTGGCCTGGAACTAGATTCAAATAACGAATCAGTCCATCTGATAATGCATGGACCACGCGGAGTCATTAGTGTCGCTGTGGGCACAATGACTAGATTCAGGGGTGAATCAGTCCATCTGACATGGACCACACGTACTATCTTGCTCGGGGGGGGAGACTGAGGCTACACGGGTGTTTGCCATGCTCTCTTCAGGGGGGAGTACTGGTGAGACATGCCTGAACACGTCAGTCACTCCCAGCAACGCCCTTCGACAAGAACTAGGGTTCCGTCACTTGCTGCCGGACCCCCGGAGAGTTCCACGAATCCGGAAGGAGTGTCTACGTCAAGTACTCAAGGCAGCACCTGGGAGTCGCCGATTGGGACTACCAAGTCGCCGACTCCAGGGGTGAATCGCTGACTCTAGGCCTCGTGGACAGTTCTGGTAGGCTTCCACTAGGCTCATGGGGAGTCGGCGATTGAACCTCTGGATCGGCGATTCCCACACCTGAATCGCCGACTCCCAGCCGTTACTTGAGCGGACCCTCCCCATTAAGGCATTCCTTAATAGGATACCTTAATGGGGTGGGTCCCACGCTAATGAATGGGGAAACGTCCCCCAAAGACCCTATAAAAGGGGTCCTTGGGGGACCTCTCCCCTCAACTCATTCACACTTGACACACCCCAACCAGAGTAAACTAAGGAGCCCGAATCGCCTACTCCCACGTGAGTCGCCGATTCCCCTCCTCTTCTGCAGGTACATTGACGTAGAGCGTGCGTCGTGGACTCCAAAGCCTCCGGCCCTCCTCGCAACCCCGCGAGCCTACTGGTAGCAGATTCCGTGCTTCATCATAGTCGGTTGTCACTAGGTAGCATGACCAATTAGAAAGTGCCAACGGGTCAACAAACTCATCTCTCATTTTTATCTTTTTTATTTCTCCGAACTTTGTAATTCGAGCATTGCCCCTCATTATTTTAATGAAAAATTTATCTACCTCAAAAAAAACATTTGTTATTGTAACGTGTTTGGCAGTGTGAACTTCTTATGGTCATGTAGTTGAGACATAACAATGATCGTGCTAAAGACTCTTAGTAGAGAATTGGATGGAAGAGCTTTAGAATTTAGTCTCTTCTTGATGATGATGATCATATATTCATATGAATTTTCTCTCCTTCCTCGATTTATAGACTAAATAGTAGGGATTGTGTTGAACATGGGCTTTGGGTTTAGTTGATCATCCCACAGGCTTTGTCTAAGTGACATACTACAGGGTGATGCCTTGCAATATAACCGATTACATTGGTCGAACCCTAATTCAGTCATATCTTAGGAGTTGAGTCCATGACTCCAGTTTGACTTATTTGGGTCCCTTGATTCGATCTAGTCAGTCAGCCCAACGGAAGGAATAAAAGTTCTACTCGTATTTTTAGACTTAAATATAATGACTTCACTGCTTAATTTTTGCATTTTCAATATCTTGCTTACATATACATTTAGTTCTGTGTTTTCTCAAGAATACATCTTTTGATCGATGTGTTTGATTTTTTTTGTTTTGTTTATTTGATCAGTTGTGTGAAGCTTCCATCGCATATTCTATGATGGGATCTCCGTACTGGATGGCACCAGAGGTATTTCTTACTTATCTTTCTGTTCATTTGATAGTTTTTACACTCATAGTAAAACTTTTTGTTTAATACAGGTTTTGCAGGCCTCCATAGACAAAAAATCTGGTTATAATTCTTCTGTTGATATTTGGAGTTTGGGTTGTACTGTCATTCAGATGTTTACTGGTAAACAACCTTGGAGTGATCTTGCACCTGTAAGTGACACTTAAAGCTTAGTCAAACACTCAAACTTACCTTTATCCAGTTGTCCCTGATTAATTCTGTCTACATTACAATTTTATGTTGACTCATTTTTTTCCAGCAATATTATGTAGGGAATGTGTTAAAACTAACCACCTAAGATGGCTTGGTGGTCAAAACTACCCACCAAGCCTAGGTGTTAGGTGATTAGGGGGTAAATTTTCCTAATTTGCCCCTCATTAGTAAATTGTGTTGCTGTACCCATACCCGTTACAATGACCCACTATCTAACATCTGGAAAATATTACCCAAATACCCAAAAGACACACCTGACTACCCGGTGTTGGGTGTTGAACGAAGATTTTAGGGATTCCGGTGGTCGGAGCCAGACGGAGATCTGGATTCCGGTGATGGTTACTTAGTCTGTACCTCTTTGCCACCTGCTACATGAATTCTACTAAATTGACGGCGGAGGTTGGAGCCACCACTCTCATGGAATTCGTTGGAAAAGAAGGGGAGGACGTTGGGGGTGATCTTACTATTTTGGTAAGCCACCTGCAATACGCTTGCAAGAGAATCGCTTCCATTGTTGCATCTCCGATTGGTGTAGAAGTTTCCGGCGGAAGTGGGGATGACGTTGGATCTTCTTCGTCTTCGGCTGGAAGGGATGTTCCCAAACCCCTCGATATCGTCTCGGTAAAATAAAAATCTGGTTCTTTGGAGATCTCCGTCCGATCTTCCAGTAAAAAAAATTCAGTTCTGATGGTATTACCCTTATTTATTATACACATTTTTCCAGAATGATATAATACTGTCATCCCTGAAGAAGTCTGGTAAAGTCGTCGTTATGGCATCAGAAGAGGCTGAATCTCCAGTGTGGATTACCGACGATGGCTCCTTCGTCGTCGTCACAGACCCTCTCGACGGATCACGGAACATCGACGCATCGATACCCACTGGAACGATATAGAATAGAAGTATGGGTTGGATAAGGGAGGTGGGAGGACGATCGGTGGGTTCCTTTTCTGCCCGTTACTGACAATGGCATGTGAAAGAAAATTTTTAAAAAATTTAAGGGTAAAATGGTCATAAAATTTATAGGTGGGTAGTTTTAACTCCTAAGCAACCTTAGGTGGGTAGTTTTAACAATTTTCCTATTATGTACTACAGTACTATATTTCTTAAATGTCTGCAATATAATATTTTGAAATTTGAATAGATTAAAATGGGAAGTTTCTCTGCACGTGTAAAATGATTATATGATAGAATTTTTGTATTCGCTTCTAAATTGGTTTGTTCTCAAATATGGCATAGGCTGCTGCACTGTTCAAAGTTTTACATGAATCTCCACAACTACCAGAAGCATTGTCATTTGAAGGTAAAGACTTCCTTAAGCATTGCTTTTGTAGGAATCCAGAGGAGAGACCTTCAGCAAGTGACTTGATGAAGCATCCATTTGTAACAACACATTTTCATCAGTATAATAACATACATAGTTCTGTTAAAGTATTTGCACAAAAAAAGCCTTTCAGTGAGTTTCTAGACTCAATGTCTACATTGCTTTAAGTCTTTAACTTATCATCGAATTATTGTTCAGTTTTAATGAGATTAAATCTTAGCAGGATGATTTACATGGTCCTACAAATCGCACCATGTGCAGAAGTGACCCAGTAATTAAAGGGAAATCAATGCCCAATTGGTATGTGCAGATGTGTAGACGTTTTATTATCTAATAATATGTGATATCTAATTTTAAATGTTTGAATGGTTTGATTGATTATTTATTTGATGTGCAGATGTTTTATTATCTAATAACTCTGGAGGCAGTGTCTCATATCTCCCAACCATACAGCAACATCCAAGGTGCATTTTCATCCCTTTTCAATGGACATTCCTCAAATGCTACTACGCATGAAGTCTAGCATTGGAATCCAGGGAAGCCTTGGTCTTCTGTATACAATAGATTTTTTCTGGGAAAGAAATCTTTCGTTTCTCTTAAAAGTTAAAACATAGATGATTAATCCACTCCCACTATCAATTGTTGGATTTAGCGTGTTATTAATTAATTACTAATAGATTCATGTTGTCAAAATTTCTGTTCTTTATAGTTTGAGAAACTTCAAACTTTGTACATATTAATAAGTTTGCCTTCCAATGGTTGCCGAAATTTCCTCTCTCCTTCCTGTTTTGATATATTTCCCTCCCCTTCCTAGTATGAAAGCTCTCTTATTTAAGAAAAAATAGGATGGTAATTAATTAATTAATAAAGATGCATGCAATTCGATGACTTTTTGAAGACGACACGGCGTTGACACGTACAAAAAAAAACTCTTTAATTGTTTTTAATTACTTTAACTCTCAATTTGATTCTTCAAGAATGTAATAAATAAATATATATATATACGATCAACAAAATTATGATGCAGCATATATGCTGACATCATATGTAGTGTCGTCGTCGATCATCATCAGGTTGGAAAGCCAGTGGGCACAGTCGGAGTGATCGGACGTCTTCCACGCCCCATAGCAAAACCACGAGTTCCGTCTGGCATTCTTGGACCCCACGGTGATTGTTTGGTCAATTCACCCACCATACCATTGACGTTTGATCCAACTCTTCTAGGTCCCAGTAACTTGTTGGACGATTCACTCCTGACTAGATAATTACAGGCAACAGGTCCAGAATTTGTTGGTGATAAAGCACCTCCACGTCCTGGAATTCCTCGGGATTTCACGCGTCCAAGACTCTTAGACCTCATCATTTTCCCAAGCGAGGTACCTTCGATCTGAATCTAAAAAATACATACATAAAACAAAAATGCATTTCAATGTAATCCAACTTTATTTATCTGTCTCACAGATAGATTAGCTTTTGATTGCTCACAGTAACAAGTTGTTGATGATTCAGGATTTTAGATGACTATTTTTTTTTACTTACATGATGGGAAGAAAGTTTGAACGCCGCCCGTTCATTGTCTGTCGTAACTTGTTTTTGCTGTTGAACCATCTGTTTCCGTTCATCGACATCATCCTCACCACGACCACCACCTTCCTCCTCCTCATCAGATATTTCGTTGTTCAAGTAATGATCACGATCTCCTCCTCTTCTATTCCTCATAACTGATCTTGGCTGTATCATCAATTCCTTATCATGATTTATTTTTGTCGGATAAAAGATTCTAAGTTTTTTTTTTTGAAAGCATGCATGCAAACTTACTGATCTCCTGCGCATTACTCGTACACGAAGTCCTTTTCTCCAATTTCTCGAATCGTTCAACCTTTCAACCTAGAATCCATCCATTTATTTACTCATACATATATAGAAAATTCACAATCTCATTAATTATCTTTATTGAACATCTTACGGCCTTTTCAGCTTGCTCGGAATTCTCATACTCCACAAGCGCATGTACCTTGAGTAATTAGAACATAGATAATGCATGGTTATTAAGAAGATGCATTATTTATTTATTTATTTAAATACCTTGTTACTAACTAAGATATCACTTTTATAGGATGATGATTTAGGACTAGAGGATGCGGGCTCGCTTGGATGACAAATTTTAACACTTCTGATACTGTTTATCATATAAAATTCAAAATATTAACTTCAAATCTCTTATATAAAATTCTACAGTTTGAATTTATTTACCAATCCTACAGAATCAAGATCAAACCTGCCGACGGTGCTGAATATTTTCTCAACTTTCTGTCGATTACATTCCTCCGGCAAATTTTCGACAACCACCGTACGTAGCTACAGTAAATCCAAGAATAATTAAAATCAAACATATAAAAACAGAAGAGAACAGAACAGATGGGAAGGAGGAGTGTAATTAAAGAACCTGAAATTCCTCTCTCTCTTTTTCACTAAGTACCACTTTCTTCCTCACCTTCTTCCCATCCTCGCTTACATCCTACATCACAGGTAAATAGATCAGAGGATCCATGATTAAATTAATCATGGAGGAACGATACTTACAAGATTTGGAGATGTTCTAAGAGCTTTTGTAAGAACAAAATTATTGCATCCAAGTGCTTTCATTTTCTTCTGAGATATAATAGCAGTTATTGGAACTGTAGGAGGGAAACAGTTAAACAATTATTGTAGTTTTGATCTCGTCACTTTTGAATTTCGACTTGAATGTGATGGTGAAAGTCAACATACCGTAGCCATCGGAATCTTTATTGGTATTTTTATGATCATTTGAATCCGATTGTGAATCCGTGAATTGATATTCAACTTGTTTCACAATCTTCTGAGCCGCCTCTGATGAGTTCCCGGAGTATCTAGGTGAGATTTCTCCTTCAGCACCAGCACCACAACTACCTCCTCCTCCACGTCCGTTATAGTTGAAGTGGGAGAAAATAGCTGAATCGACGGAGCTCCTTGGCGGTTCGTCATCAGGGAAGCAAATCCAATCTGATGGCTGTGCACTAGCACTGGATCCGGAGCCGCAGGTTCCGTCGTGTCCAGGGAAATTAAACCATGGATCGAAGTAGTAACAAAAACCTTGTAGAGATGATGGTGTAGACGTCGATGTTGACGTCGGAGAGAATGCATATGAACTCGGTATGAACTCGGGAGCGTCGACGTTGAATTTGAATGTATTTTTTTCTTCTTCTACTGCATGATGATTAGTCATAATTACCTCCTTTTTTAACTTTGCATCACCCCCTTCCCCCTCCTCCGATCTACCTTGTCCGACCACCTCCATCCTCGGCTGGCCACCCGCCTGCCTGCCTCCCCTATCGCCTCTATCGTCCTTAATCTATCTATCTCTATTCACATCCTATTTGTGATAGCTTAATGTGAGGCCGGAGTTTTTCCTGGAGACACCCGGAGAGTCCTCGTTTTGCGCGATATTTTTTTTGTTACTTATTATATGTCGGGTACTTAATAACGGCTGACGCCGGTTTGAATGTTTATGACGGTTTGATATTTTTTTTACTTTAATATTTTTAATGGTATTTTTGCATTCACATCCTTGAAATATTAGTATTTGTAGAATTATTCTTGTTAATTATTATGTAAGAGCTTCTTCCTCCACTGTTCCCCAACTGCCATTCCGATCAGATTTCTATCAAGGCGGGCGGGACCACGGGAGGGAGGGATAATCAAATGGCGATGATGACTACGGTCAAGTCATCCCGGTCCAGACCAGCGCAGACGTCAGGAGTGTTGTCGTCTTCTGCCATTTTGAGTGCCGAAGAAGCTATTCAACTTTCCGACAAGCTCCAGATATTTAAGGCTTCTGGGTTCGATCCTGAGAAGTTCGTCCAGTCCAAATGCCCGACCATGAGCGAGAAGGTTGGGTTTTTTTGCTGATTTGATTTTGTGGAAATTTCTTCATATTTTTCTTTGTTTGTGCCAATTTTATAATTTGGGAAAAAATACGCAATTGTTTGCTGTTAATGTCGATTTTATTCTTTACTGCAATGTAGTTGAATTAGTATTTTTTACGTAAAAATTTATGCAGATTCCGTTTTTGTTCTCCCTTGCATAATATTCTTACGTATATGATGAGGTTGATGGGAGAGTTATTTGGGATAATAATAGGTGGAATTGGAGATGATGAGATTCAGAATTTGAGACAAATGTTAAATCCAAGGAAAGAAATTTCTGTTTAGATTCATATACATAGAATGTGATTTGATTTTATGTTGCTGGTCTATAAGATGGTAAACTAATTTTTAACCTGTCTATCAAACTGACTGTATACAAGTTAACCCAATCCCTAAGCATCTCGATTTAAAGTCATTTCTATTTCTATTTACAGTGTAGGTATTAGTTATTTAGTGGTTGTTGCATGTGGATTGTTTCATTGTGTCTGTGAGTCTGTAACCACTTACCTGCAAATAATAAAAAGGTAAACGGGTTAGATGAAAAAAGAAATATTGTCAAAGAAAATACACTTTCCATGCAGGTATTTTATCTCCCATTGTAACTTTTAGTACGATTGCTTTATCTTTCTTCTTGAAATATTTATTCTTACACCAAAAATTGCCAAGTGAAAAGTTATAACTGTGATTTGTAAATTCATAGGAAATAAAGCATTTATGTTTTTACCTTCAAGATCTGAAGAAGGCTTCTGCAGAAGAAATGCGTAGAAACGTTTATGCTAACTACTCTTCTTTCATACGGTTAGTTACACATAAAATCATGTTAATTGGGAATTCAGCACTTCTTTTAATCTCCAAATTATCTTATCCTGTACAAGTATTTTATGTATTTGTCAATTATATCGTTATACAAGTATACATCCCACTTGTATTTCTTTTGCAATTGGTAAATAATTTTCATTAATGAAACAACAAAGTTCTAGCTATAATATTTACTAACAAACTAGAAGTAGACTTGAAACTAATTTAACCTGGTCTGTAAGATGGTAAAATAATTCTTTCCTTGACGAAGGCTATAAAGTCATCATTAGCAAGCCAGGACTCATAGATCCTAAAAGGTTTGTGGCCCTTCTTAGGGGTAGAGAAAGCTATGATCATTATGACATGGTCACTAGAACTACCCCTATAGAATTCAAACCTTGATTGGGGCCATAGGTCAATCCACTTTAGATTAGTGAAAACTATATTTAACCTACTAAACCTAGCAACAGAGCCCACAGATTTGTTGGTCCATGTGAACTCACCTCCAATAGAGGATAACTCAATCAGTTGAGTGGCTAATGTAGCATTGAGAAATTCAGATGGACCACTATGATAATAGATCCCTTGGGACAACGAGGGTAAGTTGCAGAATTTACTTATGTCCAGCAAAGCCTCCTAGAGGGACTTTCTTTCATCTCTGTTGTTAGAGGCATAAATCACAGTGAGCAGGAAGGTTAACCCGCCGACCGCCGTCATTCTCCATTCTAAGATGTAGTAGTTATTTGTGCAACACTAAGACCACACCATTCCAGATATCTCTCCTTCATCCTACATTCCTACCTAGATGGAGTCAGGGGGAGAAGAACACAGATTTGAGAGACAGTTCCACTCATCCCCAAAGGATTTAGATTAATTAGATATATACTCAAATTTCTCAGCTCTAATTTTAGTTTCTAATAATCCAAAAATTTCAGATTTTAAGTTACACAATAACTTCCTAACTTTTGATTGCCTAGATGGGTGGCTAAGTCCCCTAACGTTCCACACAGTTAAAGCCATGGGGTGATTGGGGGGGTCTTTAATTTGTGGGATTGTAAGGGACTTACTGCCAGCCCGATGCAGTCAGCACCATGGGGACTACATCGGAGAGTTGATTTGGGGACCATCCTCTAAAGAGATTTCTTTTATCCCTTTTCTCTTGCCTTGTCAAGGCATCATGGGCCTTAGCATTTTTGGAAGATTTTTGCAGTCCAGCTTGTCCTCTTTGTGCATTCCAGTGCACCTTTTCTTTACGATGCTCTACATTGTGATTGTCGACATCAGCCAATGTAGAGTCCAACAAACATTCTTTCTCCCATCTTCTGTCAATGTCCCGAAATGTATAAAAGAAATCATTTATTTTGAAAGACATTCATTCTTCCATCTTCTGCATAGCTTCATACCAGATTTCTGAGAATTTCTACACTTAAAAAAAAAATGATTTATGACCTCATCTTCCTACTTACATAACAGAGACATTTTCTCCCTACGTTTTTTTTACCTTTGTTGGAAATTTCCTCTCTAATAACATAATGAGAATCTGTGGATTCTGTGAGCCCGAATATCTTGAGCAAATCGGTCTGACAGGACTTTCTCTCTGATAACATCACAAACTGAAGAAAAAGAATATTTTAGGCCAAGCCAAGTCCAAGTCCAAGATTGATCTTCACTCTATACCATGCACTAAGATATTAATAATAAGAAATTAGAGTTGGTTGATGGCAGAGAAGTAATATGTCATCCCACCTCCTACCTCTGAGGTACTTTCTTTTCATCTATCTAGAGCTAATAGAAGTATTCTCGTTAGTGAGTCTACACATCCACAACACATCCACATCCTTCAAGCCAAGCTCACCTTCTTTAAGTGGTCTAGCACACTGCACCTATGCCACCTGGTTGGATGCTCTCTACAAGAATCTATAGATGATAGTATGATACTTTGGGCCAATTGAACTGTCTTGATGCCTTGATGATAACCTTTAGGAAAATATCCAAAATTAGAATTTACCATAGTCCATAGACCCCTCACTTTAGCAATTACAGTTTGTCTGCACAAGATAATCCATTAGTTTTCCATCTACTACAAATGGTCCTTAATCCAGAGATTAATTCATCATAGTCTGATCTCTTTGTACCTTTATCAGATACAGGTTGAATCAAGTATCTATTAGGGAAAGTACCATGTTGGAATGCTAGTATATCCGTTAACACCTCTCTGTTATAACAATTCTCAGATAGGAATAACTGAATAAGTTTAACTTAAACACACTGACCTTCAACTCAGTATTGGTTCTGGGAGACAAACCTTCATTGCATTATAGATCTTTTCATTAGCTTTACTAAAAATTACTACATCATCTGTAAATACTAAATACTAGACGGCTCTAATTATCATCCCATTTAGTTCGAATAACAGCAAAGAATCTTCATCTTTGCAAGATAGTCATCATAATTTAGAACTTTGTTCTCCTATTTTATCTATCAAAACTTCAAATCCAAAATCTAGAGCAGGAATAGTGAGTAACCTGCTGTTCTGTGAATTTCCTAATTTTTATAGTTTGAAATATTATGTTTGTGTAACCAGCCAGATTTTTCATTTCCTGAGATTAAATTTCTTTCAAAAGAAGGTTAGCATTACAACACGGTTTCATTTTAATTTTTTTTACAGAACGTCCAAAGAAATATCTGATTTAGAAGGAGAGCTTCTGTCTATCAGAAATCTGCTATCTACTCAGGTGTCTGTAATTCATGCTTTAGCAGATGGAGTTCACATTGATTCACTTTCTTCTTCTTCTAAAGATTCTAAGAAAAATATATCAACTATAGAAGACAAAGAACAATCTGATGTAGAGAAATGGGCTGCAGAATATCCTGATATCTTGGATGTTTTGTTGGCTGAGAGAAGAGTCGACGAAGCTTTAGACGCCTTTGATGAAGGGGAAACTGCAGTTGCAGAAGCAAAAGTAAAGAAAACCTTAGCCATTGAAGTGATATCAAGATTGCAAGCTTGTATAACAAGTCGCAGGCAAAAGTTATCTGACCAACTTGCAGAAGCTGCTTGTCAGTCCTCCACATGTGGCGTTGAACTTCGTGCCGCCGCTGCTTCTCTCAAAAGACTTGGAGATGGTCATCGAGGCCACAAGTTGATACTTAATGCTCATCATCAAAAACTTCAATACAACATGCAAACTATTCACCCCACAACTACCACCTATGGAGGAGCATACACTGCTGCTCTTTCGCAACAAGTTTTTTCTGCTATTGCACAAGCATTGGATGATTCTTTGGATGTTTTTGGTGATGGATCAATTTACACATCAGAACTTGTAATATGGGCTACTAAACAGACAGAAGATTTTGCTTGTCTTGTTAAGAGACATGCACTAGCATCTTCAGCAGCTGCAGGGGGACTAAGGGCTGCAGCTGAGTGTGTTCAAATTTCCATAAGACATTGTTCTTTGCTGGAAGTACGAGGTCTAGCACTTTCTTCTGTTCTTATGAAGCTCTTTAGGCCAAGTATTGAGCAAGCATTAGATGCTAATTTAAAACGAATTGAACAGAGTACAGCTGCATTAGCAGCTGCAGATGATTGGTCACTTACCTACCCTCAAGTTGGTGCACGCTCTTCCATTAGATTTACCACATCTGTTAGTAGTAGCACGCTTTCACAACCCAAGCTTTCAAGCAGCGCTTATCGTTTTTATTCGATGGTTCAGGTGAACATTATTTTTTTTAGAATTGTTAATTTAATTTTTAACCAATAAACCAAACTTTTTATTATAATCTTGAGTCTCATATTCATCACCTGGAAAAAAAATTCTTGCAGGATTTTCTCGAAGATGTAGGACCTCTTTTAAGCATGCAGTTGGGAAGTTCTGCTCTAGAAGGGCTTTTAAAAGTATTTGGTTCGTATGTCAAGTTGTTGCAAAATGCATTGCCGAGTTCAGTCGAGCATGAGGCTCTTTCTGCAAATAAGCTTGTCAGAATGGCTGAGACTGAAGAACAGCATTTAGCTTTATTGGCCAATGCCTCTGCATTGGCAGAAGATTTTCTCCCACGTGCAGCAATGAAACTTACTTCAAGTTCTAGTAATCAAGCCAGCAAGGATGATCCTCGAAAAAAGTCCTCGGATAGACAGAACAAAGTACCAGAACACAGAGAATGGAAAAAAAAGCTTCAACAAGCTGTTGATGGATTGAAAGAAAGTTTCTGCCGGAAACATGCGCTTGATCTAATCTTTACAGTTGATGGAGATTGCAATTTGACTGCACAAGTTTATTTAACAATGGACAGTACTGGCCATGAGCCTGAGTGGTGTCCATCATTGATGTTTCAGGTTTATTTATTATTTTTTTCAATAGTAATTTCGATAGATAACTTTTTCCTTTCCGTTCAAACATTCATGATTCAACACTCAAAATTATTGAAAATTTTATAATTTTGTAGAAATAGTTAAATAAATGGTAAACAGTAAATTCCACTGAAACATTGATTTATTTTATAAAAAGTAAATATTGCATGATTATTCTGTCCTAAAGAAATCTTTCTACTTCTGGTTGCCTTCAGGAACTATTTTCCAAATTGAACAGAATGGTAGGCATGGCTGTAGATATGTTTGTGGGAAGAGAAAGGTTTGCTACGTTACTTTTAATGAGGCTAACTGAGGCTGTCATGTTATGGCTACACAACGATCAGAGTTTCTGGGATGATATCGAAAATTCTTCTAATCCTTTGGGTGCTTTTGGTCTTCAACAGGTATGGTAGTAGTTTAACTTACAAAAAAGAATTGCAGTAACATTAATTGCTTATGGCTGCAACATACTTTAATTTCACAATATATGGACTTGAGATGATTCAGATAGAATCCAACATTTTTTGGTTTTCTCTACCCTGCAGTTTTATCTTGATATGCAATTTGTACTTCACTTTACATCTCATGGACGCTATTTGTCTAGAACCTTACGTCGAATTATTGCAGAAATCATAGAAAGAGCCATCAATGCATTTGCTGCTAGTGGTTTGGATCTTAACAGGTATATCTATCCTTTCAGTTAATTATCTTCAAAAACTTATCTGAAAGAAATAAAGACAAATATTTATTTTTTGTTGTCACAGTGTGCTTCCTGAAGATGACTGGTTTGTACAAATTTCCAAAGAAAGTGTAGAAAGATTAAGTGGCAGAACTAGCAACATTGATGATACTGATACCAACAGTCCACATGGGAGTTCCTAGTTCATGTCTGGCCTATCTTGTATATTAGAACGACAACAAACAACATATGTAATGGTGATAATTTAGAATGAATTGACTACCATTCGTACTTTCAGGAATCCACATACCCCATTCACCTACAATAATCCATTGTCATCCATGACAAGAACCCAGGTTTTCTTGCAAAATCATCTGCATTTTTAACCATTTGAAAATTATGTAGAAGAAGATGTTCACCAGTTCCTTAACATGGAAGTGTGGTGTGTTACGTTTTGGATGCTCTTCCTTTTTGTTGTTTAATAACGAATCTCATTTTATTAGGGTTTATTGGCCTTATAAATTATAACTCAAATAAATGTGCCTTGATATTTTAGTCAAATCGCCCTGATTGACACTTTTAATTTCAATACAGTACCATAACAAAAAAAATATATTAAAGCTTGTCTTTAAAATCTGTGATTTCGATTTTATTTTCTGATCATTAATTAGATCAGAGAGTCAGAGACACCTGTATTAATCATGTCTCTGTAATTTGGTTCAAATATTGAGAATTCCTTGGAGCAAAGAAATTCATTTTGTTTCAAATCCCCCATAGATATCGAGTAAAGCATCTGAGGAATTCTCGTAATGGTAATATTGACTTGGTCGTGGCACATTAACCTGAAAAATGGTCCTTAATCGGGTTAACCGGGGTTTTAAATATTAGGTATACTCACTTGGTTGAGATTTAAGAATAATTTCGCCCAAATTCCTCCAGTCGAGTCACGCTGTTCTTTCTCTAATCCAATTCCGAAACAGGCTATAAATGGATTTTGCGATTCAAACGATTAACCATCCGTGGACAACTTTTCCCTCACCCAGCCACATCAACCGGTGGAAATTTCGACATGCTGCTCTACTGTCAATCGCTGCCTCTGGTAAATGTCGTGATAGTTCCTCACTATTCCGTGAAAGGAGAAGGTTGGTTTTCTGCTAGTTTCGATCAATTTACGCATTCCATTCTCTAATATCGTATTTTATAGAGTCAAGCATGTTATAGTTTTCGTGTTTATCTTAAAATTGAATCTTCTTAATACTGTTCCAGATTTCATTAGCTTCTCTAATAATAACTATCGAATGTTATTTTGGCGATCAGTTGCCACTGTTTTGACCTACATGATGAACTTGTACCATATGAGGAGGCATGGTCATTGCAGAAATCTTTAGTGGAAAAGAGGCGTATTTTGATGGCAGAAGATGATGACTCTTCTGATATGTTAATTATTCTTCAGCATCATCCTGTTTACACTTTGGGTACCAACAGTGCGGAGAAATACCTAAATTTTCAGATGAAAGATGCTCCATTTGATGTTTTTCGCACAGAACGTGGAGGGGAAGTTACATATCATGGCCCTGGACAGGTATTTCTCCTTTAAGATTTAGATAATATTTCCGGACTTGTCATCTATATAAAGTTTCAATTTTTACATCTGCCTACGAGAAAATATTAATAAAAACTCCACTTGATCCTTTAGTCTTGATTTTTTAGATAAGCTAGTCTGTCGCAATTAGCTAGTTTATTTACTGGTGAAGTATATTTTTTTCCGCCCAAACTAAGGGATTTAATTGTTTATTTTTGTTGTGTTATTAATTCGCATAATAAAATATAAGTATTCTTTTCATCATGCAGTTTTACTTGATTTGAACCTTTTTTTGTCCTAACATTTGTTTTAAATTTAAATAGAATTCAATGATATTGATAGTTTTTCCTTCTTTGTCAGGATTGTTGAGAAAGTTTATGAGTATTTGCCTTGCATTTTTCATTTTGAGATTTATATTTAGTTTTCTCCAAAAGTATTTTCCCAATTAACCAATCTTTAGCTTGTTGTGTATCCCATTCTCAATCTGCGATATCACAATATGGATCTCCATTGGTACCTTAGGTCTCTTGAAGAAGTTGTTATTCGAGTTCTTGCATCGTCATTTTCAATTAAGGCTAAACGTCTGGACGGACTTACTGGAGTTTGGGTTGGTAAGCATCTGCATTTTTTTATCAGTTATTTGGGATGATGTTATAGATAATAGATAGCACCAAAACATAGGTATTTCGTATTTGTGATGCAGTCCAAAGCTTCATTAATTATTATGATAAGGATTTGCATTGTAATCAAGAGAAAGGTGGACCCAACAGTCCTGATTTGGCCTATAATTGGCTTGACCAAGGTCAAGCCAATTCTCACTCTCTTTAATAGAGTTGGACTCACATCACTGGATTGCCCATTTACCAATGATGTGAGTATAAATGCAATGGGCCCAAGGGAGGAGAGCATTATTGAATATTGTGCAAGGTATTATTCTCTCCCTATTTTTACTATTCTCCTTACTTTCCTCTACCGTTTCTTCTACTTTTCTTCTATCGATTTCTTCTCTATTCCTTGGTGGATTCCAAGATCTGTTTCTTCTAGATCTGAAGAAGAATTTCTATCTTCTTCTTTCACTCCCTGTGATTAGTATTCAGGTATTGACTGCACTAGATGGTATCAAAGCTAAGGCAGGAGGAATTTTTTTCCGGCTGTAATGTCTGAGAATTATCACATTTCTCGTCAAGAGTGGGAAGCCACTAATAAAGCTATTGCGGATCTGACCGCAACAATGAGAGATGGTTTTGGTGACATGAGGAGGATGATCAGCTTACACACTGATCCTCCAGATCCGCCTGATCTGAGGCAGCAACTAGTAGGTAGTGTCATTGAGTCCGGAGTAGCTACTGGTCCAGTATCTGGGGTGGTGTATCAACGCCGACCTCAGGAGGTACCGATCCAGACCTACCACAGACGTGGACGCAATCCAATGGAGGATCCTCCACTCACGTGACGTTCACTGGAGGAGAGTCTCTAACTTACCATTGCCGGTCGACTGAGCCGCCGGTCATCACTTATTAGAGGAGAGGAGGCGGCGCTCTGGAACAATTTGAAGAAATGTTGAATGAAGATCTCGATGATGAAGAGGAGCAACAATTCATAACTTATCGTAGGAGAGCCCAATACCAAAGAAATAGGCGAGGGAAGTAACAAATGCGAATAATTATGATGACCAATTTCAAAGAAGTCACAAGACTCACAACAGAATTCATGGGAGGTTCAAACTGAAAATGGACATTCCACACTTCAATGGATTACTCCACATTGAAGATTTCTTAGAGTGGATAGCGAGAGATTTTTTGATTACATGGAGATCGATGAAGATCAACAAGTGAAGTTGGTGGTAATCCGGTTCAAGGGAGTAGCTTCTGCTTGGTGGGAGCAGACTGCTATCAATAGAAGGAGATCAAATCAAAGACCAGTACACACTTGGGACAAGTTGAAGAGATTGTTAAAACAAAGGCTCCTGCCTCGTGATTTTGAGGGAATTTTATTCACACAATACCATCAGTGCTGCCAGGGGAACAAAAGTGTGAATGACTATGCTAAAGAATTTCATAGATTATACTCGAGAAATAACCTTAGTGAAACTGAAGAACAATTGGTGGCAAAATTTGTGCAAGGACTCAAAGCTAAATTTCAGGAAAAATTAATTCTACAACCTCAGTATTCTCTGATGGATACAATTAGAGTTGCTGATCAGTTAGAGAAAAGAGCTGAGAAATTCAACAAATTCACAGGAGGGCCTTCTACAAGTAGGATGCCTCAACACAGTGATAGGGGACTACTTCCTACACCTGAAGAAAGAAAAGTTAATACTGAAAGTAGACAGGATGTAAGAGTCAATAGGTTCGGGGATCAAAGAAATTCTAATATCAAATACTATAGATGTAATGAGTGGGGCCACAAATCAAATACTTGCCCTAAAAGAGGAAAATTACACTTATGTGATGATAGAGGAAAATGGCCAATGGGACCGGGAGATGAGGACTCTGAAGATCAATTTGATGAAAACCAACAGTTTCAACATTGCTGATATCAGAAATTATTTTCCTCAGCCTTATTCAGAAACTCAATTGAGGATAATTGGCCCTACAGAAGGGGAGCATGATGCAGTCCAAAGCTTCATTAATTATTATGATAAGGATTTGCATTATAATCAAGAGCAAGGTAAACCCAACAGTCCTGATTTGGCCCATAATTGGCACTCTCTCTAATAGAGTTGGACTCACATCATTGGATTGTCCATTTAATGATGTGAGTATAAATGCAATGGACCCAAGGGAAGAGAGTATTATTGAATATTGTGCAAGGTATTATTTTCTCCCTACTTTTACTATTCTCCTTACTTTTCCTCTACTGTTTTGTTCTATCGATTTCTTCTCTATTCCTTGGTGGATTCCAAGATCTGTTTCTTCTAGATCTGAAGAAGAATTTCTATCTTCTTCTTTCACTCCCTGTGATTAGCATTCAGGCATTGACTGCACCAATTTGACATACATATTCCTCATTCTTTTTAATGCTGCACATACGGTTCATCTTAGGGTATTTTTGGTATTAAAAAGAGTGAGGTCTACAGATCATAGACACATCACCTCTGAAAATTCAACAGATTATAGAATACACACTGCAAATTCTAAAAGTAATAATTACAAAAACAACCTTTGAATATATATTGCGATTTATGATGGATTAAAGCATAGATTTTAGAGTTTACCCAATTACTTTGAATTCATCAATAAAAAAAAAGCAAACAGCAGTTTATGACTTAATGCTTCTAGAAACAATAATTTATTTGTTTTTCTTCTTAATCTTGTAAATATTATAGACCATGTCATTGATCTGCAATTCTCATATATTTCAGGTAATTCAAAGGTATGCGCTTTAGGAATTCGTGTCACGCAGTGGATAACTTATCACGGGCTAGCATTGAATGTTAATGTCGATCTATCTCCTTTCGAGCATATTGTTCCTTGTGGGATCAAGGATCGTCGGGTAGGAAGCATTGCTCGGATTCTTGGGAAATCATATGACGCGGCAGATTTAATCAATGTTGCTCATGAATCTTTGCTGAAGGAGTTTTCTGAAGTTTTTCAGCTCTCTATCCAATTCAATTCCATCAATGACTTCTCCCTGAACATGAAGGATTGATTAGATATTTAGATCACTTAGAAGATTGAATATGTGGTGGCATTAAAAAATGTAGGCATAACTCCTGAGATACTCTTTTACGGAATTCAAGCTTTTAATCAAAACTGGATCCAAACGATAAAAACAAAAGGTATCCATGCCGTTTTGGTGCGGAAGATGTGCAAATTAAAAACATCGAGCTTTTGCTCATAGTGTCGGGCTCGGCTTGCTAAGGAATTCTTCAAGCTCGAGTTTGAATTTTTTGAACTTATCGAGTCTGGAATTTTTTTGTACCTGAAAATTTAATGACCTTTTTTAATTACTAGTATGTCCTTATCGAACTTAACTAGTTAACGAGCTTATCGAGCCGAGTTTGAGAAGTTGAATCTCAAACTCGGCTCGATAAGCTTAATGAGCTTGAGCTTCAAGGTCGAACTTGATTCGTTGGACTCGCAAGCTCGAGCTTAAGTTGACACTCTTACCACATTATATCTTCTACTCAGAACATTAAAACAACAATTCAATATCCACACTTATGTTTTTAAAGCTTTTTATTTTTGACAACATCTACAAGTAGAAAGACATACTTTCGATTCCAAATAATAAACCAGAATTACATATATATATCCCCTATTATATCGCGGTGAAAATTAAATAAAAATTAAATAAACCAGAATCCAAATAACTTGAAATCTCTATGTTTTTAAAGTTTAGATTTTTTTAAGAAAAATGATGAACGCATGTTCTTCAGTTCGCAATGGTGGGGTATTTATAAATAAAGATCAGGGTGGAGCATTGTCTCACACGTTGGCGGTTGGCTTGTTTCGCTTCCTATATGATTGTGCAGCAGCCAGCAATCCCAGCATATATGTATGATGTTTTTTAAAAACTACCGACTATATGAATCCAAAAGTCAAACGAACTATGCTACTCCACCCACCGTATCAGATCTAACGATCATCTAATTAACACGTGGTCCCAATCTACTACTTTAATGTATAAAAAACATTTACTTGGTTGAGGGCAATTCCGTGATTAAAAAAATAACAGGGGTTAATACTTAGTACTCACACAAACAAAACTCTCTGTTCTTCCAGACTCATCGTTCTCTTCGATCTGTCGTTCCCTTCGATCTGTCGTCTATCATACCTGCGATCAAATCTAACGACTGCACTTCGAGAGATCGCGTGCGGAGAACGAAGGAATTCAATCATTTTCATCCATCTCCACTAATTAGGTTTGCCTCTTACAATCAGCCGATCCGATTCTTTATTAATTGTTCTCTCTCGACACATGTTGCTGTTTTCGATTTCTGCTTTCATTATTTTTTGTTATTTTCTAGGTTCCTCTCAATATTTTGTGATTTGATAAAGATGTGGGTTTTGCGGTTTTATTTATTTATTGATAATAGAAGGTCAATTGGGTTTTGCTTTGTTTTGCTATGCGTTGCTTAATTTTATCCATTTTTCATTTAATAAAGTGTTTTCAAATGATACACGCTCGCTACAGGTCTCTTTCCTCACATAGGAGAAACTTTTGGGAGCTTTGAGATGTGACTTGGTTGAGCTGCACCTTATGGTTAATTATTATGTTAAAATTACCGATTTTATCTGAAGCATGAATATCGTTAAAGGAGTTGCTGATCTACTTCGTAGATCATCTAGTGATCAAATTGGAGAAAACACTTCATTGCCACGAGTTGATAAGCTTTCCGCTCCCACTTTAAAAATTCTTTTTGAGTAAGCACTGCTTCACCCTATGTTTTTCTTATACATTGATCATTGCATTCTTCTTTTTAGACCAAGAATAATTTAAAAAATCAGTTTTTCTTATAGAGGCACAATTTATTCCAAATAAATCTGTTAGTAATCTTCTCACGAACATTAACTATCACGAGGTTTATAGGAATAAATCGGACATAATTGGCAGTTTTTTTTTAATTTAATTTAATTTTCTCTAATATTCTGGTGTATTCCAGTGTTCATCATAATTCAAGCCTAGCATATCTTTCAATCTTCTTCTAAGATTGGAAAAGCACAAGGAAACTCCACAAGATTACCATCTCCAGAGTTCCAGAGCTTAAGTGACATAGTTCACATCAGAGTATTTACACCAGGTCTCCACGATGATGCTGAGACCTTTTGTGCCGAATTAATTTCATCGATAGATTTCACTACATTAATTGCTTCAATCTTTACAAACTGTGACTGTTTGTGCTGAAAAAACATTAACGGAAGGTTTCCCTTTATCAGCAGGTGCCAGGTGGCATATGAAACTTTTGTGACTGCACTAAGTTTACTGGTTGGGAAATGCCTTGCATTGAAGGACCAAATTTTCTTTGTTGGACAATGTTCTGTAAGGATGGATTTGCAATTGATACGGAGGCTCAAGGCTGATCAACGGCCGCCACATACCCATCATTGGCCTTGATTTTGTGCTGCCTTGGATAGTAGAAGTCTTCTGATGAAGAACCCCACCGACGCCGATCGTTGTTGTCCAGACAAATTTGGCGATTGTCCCAACTAAATCGAAGATCATCGTCATCCAACAATGGTTGACGTTGTCGGCGATTGTTTCTGTCATAAAGTGGTTTCTTCCTATCACGTTTTTTATCTAGATTAATATCATACATCAACGATCGATTTGAATCTTTGTCTCCCCATCGACGTGAATTCCGATTCCCACTACAATCGAGTTCATCGTGTCTACTGTACCGGGTTCACTTTCTTCGGGATTACTTTTCACTGTTCGATCAGTCCACGTTCGAACGAATTCATCTTCGTATGAAGACCCCCAAGAATCTGAGTAATGTGACTCACGATGTCAATCTACGCCACTGTAACTTCCATAATAATAATTTAATTGAGGTGCAGTAGTTGGGAAAAGATGGCTCTCCCAAAGAAAGAAGGTGGGATTGGGGATATGGATTTCTTTGCAACTAATGCAACAATACTGGTGAAAATATTGGAAAAAATGTGGAGTCCAGACACCTTTATTCTAGCTGATTGGGTGAAAGTTAGATATATAAAAGGTAGAGGACTAGGGGAAATTGAGATTATACCCACCCTAGATCCCCATATGTGGAAAACTATTATAGCCAACAGAGTTTTAATAGATAAGTGTAGCAACCGCCTGAGTAGCTACATGATACTTCAAATAGCTCCCTCCAACTCTCCAAGTACTCTGAAACACTAAGGCCCAAGGGTATCATACAAGATTTGAACTTTGGCATATGGTCCAAAATGCCCCCTAAATTCTCCATGTTTTTGTGGAGAATTAAAGTTAAAAGCCTTAACACCCTCACCAGGCTCCAGAGTTGGAGAATACAACTGCAAACTACCTGTCTCCTATGTGGGTTGGAGGAGGAGACAGTGCAACATCTTTACTTTAACTGCCAATACTCCAGGCATCTCCTACTAGATTCTACTAGTTGCCTCAACAATGCTATATGGGCATTCAGGGGTCAGAACCCCCCCATCTCCCACAGTAGACATTAGGATAGGGGATATTATGGAAACAATTCAAAAACTTACTCACAAAGCTAGTTGTTGGGGCTTACATTGGCTGATGTCAGCCACACTCTCCTGACACATATGGTGTGAAAGAAACAGGAGATTAAAACAAATTCTCTTGATTTAAATCGAGCCAAGGAAGGATGCTAGAACTTTGGTGGGCTACATCAATTCCTTGGTATGACCCATTGGTTCCTCGGTTAGTTACTGGTCTTGTGTTAATAGTTTTTTTTGAAATCTGTTAATAGTTGTTTCTTGTAATTATAAAGTATAGCAATAAGCAATGATATAAGTTGTTATAGTGCTTAGGTATTGTAATTTTCTGTTAGTTTTGTAGCTGTTTCTTTATGAAAAATGAAAATTTAGTAACGATGTATTTTTCACTGTTTGTTCTCAGGGATTTTGGAGAGGAGGCAGAGCTGAGAATCTTATGGCAGAAATATGATAGTATTATTGATAAGGTATTCATGACATTGAGACATCCTACATCAACGTTCGTCTTTTATAATTATAGTTTCAATTATAATATGTATGGCCATATTGGTTTGTATAAGATGATTTATAACTATAAAACTGCATAGTAACAGATTATATTATTTCTGTTGAAAGTTCATCATCTTTTGTTTTCTTTCTTTTATGAATAGACTGAAAAAGGAAAGTTGTTGCAAGTGTTTCTTATTCACTTCATACAAATGTACAAGAATTGGAAGCCTGTAAACAACTGTCAGCTAACAGTTGATTTGTCAACGACACACATCACTTCAGAAAATACCTCTGGATTAAAAGACGTGTCGCTAGGATGCTCTTTTGGACATCCTTCCGAGGTCATCCTTATTCTAGTTCAGGAGATTGCTCGGATGACTACCCTTGTTACCGGTTGTAAGTACTGATTCTGTTAATGCCAATTTTTTTCTTTCCAACTTATTTCTCAAGAAACCTATCTTGTAATTAAAAAGTCCAAGAATAATAAAATCTTTTTCTTCTTCTATTGTTTAGTATGTATTGAGGGTTTTTTAGTGTTAATTAAGTGACGACTTGATTACCTTCCCAAGATCGACACTCCCTCACATTTACCTAGCTAGACGATTAGAAAAGTAGGAAGAAAAGAAGAACATAAATTTATAGAGGTTCCACCCAAGATGGTGTACATCCTCTCTCTTCTGCCGTGGTGATGACTTTCTATTAATCAAATCACAATTAGGGTTAGAGTTACAATGTAATATAATCATAATATATGTATAATGTTATCTTAATTGGGTTGGTCCCAATTAATTACTTTATAATTGGCCCAATAAGGGTTGCAATTATACACGCCTAGACAGACTCGACATATCCCCAACATTTAGGCCTTCTATAGGTTTTTCATTATATAGCATAATAGCAAAGAAAATGGAGTCTACCTAGCGAGATTCAAGTATGAATAAATGTTGTAGCCTTAAGTCTGAATAAATGTTTCACGAGTAATTGTAACATTGTTCTCAGTCATGGCCGTTGCTCGATCACTCAAGCTTTGATACCACCTGATATAGCCTCTAGCAACGAGAACAAAAGACAGTGAAGGAGATTGGAGATCTTTTTCACCTTGAGCAATGCCACTAGTTCTTGGAGTCAACCAAGAATTGAAATAGAATAGAAGATATAGTAAGATCAATAAGAACAGTAGAATAGAAGAAGGTGATGTGTTACAGTCTGATAACCAATGCTGATTAGAAGAGAAGAAGGACCTTCTCTGGAAAATAGCAATAAGAAGTAGGTGAAACCTTGGAATCCACCAAGTTGAGAGACAAGAACTCAGAAAAGAACAGAAGTAATAGAAAAGTAGTAATGGTGGCAGAAGAATAATACCTGGAGAATTAATAACACAAGATCCCCTTTTCTTTATGAGATCCACCATATTTATTCTCACATCTTAGGTGATGGAAAACCTTAATGATGTGTGTAAAACCTTTCTAAAGAGAAGGTTGTGAGGCCCAACCTTGGTCAGACCGACTACTCATTCCATAAAGAATACCAATTCCAGCATGTTTGGATTCAATATCAGTTCAAACATTAATATTCCCTTGATGCTCTGCATTAGAAGGAGTAAAGTAGTTTTAAGGTTTTTTAATACTTGAATATATTTTTTTGAAAGTAATTAAATTTCATTAAAAAATAAGGCAATGCCCAAATTACATAGAGTATAGAAATATAAAATAGAAGCATAGTTTAAAAAGCTATAAAGCGCACTCAAAGCTGAAAAAGCGATAATGGCATTTTGGTAAATAAATGTATTTTTTTAGAAAATTGCATATATACCCCTGTTTATATATATATATTTTTTTAAACCTGTAAATATATGATAAAACATATATAAACCTGTAAATATTCAAGACATCGTCCAAGTTATTTGAAAAAAATCGAGGATGCCGGATTCCGGCCATCTTTTTTTCCCTTTTCAAACGGTCTGAAGGTATAGAAATTGATGGAAAAGTTGAGGATATTCATACCACTAGTAGGCGTGACGATCGGATGAGAAAAACGAGGTCAGGCGGCGGCTCTAGGGTTTTGGAAGAAAAAAAGTGAGAGTGATAAAAAGAAATTAGGGTTTTATTAGAAGGGTATTGGGTTTATATAGTTAGATAGAAATGGAGGGGTAGAAAGGGAAATTAAAAGAGTTTAAGTTATTTCATATGGGTAGTGGGTTGACCCAACCCAGTAACCCGACACGACAACCAGGCCAGAAAAAGCGCGCTTTCCCACTTAAAGCTAGAAAAGGGTCGCTTTTTAATCTATGAATAGAAGTAAAAAGAAATGAGCAAGAAGCCCATTGACTCTCTCCCATTAGCTATGTAGTCTAGTTATAAAGTAACTAGATACGCTGCCTCAGGAGGCTGGTCTCTCATACTTCCATTATAGATGTCTCCAAAGGGTGACAACAACTCTTTTTGTAACATTCCGGATCAAAGGAGAGACTGATGTCCTTAATGACCTGATTGACCTCCTTAATACCTGAATTAATAGGGCACAATTATCCAAGATGTTCCTCCCTTGGGTGGTCCACCATATTTATCCTCATATCATTGGTAGTGAACAATCCAATGATACGAGTTAAGGCCTTCTAGAATGAAGGAGGGATGGCCCGACCTTGATCAGACCATATATGGACCAATTCCTTATAATTAGGAGGCCCACCCTGTCCTTCACCCATAACTGTATTTCCAGAATGACATAAATCATTCATCTGTTGTCTGTTAGCAGTACAATCAATAAGCACTGCATCAATAAATCCCATTAAAATATTTTCTTTTCGCTTATGGAATACCCACATTTGCACTACAAATCTCTTCTCATGAAGTCAGGTCAATAGTCAGGTCTTTGGTGGTTCTCAGTGAGCTGGAGTGCTCACTAGTAGAGACTAGTATCTAATTCTCTGGCAAGTATATGACTTATGAACTGCTGATACATGCCTGATTACGTCAGTCACTCCCAGCAACGCCCCTCAACAAGGACTAGGGTTCCGTTCGCTTTATGTCGGACCCCCGGAAGGCTCCCACGATTGCGGAACAAAGGTCATCGTCAAATCGCCGAGTTTAACCCGTAAGATCGCCGATATTAGTGGTAAATCGCCGAGTTGAGGTCGAGATAATCAACATTGGTAGGCTGCAGATCTCGCCCCTTAGAGCTCGCCGACTTTGCCCCTAATTCGCCGACTCTCTACCTGAATCGCCGATTTACGACCATTACTCGTCGCCAGTCAGCGTGATAATGGCCCATTAATGCGCGCCATTATGACCCGTGCGCGATGCCCGCCGCGGAGTGCGCCCCCAAAGACCCTATAAAAGGGGTCCTAAGGGGTCACTCCAAGGCAGATCACACGTTCCACACAACTAGAGCATACACGGAGAGAATCATCGATTCCCACACCAGAATCGCCTATTCTCCTCCTACAGGATTTGACGTAGAGCGCGCGTCGTGGACTCCAGAGCCTCCGGCATCACCTCGCACCACCGCGAGCCCCTGGTAGCAGATCCCGTGCTTCATCAGAACTTATCTGAGATGAGGGTAGGATCCCCTAAGGGCACTCAGAAAATCACCTATATTTGTCTTTTATCATTCCAATTTTATCAGATGTCTCCGAAGAGACATTTATATTTGTCTTTTATCTGAAAGAAAAATGAACTCTCGGAAAATCTTCATTACCGTGGCAGCACCTATGAATTGCCAACCTGGTATAATGGTCTTCATTGCATCTCAATGATTGGCATTCCTTATCTCTCTTGCAATTCTTGTTTCCAGGATTCCTGATTTCAAGGTTCTCGGTGCCTAGTTCCACTATTTTTCTGATAAATTCCTTTCTTTTTGAGAGTTGATCTAGTCCCTTCATAATTCATATTCCAGCAAACAAAAAACAATGTGTTGGATGAAGTGCACACAACATTGTGGCAGACGCTCTGTATTTCGTTATTTGAATCTTCCCTTTGACATTCGATTGATTTTTGATGAGGCAAGTCAGTATTCTCATCGATTGGCAGTCTCCTAATATTCTGAGGGTAAAGTTGAGGAGCTCACCATAGGCTGGTTGTTCTAATTTTCTGTGTTCATAATGGCAAGCTTTTTCCCATGATCTGTTCCTTGTCCTGTTAGTAGTTCCACAAATTTCAGTGCTCTGAGATCACCTAAGTCGTGGGTTGACGACTTCATTTCTCCAGAATTCCTGTACATGGGGGTTCTCTTCTAGATGGTGGCTTGTGGTATGCTACCTGTTTTCTGAATTGCCTTGCCTTGCTTTCTGATGTAGCCCACTGTGCCCACCACATCTCATTAACAGGTTCTTGGGCTTGAGATGACTCGATTCATGGCCCTATCTCTTTAATGGGCCAGCCCAACTCTCATTATGGAATTTCACATTTACATAATGAGAATATAAATATGAGTGGACCCGGGAAGGGAAGATGGTTACTAATTTTTATTCTCTCTGAGGTATTATTCCATCTACTGGTTTTTTTTTTTTTTTTTTTTGAGTTAAGTGGCTTTTTTTCTTTATTCTCTGTTTTCTTCTATTTTTTCCAGTAATCTTTCTTAATCTGATTGGTGGATTCCAATCTGAACATAGGAGCACCAATTCCTCTTTTACAATTAGATTCTTCACATCTTTTACAATCTAGGTGTGGCATTAAGAAAATCTTGATTTTCTTTTAGTGTGGTCTCTTCCATCTTTTTCCCGGAAAAATCCACCCACCAGCTCAACTTCCTATACAAGATCAAGGCAGAGGTTGATCAACTTCCCTCTCGGTAGAGCTTCGGTGAGAGGAGTCTCATACTCTCATCGGAGTTATCTTCGGTGGTGTGTGTGTATCATTGTATGTGGATGGGTAGGGGGTTCGAGGATTCACAGAATCACCTACTTTTGTCTTATTTTCGGAGTATGGAGAATATTTCACCTTCAGTTACCTTATTAATGATTACTGATCAACTTATTTTGCATGTATACCTTATTGATTAAATTTGATATTTCTATGATTGAAAAATTCAAAATTACCATTTTTTTTTGAAGCAATTAAATTTCATTAAAAAAATTACCATTAATTAATGATGACTTAATTTTTTCATTTTTCTACTTGTAAATATCACCTCTTGTTGTATTTTTATAGATTTTTTAGAACCGTCTTCCGACTTGAATTTTGGTAGTGAAGCATTCAATGTTCTGAATTCTATGGCAATTGTTGCCCGCTCGATGCACAACTGCAGATTATTTAGTTATTATGGAGGCGTTCAAAAACTTACAGCATTAATGAAAGGTATTTACCTTTTTAGTAATTTTCTTTTGAAATGGGTAATTAATCTACTTGACAACAAAATTTATAATCATCAATACAAAACACAATGAAAGACATTTTGGAATGCACTAGGTGAATCTATATTTTGTCTCTCTGGTGATCGCCTGAGTGTTTCTCCCTAGAGTTTGAAGTGTTCCCACTCAAGTCTCTTCTTGAGTGGTGACCTCCCAATTTGTTTGAGCATGGAAGGCAGATAATTTCATTCTCTCCTGTTAGTTAGTCATATAAAATTCCCATTTTTGGCCTCTAGAAGTTCCTGCTCCCTCCTTTGGTGAGCAACGCCCCCCAATTTGGTAGTACTTGGAGGGATAAGATTCTGGAAGTCTCTGTCCCCTCACATAACTCATAGATTCTGCCTCCATGTAGAACATTTTCATGTCCTTGGCAAAAAAATTGAGGAGGTGCTCTGGATATAGGTGGACAGAAGTCAAAAAAATTGAGGATAGTTCCATTGTCACAGAGTTTAGATTTGGTACGAAGCATGCCCTGATCTTCACTGATGGGATCCTTTCCCCTAGAAGCATTGAAGCTGTCCATTAGAGTCATGGGGACCAAGCCATTACTTCGTCGACTGTAGAAACTAATCAAAGGGGCCTGATGATGTATGGCCGGAAGTAGGCCTATACAATCGGATTAGGGTTTCCTCTCTTTCTCTCTCACTCTCTCGGATTAGGGCATTGAAGAAGGCCCCACTGTGAATTTAGAAAAAATTTCTGCCCTGTTTTCAAGTTGGCCAACCACTCTGATAGTGTCCATTAGCGAATACTGAGGCTGCAAGATCAGTTTCTCCTGAAATTTTCCTTTCAGTCCTTGCACAAATCGTGCAATCAATTGTTCTTCAGTCTCGCTCAGATTGTTTCTAGATGACAATCTGTGGAAATCCCGGACATAATCACTGACACTTTTGTTGCCCTGGCAGCATTGATGGTATTGTGTAAATAATACTCCTTCGTAATCACTTGGCAAAAATATCTATTTAAGTAATTTTTTTAATTTTTGCCAAGTTCGGACTGGCCTCTGGTTGGCTCTCCTTCTATTAGTGATGGTCTGATCCCACCAGGCAGCACCACCAATTTCACCTGTTGATCTTCATCAATATCCATATAGTTAAAGAATCGTTGTACCTCCACTAACCATTCTCGAAATTCTTCAATATGGACAGTCCCATATCCCATTAAATGATGGGATATCCATCTTCAACTTGAACTGTCCTTGCCTCCTCGGATACTGCCTCTGATCTTCAGTCCCATAGTCATTTTCATCAGTGAATTCCCTTCTCGTTCTTTTATATTGCTGCCTTCTTTGGTAAGTTCGCGGTGGCATATCCTCAAAACCTTCATATTCATCATCAAACAATTCAGCAAACTGATCTAAGTGATTATTACCTTTCCTCTGATAAGTATTTATCGGAGGGTCCATCGGCCGGCGAGGAAAAAACAGCGGTCATGGTTCCGGCGAACGTCGAACCTCGAACCTCATCCACCTGCATTCTGTTTCTCCTATGATAAGTGCGGACAGGTTCCTCCATTGGCCGACGTTGATACATTCCCGCTGGTGGCTCTAAAACTGTGGACGACGGATCCAGATGTCTTCGATCAAATGGTGGTCGGCCGTCAGCAGCTACTGTCGGCTCTACTGGAACTTTAATGGATCTTCTTAGATCCTGGAATCCATCTCGTATTGCAGTAGTAAGATCTGCAATGACTTTCGTAGTAGCTTCCCATTCTTGACGTGTAACATGGTCGTCGACCATGTTTTTGGAGAGTTTCCAATCTCCAACCGAGCTCTGATACCACCTGATGTAGGAAGGAACTCTCCAAAACAGTAAATAAACGAAAATAGTGAAGAAGAGGGAGATCTTCTTCACAATGATCAGATCGGGGCTTGGAATCCACCAAGAAAAGTGAGTAACAACGGAGATAGTGGTAAGAAAAGTAAGAGATATTCAGTAAATAAGAGAGAGAGGAGTAATTAAGGTAATACCTTGTTTGGCACAATATTCTAAACTGATCTTCCTCTCAAGGGCCCATTGTATTTATACTCACATCATTGGTAATAAGCAACCCAATGATGTGAGTTAAATATTCCCTAAGAATGTGAATTGGCTTGACCTTGGTCAAGGCAATTACCTTCCACTTGGTAATATCCGGGTAGCTCATTGGATGCATAAATAAGGCTACTCTAGTCTAGGTACAGTAGGTAGGGTAACGTGTCCTTCTCCCATTGCGACGGCCTGTATTAATAGGACTTCAGCTGTCCCTTGGGGCCGGGTCTCAATGTTCCTGGGCTGGGATGCCTTCCTTGACGTCATGTCGGGTCGGGTCTGGATCTGAGCCGTTTCGGATCTAAGGCCGTTCCTGGACCGTCATATCTGGCCGGGTTTGGTGATGTTATTCTTAGGCCATTTCAGTGGGCCGAGGGTACCATCAAGGCCCATCTATTTTTACTTACAACCAAGTCCTCGACTTGTCATGAAGTGCTCAAAAGGCTTGTCTTTTTCAATCCTAAAGTTCAATACTAATTACTAATAATATTTTATAATCTCACTATTTTAAAATATTATCTTTGCTATTGTTATTATTAAGTGTTTTTGCAGATAATTCTACTTTAATCTGCAAATCGCGAAAATAGGCTATTATGCCCCCTTTATAACCTCGGATTACGATTCAATATCGACTTCATTGCTACATTAAGCATGATTGGTGCATTCGATCACACTTAAGGTCTGCAATTTCATGAACACAACTTTTACTGCTATCTTCTCCACAGTACCGGATTTCCTCAGAGAAGTTGAACAACGTTCATGGGGCTTTGTAGATGACAGAGTTGTCAAGATCAGTTGTTATCCCCTTGAAATTCTGCATAGTGAGAATTTTGGATCAATTACCCGATGGGTATTGATAACTGGCATGATTGAATCGATGTGGTCATGATGAGCAATTTCTGTATTTGTTAGTATACTTGGAACACTATTGGAGGCAGAGCATTTACACTTACCTTGGGGATGCCCATTACCATGAGATAAGTATTTAAAGAATACTATGGAAGTATCAAATATGTGAGGTAATCAAGGACATCAGCTTATCTTTCAAGCCTGAGAGCTTCAAGAGACTAGCATAATGCAGATATGGCAGACCAACCTCCGGAGGAAGATAGTCTAGAGTCTTTCTCTAGGCAGCATGGCTGTGTGGAAAGTGTCACAATATCCATATTTATATTTTATGCTTATTTCCAATTGTATTTTTCAGGGCATTGCCCCTCATTTTTCATTAAATGAAAACATTTAACAACTTCAAAAAAAAAGAAGTATGTGAGACCAACCCCCTGAGGCAACATGTTTAGTTACTATATAACTAGATTACATAGTTAATTGAAAAATGTCGATGGGCCTTTGGCTTATCTCTTGTACTTCTTTTTCTACATTTCTTATGTTCTCCATGTAATCTTCATTTTTATTATGAAATTTAATTGCTTTAAAAAAAGTATTTAAAGAATAAAGATGGACAAATGACTCATTCTATTAACGATATTTCCAAGTTCTTTTCTCTTTTTATTCGACCTATTTCTGGTAGATTCCAGAATTCTCATTGGTATGCTTTCGATAGATTGTTCCTACCCCACCTTTATAGCCATCAACAAATATTGCCAATGACTTTTAATTTTATTATTTTTCAAACTGAAATTAATTCAACCTGTTTTTGGGTCAAGTTTTTATGAAAATATTTTGCTATAAGAATTCATCTTCTTGGCCCCATTCAAAATATCTAATTTCACTATATGCTTTGCAGCTGTTGTCATCCAACTGAAGACAATGGGCAGTGGAATTGCCATTGATGATACCGTGACAGGAATCAATATCGAAAAAATCAGGCTGTTACAGAAAATCCTTGTATATGTGGTTTCAATAATTTTATCTTTCATGGATTTGAATCCAGATGTCCATGAAAAGGTTCAATATATTATTACAACAAAAAATTACATTCCAGAAGAGCTAGCATTCCATAATTGTTCACATATCCACAAGACACCTGCTTCTGAATCAAGATTTCATTGGAAACAAAAGGCTATTACATTGGTTATGGAAGCAGGCGGTGTTAATTGGTTAGTAGGTAAGGTCTGGCCTCTTAATAGTTAATACTATCTTAATGTTCCATAATTGTTTTAAGTATTTGATAATGTGAACTATAATTACGAAGTAAGTTTTATTTTTAATATGGAACTTTGGAACTTTCTTAATGGAAGGGGTTATCCTTGGATGTATGATGAGGTTGTTTCATTGTGCCTTGGAGGCCATGGATTAAAATCGAAGAAATTGTCTATATGCATAAATCATTGAATAACCCTCTTGTATACATATTTTCTATTTGCAAAAGTCTATGTATGCTTCTTCTTGCTGGATTCTCCCCCAATAGTTTAATAGAACCGTTCTTCAGTGTTTGAAGAGATGCTGAGTATTTTCTAGATCGGATTTCAGTATTTGAAGAGATGCTGAGTATTTTCTAGATTGGATCAGATCTGTGAAGATCAGATCAGATCGTGAAAGATCTAATAAAAACAGGGATCACACAACTAATTCTAATGGAATCCACCAATGGAACAGTGATTTCCAGAAGTGGATTCCACCAGATCTGGGTAGCATTCAAGAAGTTCATGTAGAGAATAAAAGAAAGAAGAAAACGAGAGAGAGAATGTAGAATTACCTTAATTTAGAATAATGACATAAAATGCCTTTTTTTGGGTCCACTCCCTTTTATACTCCCATAATGTAGAGTGGAAAGTCTATTTTAGGTATTTGTTGAAGAAGATCTTCATCTCCTTCAATTGTGATTGTTCTTAGTCTAGAGGTTATGTAGAGTCTAGCGGGAGATTGGGATGTTCTGAATCAGAGAGTAGAATAGAAGTAATCCTGATCGATTATTTTCTGGAATCCACCAGAAATAATCGATTAAATGTTTGGTTATTCCAATCCAGGAAATAACCAATGAAACAGTAGATCGATTTCAGAAATAAAGGTAGAAGAAAGAGAATACGAGAGTTGGAGATTACCTCTAATTTAGGATTAAATCTCAACTGCCCTCCCACTCTCATTTATACTCTCAGGGTTTATGAGTGGAAATTCCACCCTGACAGTCCAAGTTTATTAATGGGCTTGGTCCAGGGCTCGATTAGAATCGAGCCCATGACTCATATAATCATGCTGGGCTACATCAAGAGGCTGCATTAGGAGGGCAATACCTTGGGCTCAATAGGTATATTTTCCTGCCAAAATCCAATTTACCGACTGAATTCTTCCACCATATGAAAGACTTTTTTTTTTTGAAGCAATTAAATTTCATTAGAATAAGGCTAATGCCAAGTTTACAAAAAATAGAGTATAGAAATAAAAACAGAAGTAAAAAGAAATGAGCAAAAAGCTCATTGACTCTCTCCCATTAGCTATGTAGTCTAGTTATATAGTAACTAGATACGCTGGCTCAGGAGGTTGGTCTCCCATACTTCCATCATAGATGTATCCAAAGGGTGACAACAACTCTTCTTGTAATACACTGAATCAAAGGAGAGACTGATGTCTTTAATGACCTCCTTAAGGACTACCTCAGGAGGCCTACTAATGTGCTGTCTATATCTTTTATTTCTTTTCGTCCATATATGCCACGACAAGCACCTAATAACATTCTATATTAGCCCCCAAGGGGGAGAGTGGCGCGTAATCTTTTGTGCTGCCTCCGTCAGATCCCCCAATCTAATATCTAGACTGGATTGGGTGAGAACTGAAATATTCATTATTTTTTAGAAAGTGAGATCCAGGTGTTCCACCAACGGAATTAAGAGAGATCTGGAATAAAAACAGTTAAAGAAAAGATGACTCCTAGTTTCATCTTCCAGATTGCATAATAAGCAAACAGGAGGTATTTGTACTCTCCAACTCCTCAGCTTCTTGAGCGTGTTTAGGTGATCCCATTTCACCCTCCACAAGAGAATTTTGTCGACATGCTCGACCAAATTCCCTCAGCTAATATATCTTTATGCTTTCTATCTCTAATACTTTTCACTATTCCCCCCAACTTACTTATCGGAGTACCAGATCTCCACACAATCGTACTATTGGCCCTACAATCCAAACATTTATCTACTAGGCTTCTTTCTGTAAAAAAGCTTTCCAAAAATGCGAATCCACAGTAGGCCTGATTTGCATATCACTAAGTGCCTTCCCTTTAATATACCTATCTTGGATCCATTTTACCAGAATAGAGTCACTCCTATCCCAGTGTTGAAGCTCTTTTAATATTGGTTGTAGTGGTGATAATAGGAAGGTCTCTACTCTCTAACCCCTAGACCCCCTTCTGCCTTGAGAAGGACCATTTGGGCCCACAAGATCCTTTTCCTTCCGTCCCATATCCCATATAAATCTATAGGCTAACCTTCTCACCTTCTTAGCCACAGAGTCAGGGATAGCCATACCTTGTGCCCAATAAGTATACTTTCCAGCTATTATCCAGTTAACTAATTGTATTCTCCCTCCATAGGAAAGACATTTCCCACTCCATTTTGCTAAGAGCGCCTCTATAGACTGGATTAGCTTCCAGCACTGTCCAAATGACTTTTTATTTCCCGTGATTGGTAATCCTAGATATGTTATAGGTAAACTTTTAACAGTATATCCTAAGATATTATGCAAAGATTGATTTTCTGCACATACTTTTGAGAAGGTGGAGGAGCTCTTGCTCACATTTACTTCCCCGAGAACAATGAGAAATTCTCAAGCACCGTTTTAATTGCATTAAGTGATTTCGGATTTGCCTTTGAAAATATGAGGATATCATCCGCATACATGAGGTGAGATATAGAAGTAACACCATTCACCTGATAAGTGTCTATTCTTTTGTTCCTTACTCCACTCTGTATCAATCTACTTAGAACATCCATAACCATGTCTGATGTAGAACATCATACATGGGCTCCTGGCCCATGTCTAAGGTATTAACCTTTTTATCTTCCCTTATTTTCTGCTTATTCTCTTCCTAAATCTGGTGGATTCCAGTAATTCTTTCTGTGTTCTTGTTATAAATCTGGTGGATTCCAGAGTATTCTCTTCATCTTCTGTGGATTCAGAAGATCTATCTTGTAGTGATCTTCAATCAGAGATCAGCTACATTAGGTGGTATCAGAGCCAATCTTCTCCTCAGATCAAAAAAAAAATTCAAGGGGAAACGATCGGTAGAGTTTGTATGTAGACAGTGTGAGAAAATCTGAAGAAAAAAGGATCAGAACTAGGGCACCCTCAAAACATTGTTCATCGACGAAGTACTGTCCAGTGTTCACTGTCGGAAAAGTGTTTACTGCCGGAGTATTGTTCATCGCCGGAACAGTGTTTGTCGGCGAGGTACTGTTCATCGCCAGAACAGTGCAAGATCAAAAAAAAAAGCTTCGACTTCTAGACTTGAAGTGGGATACGATTTTGCAATGGATATTCGACGTCATCCTTCCCGACAATACAAGTACAGTTTCGTTTGGGAGTGGGAGAAGATAGAAAGGAAGAATGCACAGCTTGAAGACTTGGTCGAATTCCTGCAAATGAAGCTCGACACGAAGTCCCATGAGATCATACTCCTAAAACATGACCGGCGGTGTTTACGTAAGGATGTGAAATTATTTATTGAGGAAAGAGACGATTTAGAACGACTTAATTCAGATCTGAACGTCGATCTTCGAATCCAAACCAAAGGGAACGAGCATAAAAAAAAAAGAGATGAAGATTCTAAGAAGCGAGCTTGAGAATGCCAAGAAATCGGAGGAGAAAGTCATTGTGATGGAGGGTTTGATCGAGAATCTGAAAATGGAAATCTCTGAAACAATGAAAAAAAACAGAAATGGGAAAGGTTGTGCAAAAATGGGTGGAGAAGAGTAAAGATCTGGAGAGAAGAGTGGAGGAAGCTTTGCAATCGGAAAGGATTGCAGCTGAATCGCTGTTAATCGCATCGAACAAGTTGAGGGAGTCCCGATCATTGTTGGAGATTGCAGAATCAGAGTTGATCGGCCTGAAATCCAAAGTAAATGTATTAGAGATTGAACTCTCAAGACGCGGAGCTGTTCAGGCGGATCCTGAGAACGGTAACAAACAAGCATGTTCTGAAATGGTGGAGATGGGGACGATTATCGAAGCATTTAAATCTGAGATACGCAAAGATCTTCAGCAAAAACTATTGAGCATTGATTTCAAAAAACAAATACATGGAAACGACATGTGTGATGATTTTGGTTTGCAAGTGATGATTATCAAGGTATCTCGGTATATTCTGGATGATGTTTGGGCCAAATATGAAAGTTGTAAAATTATCTGCACCCAACCAAGGCGCATATCAGCAGTATCAGTTGCTGAGAGAATTTCATATGAAAGAGGAGAGAAAGTTGGAGATACTATTGGTTACAAGATACGTTTAGAATCTTAAGGTGGTAAACAATCTTCTATAATGTTCTGTACCACTGGAATTCTTCTAAGGATTCTCTTAGGCAGAGTGGATATGTCAAAGATGGAAACTACAAGCAGTTCAGTTATAGATGAGGTTCTAGAAATATCGCATATCATGGTGGATGAGATCCATGAGATGGATTGGTTTTCTGATCTTACAATCCTAAGCGATCTTTTGTTTTTTTATCCACACTTATGACTGATACTTGTGAGTGCTACAATGGATTCTGATCGGTTTTCTCAATACTTCAATGGTTGTCCTGTCATTTTTATCCCTGGATTTACATATCCTGTCAAGTCTTTCTATTTGGAAGATGTGCTTTCTTTTCTTTGCACATCAAAAGAAAACCATCTTGATTTGTCTTTCATAAACGGGTCACTGGAATCTACAGAGCTAACAGATGATTTTAAATCTCTACTTGATCAGTCTATCGATTTGCCTTTGAATAATGATGAGATTGATTCACTGGCCGATTTTATTTCATCAGATTCTGTCACAAATATAGTTAATTATGAACATTTAGTAATTGGTGTATCATCTCTAATGGTTTTTCTGAAAAAGGCAGGATTGATAATACACAAAGGCTTCTATCTTTTGGTGCTAACTGCTATCTGAATGCCAATGATGGAACAACTGTACTAGATTGTGCACAGCGAGCAGGTCATGATAAAATATCGGAAATGGTTAATGAACATATGAAGGAAGATACATCAAGGATAACTACGAAGAATGATCTCCTTGATGAATATATGGCATTAAATAATAATCCAGAGAATGTTGACACTAAGCTAAGTGTGAGTCTACTGAGAAAAATATGTACAAATTCTGAAGAGGGAGCTATTCTTGTCTTTCTTTCTAGGTGGAATGATATAAGGCAGACTGGAGATAATCTATTAGCTTCCTCTCCTTTCAATGATTCGTCAAAGTTTTTGATATTTTATTTCCATTCTAAGATTCCATCTTCAGAACAGAAGAAGGATTTTGAAAAACTAAAAGCAGACAGTGGTCGTATGAAGAAAATGTTGGTGACCTACTCAACTTCTGGTGGGGCATGAAAGGCTTAATGGCACTCAAGGATCTAAGAAGGAAGGATCATACTGTTATTTTTATCTCTGAATGGTTAAAGTCGTGGCGGGGAAAAGAGCACACTGGAGGAAACGTTTCCCACCTGACCCAGGTAAAGCATATCTCGTAAAGCAGAGAAGTTCTTAATGAGGACTAATGTCGCTATTCTGAGACATTCGAGGACGAATGCTCCTGAAGAAGGGTCGCCTGATGTAGAACATCATACATGGGCTCCTGGCCCATCTCCATTATAGAAAGCCCATTATTGAAAGAGAATATAAATAGAGGCAAGATGGGAAGGATCAGGTTTTTTTTTGGATTCAATTGGCATTGATAAGGTATTAACCTTTTTATCTTCCCTTATTTTCTGCTTATTTTCTTCCTAAATCTGGTGAATTCCAGTAATTCTTTCTGTGTTCTTGTTATAAATCTGGTGGATTCCAGAGTATTCTCTTCATCTTCTGTGGATTCAGAAGATCTATCTTGTAGCGATCTTCAATCAGAGATCGGCTACATTAATGTCAAATAGAATAGAGATAGAGGATCACCCTGTCTAATCCCCTTCTGGCTTTTGAAGGGAGACATTGGAGTCCCTTCCACCAGCATCGAAAAAAATGCAGAGGATATGCAATTCCAAATCATTTTGCAGAACATAGGAGAAAATCCATACGCTTCAAGAGTGACAATTATAGCCTCCCAACTGACTGTGTCAAAAGCTTTTTTAAGATCTATACTCAAGCAACACCCCTTGGGAGTTCTTTTTCTTCCAAAGCCATGCACCATCTCATCCGCTAGAATAGTATTATCCGAGATGAGCCTCCCTTGAATAAAAGCTGCTTGGTTCGGAGAGATGAGTTCACTAGAGACCTTATTGATCCTATCTGCTAATATTTTTGTCATTAGCTTGTAGTTCAAATTGACACATGATATCGGCCTGAAGTCAGACATATCTGAGGCTGTGTTTGTTTTGGGCACAAGCGTGATGAAAGTATGGTTTGCAGACTTCAACAAAGTTTTGCCTTTGAAGAATTGCCTTACACACTCCATTACTAGGCCTTTAAGATCTCCCCAAAATTTTTTGAAAAATTCTGAGGTAAAACCATCCGGCCCAGGGGATTTCCCAGATCGCGAGCAGAGGCCAGAAAACCACGAGCAAACCGCGAGTCTCTCCCCGTTAGAATGACCGCAGAAGAGATCAACCTTGCCAGATCCAATGCAATCAAGAAATCGCAAGCAGATGCGATCAAGATCGTGAGCAGATGAGGACTGCGAACAAGAAATCGCGATTTTTAATGAAATTTACCTTCATCAAAAAAAATCAGACTGTGAGCATGTTAGAATTGGTTGGATGAGCTTCCAACATTGACTGTAGCCTGTAGGATTTCTTCCCTGTTGGATCATGTTAGAATATTGTTTATTTAATACATCATGTATTCAGACTTCAGACATCTATTTCTTTCCCTATCCCTGATCCCTTTTATATTTTTGCATTTTCATAAAATTGACCCAATCAGTTGAATATCTTTTTTTCAATTGTGAATACACTAGAAAAATCCTCTTAGACATAGTAGAAATACTAGGAAAGTCTATTTGAAAGATCTCCAACATAATTACTCACTTATCCCAGTCACCCTTCACACAGACATCAGAATAGGGAATATAACTGAGGTCTTCCAGAAATTTACTCACCATTCCACCTTCTGGGGACTGCACTGGAATATCTTGGGCAGCTTATTTCTCAACTTACTTATTGTAATTTATGAGCTGCCTTTATTTAATGGAATTTAACTTTATAATTTTTTACCATTTTCAAAAAAATATACGTGAGTGTTTAAATTTGTTCATTTCCAGATCTTTTGAGGATAATCAAAAGAATAAATTTGGGAGTTCTGGGAAGTGAATGGTCTCTTCAATACTTGATTCTTAATTCTCTTAAGTGCATTCTATTTCAAAATTCTCGAGCTCAAAATCATTTCAGAGGCATTGGAGGTCTTGAAGTTCTATTAGACAGTATTGGTCTCCAATCAAGTAATTATTTGGTACATAAGAGTACCTTTCTGTCTGAAACTGGAAGGTAAGTTTCTTAGAGGTGAGGACTTATAAGAATCTTATGTATCCAATACAATTTTCATTTGTATCTCATTTATGTTTAATAACAACATCAATTACACAGAATTCTGAATTTTTAGTATGTGTGTATGGTATATGTGCAACATTAATTGATGTTTCAGTTACCAAAGGGTAAGCAATGAATATTTTCTAGTTATTTTGAGATCTTTTTATTCAACACACTAAAAAAGAAAGTTTCCTCCATGTCACAAACTAGACCTACTTTTTCTAATATCATGTTTTAATGGAAAAAATCCACACTTTTTTTATGATTTTTATCTTATTATTTCGTTATATTGGGAAACATTCAAAATATATCATTCTTTTTCTGGTTTATGATATGTTGAAGACCTGGAACTTGACTTCGACTGTAATTTTTTTTAACCAATTATATTTTTTAGCAGCAGTATCAGGAATGATTTCTCTTTCCTGAAAGAGTGGTTTTAGAACGTTCAAATGAAAAAATATATTTTTTAAGCAGCATTTTAAAAGAAGTAATGGAAAATAAATTTTTGTTGCAAACCTCATTCATTTTAGAACTATTACTAGAAATATCTAACATGGGATCTGTCTTGTAAATTGTAAAGATATTATAATTTTTGTGATCGGAATTATTTATTGGGAATTTGAAGAATCATAGATGGATATTATTATCAAGGTTTCCTATGCGTGTTTGCGGTTATGCGATTGATATTTCCGCATACATGCATATGCTAGCTTAAGCTATAGCTTAATCGGAATTATGCGGGGTTTTTTTATAAGTTTTTTTAAAATATTATTATACAGCATAGATATGTCATACAAAATAAATATTTTAAATGCTTGATTAGAGGTATATACCTCTAATTTCAAAACAAATGAGTAATGAGTTTCGATTGTCAACAAAGTACCGACTAAAACCCAAATTTTAAGCTCAAATATAATTTAAGAAAAGTAACCAAAGTAAGTTTTTACTCTATCTAGGGGATAGGGGATAAGTAAAAAAAAAAAAATTAGGATTTTTACCTTATTATATTTTTTTACATAGGTATTTGGGAGGTTTAATTGGATTCAGATCCAGATTCGATTAAAAAACCGCATATTTATTTTATGCTGGTGGTATAAAACAGCATAACAGCTTAAACGTCGCATAAGCATGATCAAGCGGCCGCATAGAAAAGCTTGATTATTACATGTTTCTACTTTCAATAAATGGTTTCAAATAGTGGAACTGACTTCTATTTGTGACAAGAAATCTATGTGGTTGGCTCAGGGAGAGGAAGTCCTGGATGATGTTGGACAGTAATGTTTGTTGATATTGAATGGTTACCAACAGTGAGGAATGGGTTTTCAAAGTTGGCAGGTGGTAAGGAATTGCTTCCCAATAATTGGAAATAAAAAGAGTGAATTAATAGGACAGAACACTGGATCGAAGAGAGGATCAGTATTCAGTAGTGATCTCTCCTTCAGTCGATGGAATTATATGGTACTTCTGGATTGAAATCCATCAACCAAGAAGAATGCTAATTTCTGATGAGAAAAGGAAGCTGGCTAAGGTTAGTGACAAAAGAAATAACAGAAAGAGAAGTAGGAAGGAAGAAGGATGGTGCAACTACTTGGCACAATAATAATAAATCCTCCTCCTTTGGTCCACTATGTGTGTAGTGGATAATTCCACATTGTGAGTCCAATTATCTCAGAGATAGAGCACAGTAGATCGAGCCAAGGTTCCGGATGTGCGCATTTGCGCCTCCGAAGGAGGCGCATCTTCCTTAGCCGGATTCGGGTTGGATCCTACCCGGATCCGACCAGGAATATGGACAAAGAAACACACAAAATTTTCCATTCTCTTATGGACGCTAAGGTGGGGCTTCCTCCTGTCTTTTAAGGCACTTAGGCAATGGGGAATTCAAGTACCTGGATTCTGCACTCTTTTTGTGGGAAGAAGTTGGTCATATCTTCTTCAACTATGAATATTCCAGGGTATGTCTCATAGCTATTTCTGCTGCATGCGGAAGAAGTCCAACATTCCAACTCTCCTATCCCTGGTCCTGTTGGGGGTGATATTAGATCTGGAGATCATTCATTCCTTCTCTAAGAGCTCAAACTGTTGAAAATTTTATTGGGTTCTCTTTGGTTCTCTATGCTGACACCTCTAGCAAGAGAGGAATAGAAGATGGAGACTAGGAGGAAGTATCCAAAGATATGCTTAGAGACACGATTCTCCTGGTATGGAATTTAGAGCACTAGGGGCATGGACATCCATTGTATTCTAACATGCCTTGTATATATGTCCTAGAAGTTATAACACTAACATTAGCTTGGGCTGAACTTTTAAGGAACTTTACTTTTATTTTATAAAACATGGTAGGGCCTATTTCATTTCTAATTAATATTTACCAATTATAAAAAAAAGATATAATAAGTATCTTAAATAAGAGTTACAATAAAAAACACAAGAGGAATCATCATTAAAATAATAAAAGAACTAGACCAATTAATCTAGAAATGATCAAATTCCCCAATCTCTGCATCCAACGTAGATATTAGAATGGGTGAACTTACAGAGGAATGCTAAAAAATTACTAAGCAAGCAGCATGCTGGGAACTACACTAGAACATTCTAGGAAGCACAACATGACACATATAGGCTGAGAGGAATAGAAGATTCAAAAACTATACATTCAGGCCACCAAAGGTGCTCTCAAAGGAAATTATAAAGGACTCAAGTCTATCCTTCAAGAAAGAACTCTACAAGAAGGATAGCACAGCAGTGGAATTACGATGCTTAATTTGTGGGAGGCTTCACTTCTGTGGAAAACCCCCTAGTTTCACGGATCTAGGATAATTTCTACATAGAGAGTCAGTGGGCATGCCCTATTTCCCATGCTAGATAAATATCATCTTTACCATGAATTTTAGTGTTTGTTTTTCCAATAAAATGGACTTTAACTTCATAAAAAAAAAAAACAGTAATTCATGCTTCAAAAACAGTAATAAAACAGTATTTTTGTAAACTTGACATTAGCCTTATTCTAATGAAATTTAATTGCTTCAAAAAAAAAACAAAAAAAAAACAAATAAAACTAGCTTTTTCTCTTAGATAATTCATGCTTTTAAGTTTTAACTAAGCTGCATTTAATATAAGGGCTGAAATTAGTTCATCCCTTTTATTATCTATTTGTAATTACATTTTAAGAACTTTACCTTGTTCATATCTAATGGAACTTTAATTTTATAAAATAGAGCACTTGTTTAGTTATGTTAACTTAATGTATTCTGGGTAGAAAAATAATATTCTTTTCTAAATATTCTACACATAATCTCTTAGGCACCATACCATCACTTATAATGCCAACAACAAATCATATAATTTTTTGCTTTAAAAAAAAAAATCATATAATTTTGAACTGCCATTTTTTTGTCTTTAATACGTATAAATATATCTAAATACTATTTTTTTAATCTTCTCCAGATATGAAAGCCACCTATTTGCTAATTTTCAGCTTCAAATTTTATCCTTGGAAGTTCTAAAGGAGTCAATGTATCCTTCGCAAATAATTTTCATCGAAATGCAACAATCTTTTTATTATTATCTATTTGTCTTCATTATCTGTGCTTGAGATAATTGATTTCTTTTAATATTAAATATTTAGGGTTAAAATGTAAAACTTAACATGGTTCTCAGATTTGGAAACTTAAACAATTTGCAATTTTTAAGTGAAAATGGAAGAATACAGAAGTTTGCAAACTGCTTATGTTCACATGCTTTCTTGCTTCAGGAGATGGATAAGATGACTTTGCCTAAATCAGTTTCTAATATAGCTTTTTCATCCTATACAATGAATACTTCCAATTGGAAAGAGTATTGTATTCAGTTGAGCCAGGCCCTTTGTTCTTTCCTTTTTACTGTTGATGATACTATGCTTCATAATGTGCAAACATTAGTTGGTAATGGTTTTGCACCTATATCATTTGTATATTGGGAGCTTTCAATAAAATGGTTTATGAAGGTTCTTCTTGCTGTTTTCCCATGCATTAAAGTATACTCTGATGGAAATGAGATTCCAGTTGATTTAAGGTAATTTTTTTATTTATCATAATTACTTTTGGTTTTGTATGGTAAATTGGTAATGTCATTAATTAACATCAATTCAGTGTTACATTTACGTCCAAGCATATTTTTTGTAGGTTTAGACTTTAGACGTGATAATAAAGTGATGTGTCTGTGGGTCATGTTAATGACAGGGTTAGTGGCCTCTGTTTTGGCAGAGGCACTGTCTACCCTAAGTAACTCCCACTACTCGTCTAATGAGGGTATATTGACCATGAGACGAGTATATATAATAAAATAGTGGCAAGGAGTAGGATAACTTTTACCGCACAAACACCCAGGTATTTCTCTTCGAATTCTCTCTACATTTTCCTATAACCTCTCTTAATCGGCTGGATTCCAGATCAATCTTCCTGACTGATGGATTCCCGCCCTCTCCTATTTGGAACTCTGGATCTGGATTTATCGGCATCAAGTTTCGTCTATGGTGCGACTTCATTCACTGAAGATCCACCCACAGAGCCATGGGAAAGAGATCTCAAGGGAAAACACTCTGCTTGAGCTTAGCATGACAATGGTACATGTCGATTTTCTTGGAGAAAGATGGAAAAGATCGCACTAAAAGAAAGATAAGATGGCATATCACATCTAGATTTCACTCTCTCACCACTTCAACTGCATACTGCAAAATTCATGTAAGGAAGTCGTCTAGCATTGATGCAGCCCTTATAAGTGCTTGCATTAATAATAGGCTCGATTCTAATCGAGCCTTGGACCAAGCCCAATAAAATAGCTTGGACTCTCATGGTAGACTTTCCACTCTTAAACCATGAGAGTATAATTATGAGTGGACCCTAAAGGTGGAGGGTAGTTGAGTTTTTATTTTATCCAAGGCAATTCTCAACAATAATTCTTTCTTTCTTTCCTTCCTTCCTTCCTTCCTTCCTTCTTTATTTCTTTCTTTTTTTCTATTCTTCTACCGATTTTTATTATTCTTCCCTATTTTCACATCACGATTATCCTTAGATTAGGATAATCTAATTTGCAATTATCGATTTTCAAGGGAAGCATAAACCCTAATTGATAATTCACTGTTCCATTGTTTTGAAACACAAGTCTGGACAGATTTCATCCTTTCCTTTATTCTGTCCCCATAAATCGTTCAAGGCCTTCATCAAGTGGTATCAGACTAGGAGGGATTTGCGATCTGCAGTTGGCCAAGAACATTGCGATTTCTGTGATCTGCATTTTTGTGCACGGACCTGGACGGATTCTACATTCTCGTGATTCTGCAAGGATTTGCGATCTGCACACAGTTATTCCAGACAGTTTATTCACGGATTACGTGATTTGCGATCAGACGGAGTACGCGATCTGCATTCAGACCTGAAGCACGATCAGACGGATTACGATTTTGTGATTTGACAACACTTTGTAATCGCGATTTGCAGTCAGAGGGATTCACCTTTGCGATTTTATTTCTGGACGGATTTCAGCACACGTGAAGAAGTCCAGTATACGTAAAAAAAAGAGAGAAAAATTATTTGCAATTTATTCCAGCGAATTTTCCGAGACGGAATTGCGACCACACGTGAAGAATTCCAGCATTTAATTCTTTACGATTTATTCCAGCATTTTTAAGATGGCCGAGAACGTCACACGTGAAGAGTTTGAGAGGTTGGCAAAAACACTAACCAATTTGACAACCTTTGTTAGGGACGGTTTCCGAACAATGCAACAGAATTTGCAACCTATTCAGCCGCATGGAGGAGCAGATCTGGCAGTGAATAGACAGGCAGAACCGGCAATAAACTTCAGAAGAAGAAACCCACCCACAGCTAGGGAGCTCTTGGAAGAACAGGAAGAAAATTTCAGGCAGCGTGACAATTTCAGACAGGAAGAAAATTTCAGACAGGGAGGACTTTTTAATAGACAGACTGAGGAAGAATTTTCAGAGGAAGAAGATTTATTACAGTACGAGAGAAGAAGAAATAGAGGCCGTCGAGACTATCCAAGAGGGGGAGCATTACAAAGGTATGAAGAGTACAATGGAGGAATTCAAAGAAATGAATTTGAAAATTATAGATTAAGAATGGAACTACCTGAATTCAATGGGCAGTTACATATAGAGGAATTTTTAGAATGGATTTTGGAAGTAGAAAGATTTTTTGACTGCATGGAAATTCCAGATTCGAAAAAAGTGAAATTAGTAGCACTAAAATTTAAAAGTGAAACTGCTGCGTGGTGGGATTAGACCACCATGAATAGGGCTAGGTTTCAAAAAAGACCTATAAGAACTTGGGACAAATTGAAGAGAATGTTGAAACAAAGATTTCTTCCGGTGGAATTTCAAACCATTTTATTTACAAAGTATCAGAAATGCAGACAGGGACAGAGGTCAGTAGCTGATTATACAGAGGAGTTTCATAGGTTGGGAGCAAGAAACAACCTTAATGAATCCGAAGAACAACAAATGGCGAGATACATTGGGGGATTAAAATCAGCACTTCAAGAAAAAGTCATTTTACAGTCCCCAATGTCACTTATGAAGACTGTAAGCATCTCCGAACAACTAGAGAAACAAACAAACAAGTACTCATTATTTTCACCTGGAACTTCAACTAGTAAACCTATCTATTCCAAGGACAAAGGAATTCTGCCAACGCCTGAAGGGAAAAATACAGATCTGCCAACGCCTGAAGGGAATTCTGCCAACCCTTATAAGTTCTTGCATTAATAATAGGCTTGGATTCTCATGGTAGACTTTCCACTCTTAAACCATGAGAGTATAAATATGAGTGGACCCTAAAGGTGGAGGGCAGTTGAGTTTTTATTTTATCCAAGGTAATTCTCAACGAGAATTCCTTCTTTATTTCTTTCTTTTATTTCTTTCTATTCTTCTACCGATTTTTATTATTCTTCCCTATTTTCACATCACGATTATCCTTGGATTAAAAAGCGACGCTTTAAGCGTCTCTTTAATAGCTTAAAGCGGAAAAGCGCTCCTGTAGGAGCGCTTTCCAAATCGCTTTTTTTTTAACGGGTGATCGGTTGGGTTGGGTCGGGTCGTCGGGTTTTACCCGGAAAAAATACCCTAAAAATAGCTTATAAATAGAAAATGATAAAAAATACATGTAGTAAGATAACATTTCCATCAAGGTGGAAATGTTATTTTACAGTTTTTACTACACGTTTGCAGTAAACGTGTAGTAAGATAACATTTTCACCTTGCTGGAAATGTTATGTTACAGTTTTTACTACACGTTTGCAGTAAACGTGTAGTAAGATAACATTTCTAGTAAGCTGGAAATGTTATGTTACAGTTTTTACTACACGTTTGCAGAGTAAACGTGTAGTGAGATAACATTTCCAGCAAGGTGGAATTGTTATTTTATTAAACGTCTAGTTAAACGTGTAATAAAATAATAAGAAATGTTTTTTTTTTCATTTGAAATGTTATTTTCATTTGAAAATATTTATAGGATTTTCAATATTGCAAATATTTACAGGTTTTGAAAAAAAAAATATATACAGGGGTATATATGCAATTTTCGAAAAAATTGCATATATTTACCAAAATGCCACTGTCGCTTTTTTCAACTTTAAGCGTGCTAAAGCGCTCCCTGGAAAATGGGAGCGCTTTGTCGCTTTTTGAACTATGATAATAGGCTTGGACTCTCATGGTAAACTTTACACTTTTAAACCATGAGAGTATAAATATGAGTGGACCCTAAAAGTGGAGGGCAGTTGAGTTTTTATTTTATCCAAGGTAATTCTCAACGAGAATTCCTTCCTTCCTTCTTTATTTCTTTCTTTTATTTCTTTCTTTCTTTTATTTCTTTCTTTCTTTTATTTCTTTCTTTTATTTCTTTCAATTCTTCTACCGATTTTTATTATTCTTCCCTATTTTCACATCACGATTATCCTTGGATTAGGATAATCTAATTTGCAATTATCGATCTTCAAGGGAAGCATAAACCCTAATCGATAATTCACTGTTCCATTGTTTTGAACTCAAGGGAAAACACTCTGCTTGAGCTTAGCATGACAATGGTACATGTCGATATTCTTGGAGAAAGATGGAAAAGATCGCACTAAAAGAAAGATAAGATGGCATATCACATCTAGATTTCACTCTCTCACCACTTCAACTGCATACTGCAAAATTCATGTAAGGAAGTCGTCTAAAATCCTACAAACAGATAGGTACCCGTTGGCGACTGGTCTCTCCAAATCGTATAAAACCGTTAGTTATGAAATTACCAAAATATCCATAGGTAAGCCTATAGATAGGATCCAGGGTTCCCAAGAAAAGAGTTTTACTTTTGATGAAAGATCAAACCTTACAGGAAAGATTGTTTCTACAAAGAAATATAGTAGTCAGTATGACTTCTGAAGTCAAGTTGAGAACTTGACGCAAGCTATTCCTTCAACATCTATTATTATCTTTGATAACATTGGCAACCAAGTACCTAAATAGAATTCTACAGAGAGAAATCCTTACGATCGACTTTTGGACCGTCAGCTAGATACACCTTCTTTGGCTTTGTTGAGTAGTAATTTTTCAACAATTCTTTTTGAAAGGTAGAGTGGAAAGATGCTCCTGAATCAAGCACCCAAGCATCCACTGTTGAGTCCAAACAACACATCAGTGCCTCTTCATCTGAATCTTCAAAATAGGTCACTGAATCTACCTCCTCCCTCTTCTTGAATTGTTTTTTAGGAGCTTTACATTCTGACTTGAAATGGCCCTTAAGATTACAATTCCAGCATACCATTTTTTCTTTATCCCCTGTTCTGGATTTAGACCTTGCACTCGACTTCTTCCTTTTGATTTTTGATCTTCCCCTTGATCTAAAATCCAGAACTAATGCAGATGAACTGCCGGAAGACAGATTTCTTCTCCTCATCTCTTCACCTAACAAGATATCTTTAACATCATTAAGTGTCATCGCTGTTTTTGCCATAGAAGTACTTACAGAGATAATTAGACTCGACCAAGATTCTGGAAGAGATGATAAAAGTGCTACTGCTTGGATTTTATCTGAAAAATCAATGTCCATTGCTGCTAGCTGCCCTAGAATTTGTGTACTGATTTATGTGATCAGTAACGGATCCACCCTCCTTCAATGTCAGATTGAAGAACTGTCTCATCAGAAAAATTTGATTTGCTGCAGATGGCTTCTCATACATCTCTTTGAGCCTTGCAGTCAATCCTACTGTCGTGGTTTCTTTTGCACACGACAGTGCAATTGATTTTGCCAAGGTCAGTCAGACCATACTAAAAGCAACAACATCCATCTCTTTCCAATCTTCTTCACTCATTGTATCGGGTTTCTTTCCTTTCATAGACTTCACCAGCTTCCTACTTTGCAGATAATCAGTAATCTACATTAGGCAATATGTGAAATCTTTGCCATTGAACTTCTCTATCCGCATCTTGCTATCTCCTCCCATTTTTCAAGACCAGAAAAAATAAGGAAACAACCGCAGATTGATCTTCTCCTGTTCCTGAAAACTTCTGCAAAAAAAACATGAACAGTAACTTCGACGATTAACAGTGTTCCGGTCGGCAATGAACAGTGTTCATGCTTTTTTTATTCTAACAACTTCTTAGACCTCAAACACGGCTCTGATACTACTTGTAAGTCGATTTGCAATCCACGGACAGATTTGATCTTTCCTGATCAGATTCTCTCTACCTCACACGAGAATGGTGGCTCTCTCTATTCTCTGATTTCTCTTCATTCTGATCTCACACAAAAGTACTGATCTGAAACATGTAATCAGATCAGAAAAAATAGAAATGGAGGATGGAAAAATAAGAACACACAACTAAAGAGAATATTTTGTTAACGAGGTTCAGTTGTGCTTACTCCTTGGGGGTGATTGGATTCCTCCTACCCTTGGTGACAAGAATTACAGGCGGCAGAAAATTATCCAGCACATTACAAGAGCAAAATTAGATGCTATTTATAATTAGTTATCTAAAGAGGCGTGCCCTAGCCCTTGATAACTAATTAATCCAGCAGGCCCAATAAGAATTATTAGCCCATGAAGAATATTCTCCATCTAACTTATGCCTCCTTTATAATTTAATTAACTGATCACTGAAATAATTGCAAATAACTCTTTGCAATTAATTTCAATGCAATTAACTTCAACAGATTAGGGGTTAGAAACCTCCAAATGATAGCCTATGCTGCCCTTATTAAAAAAACAGCTACAATATGGGGTAAGAAATCCATCTTTACACAATGGATGCAGAGAAGATACACCAAAGGCATGACTCTCAACAACATTAGCCCTAAACACTCCATTGACTCTGCCTAATGGAAAGAAATTTTAGACTCCAAAGGGAAAATCAACCAATGCTTGGAATGCAGGGTCGAAAATTCTCTAATTTGGAAAATTGGCAATGGAAAACAGAACTTCGAAACCATCATTGAAGCCTTAAGAACCAAGGCCCCAAAGGATTCTTTAGCTAAAGGCATTAGTCACATATGCCGACAAAATTCTCAGTAATGTTGTAGAAGATCAAGAATAAACAAATCAAAACTCTACAGATGCTCGACGCATGGGGTGTCCCCATACAGCCAACCTGCCTCCTCTGTGGTCAGGGAATCGAGACCATTAACGACCTATTTTTTAATTTCCCTTATACTAGAAAACTTCTTCTACAACTCTCTGATCATCTCAACTAGGCCCTCTGGAAAATACCAAACTCCCCCATCCCAACCCTCATACATATAGATATTAGAATTGGAGATGTAATAGAATCATGTCAAAAACTGACACATCAGGCTCCTCCATGGGGCTTGCATTGGAATGTTATTGGTTGCCTCACATGGCACATTTGGTCTGAAAGAAACAGGAGGCTCCACCAGCATCCTCTCAGACCCCCAGAAGTCATTCTAGCTGATGTATTAACTATTAAAGGACTGCAAAATATCTTTTAGAGTTGATATCTTTAAGAAAGAATGTGGTTTACAATTGGAAAAGACTACTATGCAGGTTTGGGAGACAACCCTCCTAAGTCCTAATTCTTAGTTAAAGCACTAGGAATGATAGCTACATAGGAGAAGGTCGATATAGTGGAAACCACAATATCAACCCCACCGTATTTTTATTTTCCTATTCAATTGTATTTCAGGGCATTGCCCTTCATTATCTTTAATGAAAACTTTCAATATTTGCAAAAAAAAGAGAAGTGAGACTGATATTTTATATTGGAATTGAATGTCTAATATTTTTTTATATCAAATGATCATACTTTTTAGTATTGAGCTATAATTTTCTGCAACTGTTTTTCTTTATACAGGATATTCACCAGTACTCTACAACATCATACTCTTAACGCATTCGGAAAATTTCTCATATCTGCACCAAAACTATTGGAAGTATTTCGAGAAGAGGGAATATGGGAGTTTATTTTTTCTGAGAATTTATTTTATTTCGGGATGGTTTTAGAAGAATGCTCTATGGAGATAGAATATAATGGGAAAGAGTTTTCACAGACATCTGAAATATCATCCAGACCAAGATTCATTTATCCCAAGGACCCATTAAAGTACAATGAAGTCCACATTCTTCAGATGGAAGCTATTTCATTATTAGAGTTTGCTGCAACTCTGTGTGACAGTGTACATAATTTTGTAAGTTTGAAACAGGATTTATTCTGAAACCAGGATTGTATTAAACCCTGAAAATATAGAGGAGGCCACAAACTACTCTGAGATTTTATCCACAATTCCCTTGCAGGATAGTTTCAACCCACCATAGGAAATTTAACTGTTTAAATTTTTTTTTATATTCTTTGTCTATGATTTATTTATTATTTATATTTTTCTAATTCTAAAACTTTTAATTGAGTTTCAATTTTATTTTTGGTGATTCATTTGTTACCTTTTGAGTAATTTTTTTCTGGTGAGTTTTCTCACCGGAATTGCACTATCTTGGTCATTGTCTCGATATTGATGAATAATGCCGATGGATTCCAAATGGTTGTGAGGAAGAAAAAGCAGGCTTTTAAATACGTGCAAGTATGCCCTCTATTGTGCCTCTGCGCGGCTAGATGGAGATGCGTCACATACATCTCCTTAGACGGATCCTTACCTGATATCCGTCTAGTAAAAGATTTTAAAAATATATTTGACCTAAGAAATCACGATTCTGAGGATGAATCGTGATTTTGGACACCTAGAAACACCAACTTTTGCACCAGAACACACCAACCAGCTACTATTGGGTCATTATTGGGTGGACTGTGTTGGCATTTATGGGTAATTGAATCGCAGGGAATAATTATCAAGCCACAACTGTGATTCATTGCATTAAGGATGCTTTCTGGAAGAAGTCTACATGTTGAGCCTTACACTGACTGATTTTTCAAATAGCACTTCGGCACATTTAGAGGCAAATATGCTGAAGAACCTTTGATGAAGAGGAGATGTTTGGTCAGTTTCATAAATGATGCTAGTCATTTTTAACCCTAGCATGCTTATAGAGACATTCAATTGGGGAGATCTTAGAAGGATTTTGTAGTCTTTAAGTGAATTTAGTGGGCAATACTTCTATAATTATGTAAATAACCACTGAATAATAGATTAGCCATACAGCTTAGTTTATGCAATTTAATTTCTTGGTTTTTGCTTCAGCTGTTTGTTTAATGGACATCAAAATTCATCCTTTATAAAAAAAATGTTGGCTAAGGTTAGAGTTAGTCATTCATTACTCTAGTGATGACTATAGTTCTTTCACCCTTGTACATTTTTGCCATGAAAATTATTAAATATTTTTTTTTTACCAGTTGAAAAAAGGCATGCAAATCCCCTGCAATCTGGACAAATTTGTAAATCATAGAACTTCTATCTTTTAGCCTAACTGATATGATTTCTTTGCTGATAATGTTCTTTTCTTTTTTATGACAGCCAGAATGTTTGATTCTATTAGAGACACTTGAGAAATGGGCTTGTAATGACGATATTGCTGTTGTCCTTGTCAAGACTTTGCGTCGGATTTTACAACTCGCAATGGAGCAAACTATTGCTTCATTCAAAAGATTGAATGCCATTGAACGAGTACTAAAAGTAGCTTGTGTTAAAGCTAAAGAATATAAAAAATTGGGCAATTTGTGCTTAAAGAAACAAAAGAAGCACGATGATAGGTTTCAATGCTCAAAACAGCAGATGTCTGAATCTACTGGGGATGCCAAACATTTGGTTGAATGCATGGAAGCTTCTTTGCATCTTTTTATTGAATATCTCTCTTCATCTGAGAAATCAAAATATTTAATTTTGCGTAGTATCACATGCATTGATTGTTTGTTTGATCTATTCTTTGTTGAATGTTTACGAAAACGAGTGTTACAGTGTATTCTTGGATTAATGAAGGTTTCTATACATTTTAAATTATGTTTATACCTATAATATACACTGTTCACCACATGATTTACTATAAATTTCAATGTCTTTTCGCAGTTGCCTACTTCTTTAGCAGAAGACCGAGTTGCAAACTTAGGGTTATGTTCCAAATACCTAGAAACATTTACGCATGCAAAGGAGAAGGAAAATAATTTTGAAGTGTTATCAATTGATCTCTTAATTGGCATGAGGGATGTACTATTAATTGACCAAAAAGTAAGGTCTCTTTACATTTCTTTTATATGCAGTTTAATTATCTTTTATCAATTGGCATAGGAATTTGAATTATCTTTTTAATTCTGGCATCAGGCTAATTTCTTTAATTCTACTATTTTGTATCAGTTTTATCAGGATTTGTTTCGGGAAGGACAATGTTTCGAGCATATTGTTTCTTTATTGTATGTTACACTTGATGAGACACTTGGTGAACTTCTGGTCTTAAATGTGTTGGAAACATTAACCTTTTTGCTAACTTCCAATGACGTTTCAAAGGTTTTATCTAAACTAGATTATGCCATTTTTTTGATGAAGTTAAAGTCCACTTTTAATGGAAAAAACACAGTAAAATACATGATAAAGATGATATTTATCTAGCACGGGAAATGGGGCATGCCCATTGACTCTAGTCCTATATAGCAATTCTCCTAGATCTGTGAAACTAAGGGGTTTGCCGCAGAAGTGAAGTCTCCCACAAATTTAAGCACTGTATTTCCACTGTTGTGCTATCCTTCTTGTAGAGTTCTTTCTTGAAGGATAGACTTGACTACTTGAGTCCTTTATAATTTGATTAATTTCCTTTGAGAGTTTGAGAGTATGGTTTTTAAGTCTTCTATTCCTCTCTGCCCATATGTGTCATGTTGTGCTTCCTAGGATGTTCTAGTGTAGTCCCCAGCATGCTGCTTGCTTAGTAAATTTTTAGCATGCCTCTGTAAGTTCAGCCATTCTAATATGTAAGCTTTTCATGCGACGCCTAGGCGACCATGCGGTCCAGCGCATGCAGGCGTTTGTCTTCAGATCCGCCTAATCCATTTACCCAAATAAATAAATAAACACCTTATTCCTCCACATCTTCACAGACGTGCGCAGATCTGCAAGGACGTGCGCGGATCTGCAAGGACGCTCGCAGATCTGCACTCGCACATCTACACTCGCAAACCCTAGCTCCGCCTCCTTGTTCTTCTTTCAGCATCCGATCAGGTTAGAAATCCCGATTTCCCATCTTATCTATATATTATATAATAAATTTATTATAAATATTAGTAAATATTAGTAATTAATTAAATATTATATATATATTTTTTAAACTTAAGGTATATATTGTAAAATTTCTGGAAAACTTGTGTATTTTTTATAAATGCAGGGTATATTTTCTATAAACTTGTATATTCCTCCACACCTTCACTTGAATATTATGCAACGCCTAGGCGTCCTATGCGGCCATGCGGTCATGACCATCGCATGCCCGCCTGAAAAATCTTGCTAATATCTATGTTGGATGCAGGGATTGGGGAGTTTGATATTTTCCAGATTGAATGGTCTAGTGCTTTTATTATTTTAATCATAGTTTTGAAAGTGTCGCTTTAAGAGCGCGCTAAAGCTCTCTTGGAGGAGCGCTTTTTTAGAGTGGATAATCGAACGGGTTCGGGTAAAGATCTGCCCAATTACCCAATTACACCTATTCTTTAATAAAAAAATCACCTGATATACTTTTTTTGCCTATTCTACCCCTTTATTCTAACTTAAATTAAAAATTAAATACAACTACGATTAAATCCAACTTAATTTTAGTTGTGTGAATTAAATCTTTAATGTTCTATTACATGTGATTTTATACTTTTATAAGATATTTTTAATTTTCTATAGGTTTTATATGTATTTATATAAAATTATATGTATTTTTACAGGATATTACTAAAATACCTCTGCTGCCCCTATTAAAAAAGCAGCTAAAATTATATGTATTTGCACAATGGATGCAGAGAAGATACACCAAAGGCATGGCTCTTAACAACATTAGCCCTAAACATTCCATTGACTCTGTCAAATGGAAAGAAATTTTAGACTCCAAAGGGAAAATCAACCAATGCTTGGAATGCAGAGCCGGAAACTCTCTAATTTGGAAAATTGGAAATGGAAAACAGAACTTAGGAACCATCATTGAAACCTTAAGAACCAAGGCCCCAAAGGATCCTCTAGCCAAAGGCATATGGTCTCATATGCCGACAAAATTCTCTGTAATGTTGTGGAGGATCAAAAATAAACAAATCAAAACTCTACAGATGCTCGACGCATGGGGTGTCCCCATACAACCAACATGCCTCCTCTGTGGTCAGGGTATTGAGACCAAGCTTTTTCAGGCGGTCATGTGATGACCATGACTGCATGACCGCCTAGGCGCTTCAGGCGGCGACGCCTAGGCGGCCGCCTGAAAATGGCCGGAGGGTCGACGGAGCACGTCTGGAACACGCCTAGACTTCGCCGGAGCACGTGTGGAGGTCGTCGAAGTGTTCCCTTGTGGTGGCCGAAGTCTCCCTAGAAGATGGCCGGAGAAAATGGGTGGGGGAGATGATCTGAAAATCTAGGGTTTGGGGTTCAAAGGTAGGAGGGAAGGGAAGAAAAGAGGAAGAAAGAAGAAATAAGAGAGGAGTTAGGGTTTTTTAAACCCTCACCCTCTTATTTTAAATGGGTTATTGGGTCAGGCGGATCCGGGTCGGATCCGCCTAACCCGCTCCAGCGTATGAAGGCAAACGCCTACATGCGCTGGAGCGCATGACCGCCTAGGCGTCGCATGAAAAACTATGATTGAGACCATCAACCATCTATTTTTTAATTGCTCCTATACTAGAAAACTTCTTCTATAACTCTCTGAACATCTCAACCAGACCCTCTGGAAAATATCAAACTCCCCCATTCCGACCCTCACACATCCAGATATTAGAATTGGAGATGTATTAGAATCATGTCAAAAACTGATGCATCAGGTGCCTCCATGGGGCCTACACTAGAAGCTATTGGTAGCCTCACATGGCACATTTGGTCCGAACGAAACAGGAGACTCCACCAGCACCTGCTCAGACCCCCAGAAATCGTTCTAGCTGATATAGTAAAGGACTGCAGAATATTTTTTAAAGCTGATATCTTTAAGAAAGAATGTGGTTCGCAATTGGAAAGGACTATTATGCAGGTTTGGGAGACAACCCTCCTGAGGCCAAATTCTTAGTTAGAACACTAGGAAGTATAGCTACATAGGAGAAGGTCGATATCAACCCACCATATTTTTATTTTCCTATTCAATTGTATTTCAGGGCATTGTCCTTCATTATTTTTAATGAAAACTTTTAATATTTGCAAAAAAAAAAAATCCTTATATGAAAGTTGTTTGGTGGAGTGAGATCAGCTTTGGTATTACCGTGGACATTCTCGTCTGCTAGCAATTTAAACAATAACTTTTATATCATATTAACACATGATATTGGCCTAAAGATTGTCATTTCTGTAGCATCGAGTGTTTTAGGGATTAGAGTAAGGAATGTATGGTATGCCGAGGTGAGCAGTTGCTTACCCCATCTTTCTTCTACAGTACTCCGTACTTAATCTTCATCCTCCAGTTGGTGAATCTTGAGTGATGTAGTGTCTTCCCAAGAGGGAGGAAGGGATATTAGCTTTGTCGAGGTTTTCTGGAGAGATTCCAGCATATATTTGTCTGCTACTTTTGTAGCATCGTTTCTTTTTCTTTTCTGAAAATATATAAAATTTATAATTTCCCAAAAAATATATTTCTTTGAGATATTTACCATTTGCAAAATATAAAAAATATATGGTGCAGTCTGCTTTTAGGGTCCTGGTTGGTGCTGGTTACCAGACTTTGCAGAGTGTGCTTCTGGATTTCTTTCAGTTTGAACCTAATCTGGGGCTTTTAAATGCTCTCCTTGATATGCTTGTTGATGGAAAGTTTGATATCGTGAAATCTACTTTGATAAAGGTATATTAATTACTCAATTAATGATAAAACAAATTTTAGTATTGATAAAATGCAAAAAACATATAATGATAAAATATTTGTATAGATATGTGATCAAGGCAGTTTTGAATGCGCTATGGTCCATCCAAGTTGAACTTATCCTGTTAAATTTATTATCTTAAAGTACATTTTTATATAAAAAAATAAGGATTTAAGGTTACCACATATTGCCATTCCCAATGAGATTGATAAAGTTATGTTCTTCATCAGTCGTCTCATGTTCAAATAACAGTACTAAAATTTCCATTGAACCAATTCCCATTATTCTTTATCATTATCTATACTAGACGCAAAAACGATATAGTTGTAAAAACTTGTAATCTTACCACAAAACTATTTTGGAAAGCCTTTTCTTTGTTCTCTATATAATTCTGTTATGTATATTAGTTTATAATTAGTAGTAACATTGTTATTATGGTTATATAATTGGTTAAAAATGCATTTTTGTGCCTATTTTTTGCATTCTAGAATGAAGATGTGGCCATGCTATTTCTTGCCATTCTACAAAAGGTTTGTTTTTATTCTATTTTTTACACTTTTTTCCCTTTTTTTTCTTATTAAGTCATGATTTTAATATTTCTTTCTTTTCAATTATGGTGTTGTAGAGTTGTGATTCATTGCGGCATTATGGGCTTGATATCCTTCAGAAGTTTCTTAAAGATTCCATTACCAATCGGGCTATATGTTTCCAATGTGGAATGCTTGGTTTCCTTCTTGATTGGTTTCCTAACGAAGCGAGTTATGATATTATATCAAAACTTGCTCAGCTTGTAGAGATTGTAGGTGGATATAGTGTCTCTGGAAAGGATATACGCAAAATATTTGCTCTTCTACGCAGTGAGAAAATAGGGTGCAGCGAAAAATATTGTTCACTTTTTCTAACTTGTATCCAGACTATACTTTTAGAAAAAGGGCCAACAACCTTTTTGGAATTCAGCGGTCTTAACTCAGTATGTTATGCCACAAATTTACTCTTTTTACTGTTTGGCATTTAATCAAAAAAATGGTTTCTCTTCATCATAAATTTTAAGTATTTAATAAACAATTATAACAAACCAGTAATTAAATTACATGAACCAAGAAAAATGGCTATTTATAATATTCTGTCGGTATAATACTTTAGTTTTTTTAAATTTGCTAGGGTTAAAATGACTTTTGCTTCATTCATGATTCTATCTGGCTGGGCACTTTACAAAAATCTTCTCTTCATTAATGATTTTTGAGAATCTTTGCCTTATATGTGACAAAAATTGCAAAAACTGATATCCATATTCCATAACATTTTATTTTTGAAAGCAATTAAATTTCATTAAAAAAAATAAGGGCAACGCCCAACTTACCATATTCCTTAATGAGTGTGCATATTAGTCCAGAAAGTCTATTATGGACGTTCTAGGTAGATTGATACAAAATGAAGTGAAGAACAAAAGGATAAACACCTATTAGGTTAATGGTGCTACTTCTATATCTCACCTTATGTATGCGGATGATGTCCTCATCTTCTTAAAGGTAAATCTGAAATCGAAATTTCAGCACAATTCAATTTCAAATAAACGTTTGAAAAAGCGAATTTCAGTTTTGACGAGTTGAGGGCTGGTGCGACTTCTGGTGACAGAAGGTGCGATTTCTGGTGCGATTTTTTCTGGAACCACGATTGTAGACGATCTCTGCACGCTGCTCGTGATCAATCCTTCTGCTCGTGATTTCTACTCGCGAGTGCAGCCACCGGCTCGCGATTGCTATTCTGGATTTGCGTCTGGATGCATCTCTACGATCTCTACAGGAAATTGTCAGAAGCTTTTCCTGAGTAATCGCGGTTACTGGAATTTGGATTTCGTCTGGATTCGTTCTGGATTTGCGTCTGGATTCGTGGTCTCTGCGATCTCGTCTGGATTTGACTCATCTGGATTTTCGTTCTGAATTTGCGTTTCTCGTCTATGTGATCTCGATTTGATTCTCGTCTGGATTTTTTGCAATCTTGAAATTGGACTTGCGATTCTGCTCGCGATTGCTCCGATTTCTGTCCACTTTCTTACATTTTGGCGAGCAATTTCAGAATACAAATTCTTTATCCTGCTGGCTCACTGATTTGGTGGATCGTGAACAACTTGTGTGTCTTGAACTGCCTTCTGCTCGTGTTTTATTTTGCTTGAGGCTCACTCTGCTGTGATTCTTTGGCTTGCTGATTGGACGAGACTGGAGGGGAAATTCTGGGGGCTGAAATCCAGATATTTTTTCTTTTCTTTTTTAATTTTTACCCTCTTCCATTTAGACTTATATTTTGCTTGCATTGGTCGTTGTGTCTCCCTACTCGTCTCCATACAAACTTAGCTAGAGATACTCTGAAGAGAGGGTCACTAACTTAGGGTTTAGGAACACATAAAATATAGAAAAGCAAGGTAGGAATTGACCCAAGAGCAGGGTTTTTCCCAGAGAAAGATGACATAGACCACAATATAAAAGATGACATAGACCACACCTGGGTTTTTTACACCCACCTCAATTCCTCCTTGTGTAATATTGGTTTGTGTGTTGCTAAACCTTAAGGAGGTAATTCTCTTACTCCTGTTTATCTAGATGGAAGGCGCAACTGCACTTTGGAGACACTTCAGAAGAAATAAAGAGTTTGAAAAGAAGTTGGAAAGAAAAAGGAATATATTCAGAGGGTCTCGGAAGCAACCTAGGGGTAGGAGCTATATAAGGAAAAGGGGGGTAGGAAGAAAGAGGCTTTTGACCAAGGAATGATAGACAACTGGAAGTTGTCTACTCCTGATTTTGGAGATCTAAGAAGACTTCAGTTTGTGCAACCCTCAGAGAGGGAGGAGTTTGCTTGTGCCACCATGCGGAGGTCTCAACTTCTTCCCCCTAAGTCAGGGGGAGCACTTAGAATATCACTCAGAGTAATGGGGGTGTTCCGTCCATAAGAGCCATGACCTGTTTGTTGAGAAGAAAATGGGGGGTTAATGGAGATATTCAAATCATAAGATTCCGGGATGCTACTTTCGATGTTAGGTTTAGGGAGGTGGCGGACTATTTACGTTCGTGTGATCGCTCATGGGATAGATTCTTCGACACTCCGTTCAAAGTAAGTAAGCTCCCCCCGGATATCATCCATAATGAATGTTATGAAACGATGTTCCAATGGGCAATCATTGGAAATCTTCTCCCAGGAATGTTTTCTAAGGATGCGGTAAACAGGATAACTAGCGTCCTAGGCATTCCTTTATATGGAGAGCTTATGGATACGGTATCTCATCCAAAAGCTCTTAGAATTTGTTTCCAAAGTAAACCAAATTTCAGATTTCCTGGACAAATTAAAATAATGATTCGAGAAGAAAATGGAAAGGAAACATGGCATATGTTGACAGTGAAATACAGGTCAAAGCCACAAAAGTGTCGGATGTGCAGATTTTTCGGTCACTGGTCGGAAAAATATTGTCGGTCACTTATAGAGAAAGTCCCTCCTCCTCCCCTCATCTCAAGAGCGGAAGCCACTGTAATAATCCCTCAAAATGACAGGGAAGGGGACTGGAGCCAAGGACGGAGCAAGCTAAGGAAGACCGTAAGTTCGCTTCCAATATCTGTATCCAACAGATGGTAGGAGTTGGAGAAGGTTGGTGTTGTCGCCCATAGTGCTAGCAGGGAAAGGAGCGTTTCTATGGAAAAGGGAGGGGAAGGAAGAACTAATGTTTCCCATGGCGTCAGTAGGGAAGGGGGAAATGTTGTGATAATGCAGAAGCTTGTAGAAAATGGGGTGGTAAACAAAGTGGAGATTGTGCTCCTTGTGAGTATGAGGGGTACAGAAGAGGAGGGGATGCTTTCTACTACGGAATTTATATAATCTTCGTCCAGTAAGGGCTCTCTGGTAGGGGGAACACATCTTGAGGATACTGTTTCTAGGGATGAAACTATCCAGAGACAGGGGCAGCTAGAAGGGGTGGGTAAGGGAAAGCCTCATTCGGCTATTATAGGATCCCAGTCAATAGAACAAGATGCACATGTCTCTGAAGTCCCCAATAAGGGGATGGGCATGATTATTGATGAGATTGAGATTGTTGGCCCTCAACTGGGGGGTGCAGGTGGAGGAAAGGGCTCATTCTCTTGGTAAGGGAGCCTTGGTAGTACTGGAGAATGACTCCCAAGATTTGGAATATAGGGAAGAGGGACATGTTGTGATAATACATGAGCTGCTAGAAAATGGGGTGGTAAATAAAGTTGAGATTGTGATCCCTGTGAGTATGAGGGGTAGAAAAGAGGAGGGGAAGTGATGAGACATGCCTGATTACGTTAGTCACTCCCAGCAACGTCCTTCAACAAGGACTAGGGTTCCGTCGCTTTATGCCGGACCCCTGGAGAGATACACGGTTGCGGGCAAGTGTCTACGTCAAGTACTCAAGTCAACACTGGGAATCGACGACTGGGACTACCAAGTCGCCGACTCCAGAGGTGAGCCACCGATTCCAGGCCTCGTTGGTCAGTTCTGGTAGGCTGTCAACCTGACTCATGGGGAATCGATGGCATCACCCTGAGTCGCCGACTCCCAGCCGTTACTTGACTAGGCCCACGCCATTATGACACCTTTAATAGGGCACCATAATAGCGTGGGCCCCACGGGTAATGAATGAGAAACGCCCCAAAGACCCTATAAAAGGGGCCCTTGGGGGGTCCTCATTCATCAACAATTCCCCTCCAACACACTTGACACACACTCCAACCAGAGCAAACTAAGGAGCCCGAGTCGCCGACTCCCACACCTAAGTCGCCGACTCCCCTCCTCTCTGCAAGTATATTGACGTAGAGCGTGCGTCGTGGACTCCAAAGCCTCCGGCCCTCCTCGCAATCCCGCGAGCCTACTGGTAGCAGATTTCGTGCTTCATCAGGAAGCTTTCTACTACGGAATCTATGCAATCTTCGTCCAGTAAGGGCCCTCTGGTAGGGGGAACACATCTTGAGGATACTGTTTCTAGGGATGAAACAATCCAGAGACAGGGGCAGCTAGAAGGAGTGGGTAAGGGAGAGCCTCATTCGGCCATTATAGGATCCCGGTCAATAGAACAAGATGCACATGTCTCTGAAGTCCCCAGTAAGGGGATGGGCATAATTATGGATGAGATTGAGATTGTTGGCCCCCAACTGGGGGGTGCAGGTGGAGGAAGGGAAGGGGCTCATTCTCGTGATAAGGGAGTAGTACGGAAGAATGACTCCCAAGATATGGAGGGGAACAGTGAAAAGTGGGTGGAACAAGGACAAAACATTAACTCGTCAATCCATAGTTGGGATGACATATCATCATTCACCTCCCAACTATGGATTGACGAGTTAATACTTTGTCCTTGTTTCACCCACTTTTCACTGTTCCCTAATGAAGCACTGAATCTGCTACCAAGGGCTCGCGGTGGTGCGAGGTGATGCCGGAGGCTCTGGAGTCCACGACGAGCTCTACGTCAAATACCTGCAAGAAGAGAATAGGCGATTCTTATGTGGGAATCGGCGATTTTCTTAGTGGTGCTCTGGTGGAGGTGGAACTTATGTTGGGCTTTTGAGTGTCCCCTTGGGACCCTTTTTATAGGGTCTCGGAGGGCGCGATCAAAGGTGGGCATCGCGCCTATTGCCATATATGGGCGCATTTATGGCGTAGGCTGATAGCGAGTAACGGTCGTAAATCGGCGATTCAGGTATGGAAATTGCCTATTTAGAGCAAACTCGCCAAGTTTCAAGGGACGAAATATGCATTCTACCATACTGCCGATCTGGGCCCTAACTCGGCGATTTGACCTTTAAATCAGCGATTTGGTAATCTAATCGCGATTTACGGGTTAACTCGACGATTTGACGATGAACTTGTTCCGCACCGTGGGAGCCTTCCGGGGGTCCGGCGTAAAGCGACGAAACCCTAGTCCTTGTTGAAGGGCGTTGTTGGGAGTGACTGCCGTAATCAGGCACGTCTCACCATTCCCCTCCATATCTTGGGAGTCATTCTCCCGTACTACTCCCTTACCAGGAGAATGAGCCCCTTCCCTTCCTCCACCTGCACCCCCCAGTTGGGGGCAAATAATTTCATCCATAATCGTGTCTATCCCCTTATTGGGGTCTTCAGAGACCTGTGCATCCCGTTCTATTGACCGGGATCCCTTATCCACCTCTTCTAGCTGCCCCTGTCTCTCGATAGTTCCATCCCTAGAAACAGTATCCTCAAGATATGTTCCCCCTACCAGTGAGCCCTTACTGGACGAAGATTGTATAGATTCCGTAGTAGAAAGCATCCCCTCCTCTTCTCTACCCCTCATACTCACATGGATCACAATCTCCACTTTATTTACCACCCCATTTTCTAGCAGCTCCTGTATTATCACAACATGTCCCCCCCTTCCCTATAATCCAAATCTTGGGAGTCATTCTCCCGTACTACCAAGGCTCCCTTACCAGGAGAATGAGCCCCTTCCTCCACCTGCACCCTCTAGTTGAGGGCCAACAATTTCAATCTCATCAATAATCATGCCCATCCCCTTACTGGGGACTTCAGAGACATGTGTATCCCGTTCTATTGACCGGGATCCTATAATGACCGAATGAGGCTCTCCCTTATCCACCCCTTCTAGCTGCCTCTGTCTCTGGATTGTTTCATCCCTAGAAACAGTATCCTCAAGATGTGTTCTCCCTACCAGACGACCCTTACTAGACGAAGATTGTATAGATTCCGTAGTAGTAAGCATTCCTTCCTCTCCTGTACCCCTCATACTCACAGGGAGCACAATCCCGACTTTGTTCACCACCCCATTTTTTAGCAGCTTCTGTATTATCACAACATTTCCCCCTTCCCTACTGACGCCATGGGAAATATCAGTTCTTCCTTCCCTTCCCTTTGGAGACATTTATGATGGAAGTATGGGAGACCGTCCTCTTGAGGCAGCGTATTTAGTTACTGTATAACTAGACTACATAACTAATGGGAGACAGTCAATGAGCTTCTTGCTCATTTCTTTTAACTTCTGTTTTTTTTTCCTATACTCTATATAACTTGGGCATTGCCTTTATTTTAATGAAATTTAATTGCTTTAAAAAAAAAAAGACGTCAGTCTCTCTTTTCGACCGGAATGTCATAAGAAGAGTTGTCACCTTTCGGATACACCTATGATGGAAGTATTGTCAACCAACCTCTTGAGACAGCGTACCGATCTACTATATAACTAGGTTACATTGGCATTAGCCTTATTCTAATGAAATTTAATTGCTTCAAAAGAAAAAGAAAAAAAGAAAAAAACAAGGTTACATAAGTATTCATGTGTCTTTGGCTTATTATCCGGTTTGCTTCTTTGTTTTGTAATTTTTTCTCCATGTAATCAGGGCACTGCCCTTCATTTTTATTAATAATTTTTTTTAATTGCATCAAAAAATATATTGATATTAAACTGTTTTACACTTATACGTTATCTTCTTTATAAGCCATGATAATTTTAACATTTTCTTCTTTTAGGGAATTAAAATAAAAACACCAGTTCAATGGCCAAATAGTAGGGGATTCTCATTTTCATGTTGGGCAAGAATAGAGAATTTTCCTGAGTCCGCACTTATGAGTTTATTTTATTTTTGTTCTGACAATGGAAAGGGATCGTCTGCATTGCTTGGAAAAGACAAACTAGTTTTTGAGGTAATAACTCTGAAATGTATTTATATATTAATTTCACAATGCATGCAAATGTTCACATTCTTCAGTAATAATTTAGTTCCAATTGGTATTTTTCATAAATAGTTTTCAAATTTGTAGATTTTCTTGTAATGGTAAATTTTATTTAATTAGAACTTAGAATAAAAGAAATTTTGTAATCTGGATAACTTAGAACCATTATATTTTGACCTACATCGTATTATTGCATAGGAAAACTGAAAATGCAGCATTTTTTTGCAGTCAATTGGTCAAAAAAGACAATATGTTTCATTGCCTTTAAATCTTCTTCAAAAGAAGTGGCATTTTATATGTATCACCCATACAATTGGCAGAGCATTTTCTGGAGGAGGCTTACTGAGATGCTATGTGGATGGTGATTTGGCATCCTCTGAAAAGTGTAGGTGAGTTGGTACATCTTTTCAGTTTCCTATTTTATTTATTTTGGTTCTATAATTAGTTAATTAACTTCAAATCATACTGAGATCTGACCTTAATTTTATATTTCAGATATCCCAAAATATCTGATGCTCTTACATGCTGCAGTATTGGGACAAGAAAAATAAAATTAGCTGAACAAAGCACACCATATTTTATCGATGATTGGATTCCTTTTTCCGGTCAAATTGGTCCTCTATATATGTTTAATGACGCTCTTTCGTCAGAGCAGGTCAAAGGAATTTATTTATTAGGACCAAGCTACATGTATTCCTTTGATGATTATGAAGCTCCCAAAAGTTTTTATAATTCAGCTCCTAACGTGCTTCTAGATGCTAAAGATGGACTTTCTTTAAAAGTTATATTTGGGCTTAATGCACAGGTTGTTTAATTACCGTCTTTGTTTTTGGCTTTCTGCATGCTTTATCTCCCATACATTAAATAGACTTCTAAGCTCAGATTTTGCAGGCTAGTGATGGCAGTATTCTGTTTAATATTTCTTCAACACCAGAGAATATGTCAGAATTTGAAGCTGTTGTTATGGATGGAACCCGGTTATGCTCTCGTCACATTTTTAAAGAAATAATTTATTGTGTCGGTGGTGTCTCAGTATTTTTTCCTCTTTTGAACCAAGTTGGTAATACCGACTTACCTTATGATTCGGAAAAACACAATTTTATATTTATGGAGTCCACAATGAGTGGGAAACTTACAGCAGAAGTCATCGATCTAGTTACATCTATCTTAGATGAGAATCTTGCAAATCAGCAACAGATGGATCAGCTTTCTGGATTTTCTATTCTGGGATTTTTATTTCAATCAATTCCACCACAACAGTTAAATATGAAAACACTTTCATCGTTGAAACATTTACTTCATATCGTCGGGAGTGGTGGTAATAATCCATTTATCTATTTTCTGTCCAAGTAATTCTTTTATTACATCGAATTCACCCATCTAATTAATGTTTTTTCTGACATAGGCTTGTCTGATTTATTGTTGAAAGATGCAATTGCACATATATATTTGAATCCTTATATCTGGATTTATGTCGACTATGAAGTACAACGTGAACTTTACATGTTACTTATTCAGCATTTTGAAAACAACACAACTCACTTGGCAACACTTTGTGAAATTCCACGAATCATTGATATTATATGTAAATTTTATTGGGATATCCCAGATTCATCATTGGCTTTTGGATTAATGTCCCTTTTACATCCAGTAACTAGAAAAACGATAGGAGAAAGACCATCTGCAGAAGAAGTTCATAAAATTCGTCTCCTTCTATTGAGTCTTGCCGAAATGAGCTTCAAGTATGTTAATACTTAATGTTCACTTAAATTTAGTACTTGGCATTGTACCAAGTACCAACATTTATCATCATCATCTTTACCACAATATTTAATCATTTTAGCTCGATTTTAAATTGTTTGTTTGAAGGCAGAAGATTGAGAAATCAGATGTAAAAGCATTAATCGCTTTTTTTGAAAGATCTAATGACATGGTATGCATTGAGGATGTGTTACAGATGGTCACACGTGCACTCTCTGAGAAGGTTTTGTTAACATCATTTCTTGAACAAGTCAATCTACTTGGTGGTTGTCATATTTTCGTCAATCTTCTGCAAAGGTATATGCTTTTTATTAACATAATTTTATAGACTTAATTGTGAACAAGGTTTAATAAAAATATAGTACATATTCATAAATATGGTACATAATACTTTAAGCATGGTAGGTACTTTATACAAAATTTCTGATAATACTCAACTCTAAATACAAATACAAATGTAAAGGACAAATAGTTCAAAGTTCATTAAAATAAGGAGCATTGTGTTTTTCTTTTGCATACTATAGATCAAAGGAGCTTCAGTTTGAGGTTCGGAAACTTGAGGTTGAGGAACATAAGTGATGCAGCCCTTATAAGTGCTTGCATTAATAATAGGCTCGATTCTAATCGAGCCTTGGACCAAGCCCAATAAAATGGCTTGGACTCTCATGGTAGACTTTCCACTCTTAAACCATGAGAGTATAAATATGAGTGGACCCTAAAGGTGGAGGCTAGTTGAGTTTTATTTTATCCAAGGTAATTTCTCAACGTAATTCTTTCCTTCTTTCTTTTATTTCTTTCTATTTTTCTACCAATTTCTATTATTCTTACCAATTTTCACACCACGATTATCCTTGGATTGGGATAATCTCATTTACCTCTATCGATCTTCAAGGGAAAACATAAACTCTAGTTCAATAATTTACTGTTCCGTTGGTTTGGAACGCAACTCTGGACAAATTTCTGTCCTCCATTGAATCTATCTCCATAAACCGTTCAAGGCCTTCATCAAGTGGTATCAGACTAGGAGGGATTCGCGATCTGCTGTTGGCCAAGAACAAGTTGCGATTGGAGATTTGCATTTGCGATTTTGGGTTTTTTTCCAGACGGAACTGTGTTTTTTCAGACCGCGCGTTCTTCATTCGTGATCTGCATTTGCGAGCACGGATTTGCATTTGCGAGCATGGATTTGCAAGTTGTTCTGGATTTGCTGATTCAGTCTTTGCGATTTATTCCAGCATACGTGGAATAAATTTTTAAAAAAAATCTTTGCGATTTATTCCAGCGATTTGTCCTAAACGGATTTAATCTTTATTTCTGGACGGATTTGTGAGAACAAAATCAAGTGATGGCCGAGAACGTCACACGTGAAGAGTTTGAGAGGTTGTTAAAAACACTAACCGATTTGACAACTTTTGTTAGGGACGGCTTCCAAACAATGCAGCAGAATTTGCAACCTATTCAGCCGCATGAAGGAGCATATCCGGCAGTGAATGGACAGACAGAACCGACAATAAATTTCAGAAGAAGAAACCCACCCATAGCTAGGGAGCGCTTGGAAGAACAAATCCGGCAGGGGGGAAATTTCAGGCAGCGTGACAATTTCAGACAGGAAGAAAATTTCAGACAGGGAGGACTTTTTAATAGACAGACTGAGGAAGAATTTTCAGAGGAGGAGCATTTACAGTACGAGAGAAGAAGAAATAGGGGCTGCCGAGACTATCCAAGAGGGGGAGCATTACAAAGGTATGAAGAGTACAATGGAGGAAATCAAAGAAATGAATTTGGGAATTATAGATTGAGAATGGAACTACTTAAATTCAATGGGCAGTTACATATAGAGGAATTTTTAGACTAGATTTCGGAAGTAGAATGATTTTTTGACTGCATGGAAATTCCAGATTCGAAAAAAGTGAAATTAGTAGCACTAAAATTTAAAAGTGGAGCTTCTGCGTGGTGAGATCAGACCACCATGAATAGGGCTAGGTTTCAAAAAAGACCTATAAGAACTTGGGACAAGCTGAAGAGAATGCTGAAACAAAGATTTCTTCTGGTGGAATTTCAAACCATTTTATTTACAAAATATCAGAAATGCAAACAGGGACAGAGGTCAGTAGCTGATTACACAGAGGAGTTCCATAGGTTGGGAGCAAGAAACAACCTTAATGGATTTGAAGAACAACAAATGGCGGGATACATTGGGGGATTAAAATCAGCACTTCAAGAATTACAGTCCCCAATGTCACTTATGAAGACTGTAAGCATCTCCGAACAACTAGAGAGACAAACAAACAAGTACTCATCATTTTCACCTGGAGCTTCAACTAGCAAACCTATTTATTCCAAGGACAAAGGAATTCTGCCAACACCTGAAGCGAAAAATACAGATCTGAATGAAAAAAAATCAAGGGCCACAGACCAAGTTTGGAGCACAATAAGATGCTATAAATGTCAAGAAATGGGCCACAAAGCTAATAACTGCCCTAGGAGGGGATCTGTTAAATTCTGTGAAGGGTCGAGAAACAATGAAGATGGCATTAATTCAGATGAGTCCAGTGAGGCCGCAGAAGAGTATGACCCCGATGAAGGATCAAGTCTATCTTGCTTGATCCATGGATCCTTTCACACTCCTAAAATTCCTGACCAGATTCAAAGGACAAATTTATTTTGCACCAAAGGAACAGTTAAAGGGAAAGTTTGTTAGATAGTAATAGACAACGGGAGTACGGACAACCTAATATCTGAGAAAGCATAAAAAAAGTTAGAACTCAACCTCGAGGAACACCCTAAACCTTATACAATAGGATGGATCAAGGTTTAAAAACCGACGGTTAACCGGTAAAAAATCCAAAACCGGTAGCCGGTTAGTTGGAGCAGGTTTGTGGGTCTACGGGTCGAGTCTGACCCGTACCCGATCCAAATATCCGACCCATTTTTTAAAACCAAAAATTTATTTTAAGACCAAAAATTTATTTTAAGGCCAAAAATATATTTTTATGCCAAAAATTTATACATTGGTCCATGAAAAGAGCTATATTATTTTTAATAAAAGCTCCTCTCACTCTTAAGATTTCATATTTGTTTTAGACAAAATGAATCTTTATTTATAGACCAACCTTCTTTATGTTTTTTGAATTCTATCGATGTGGGACTAAAAAGTGTAGTTAAAAATATTATAAAATATTCTTTGTACTTTTTATGAATGTGAGACTAAATAAAGTGTGCATGCATGTATTATTACTTTGTACACTTTATATCAATACATGCATGTACACTTTATCAATGTGGGACTAAAAATGTGTAGTTAAAAATATTATAAAATATTCTTTGTACTTTTTATTAATGTGGGACTAAATAAAGTGTGCATGCATTTATTATTACTTTGTACACTTTATATCAATACATGCATGTACACTTTATAATAATACATGCATGTACACTTTATTTAGTCCCACATTAATAAAAAGTACAAAGAATATTTTATAATATTTTTAACTACACATTTTTAGTCCCACATTGATAGAATTTAAAAAACACAAAGAAGGTTGGTCTATAAATAAAGATTCATTTTGTCTAAAACAAATATGAAGTCTTAAGAATGGAAGGAGCTTTTATTAAGAATGGAAGGAGCTTAGGTTAACCGGCTGATCGGTAAAAAATCCAAAACTGGTAGCTGGTTAGTTAGTTAGAGTGGGTTTGTGGTTCTACAGGTCGGATCTGACCCGTACCCGACCCATTTTTTAAAACCAAAAATATATTTTTATGCCAAAAATTTATACATTGGTCCATGAAAAGAGCTATATTATTTTTAATAAGCTCATCTCACTCTTAAAACTTCATATTTGTTTTAGACAAAATGAATCTTTATTTATAGACCAACCTTTTTTGTGTTTTTTGAATTCTATCGATGTGGGACTAAAAAAGTGTAGTTAAAAATATTATAAAATATTTTTTATGAATGTGGGACTAAATAAAGTGTATTTAATCTTTAAAAGTGTATTTTAGTAGATTTTTTCTCTTCACATGTCTATCTCAGGGAATTGGAAGCTATCAGGCTTCTTGGTTTGCAGTTTCTTGGAAAACTTCTTGTTGGAATTCCATCTCAGAAGAAGGGACCAAATTTTTTCAATATTTCAGTTGGGATCTCCAAATCAATTTCAGGGAATAGCAAAAAAGACGGAAATACAAGATTGATCATTTCTATGATAGCCGATAGATTGTTTAAATTTCCACTCTCAGATCACTTATGTGCAACTTTATTCGACGCATTACTTGGAGGTGCCAGTCCAAAACAGGTGTTTCTCTTACAACTTTCACTTCCCTCTTTTTTAGTTAAAACTCTTTTTAGGTAAGATCTCTATATTCTATGATACTGAAATTATTTGTTCCTAATGTCTTTGTCATGTTACCCTTCTGCAGATTTTACAGAAAAATACATTGTCAGAAAGGAGACATGATCTGAAAAGTGGTTTTGGAACAGCTTCTGACTTTTTACTTCCTCAAATTTTGATTCTTATTTTCAATTTTTTGGCAAAATGCAAGGACACTGCTTCCAAAGAAAAAATCTTAAGTGATCTACTTAATTTACTTGATTCGAATCCGTCAAATATAGAAGCCTTGATGGTATTTACATTCTCATTTTTTATTTTTAGAAAAAAATTGCAATGAATGACATTGTATATATTTCCTATTGTATCAGGATAATGGCTGGTTTTCCTGGCTGTCAACATCTGTCAAATTAGTAATGCCTTTCTTATTGATAAATCCTGAAATTGATCCAGAAGGACAATCTGTTACTTATAAAAATGAGTATCTAATTAGAAATGTATACAGCATAGTTCTATCTCACTTTATTTATTCTGTAAAGGGTGGTTGGCAACAATTAGAGGAAACAATCAATTATCTACTCCTGCAGTCTGAACATGTAGGTTTCACAACTTTGAATGTGATTCCATTAATTTATACTGCGTTATTTTCTCTAGGGTGGAACATTTGTAATGTTTACTTGATTTTATTTTGCAGATAAAAAACAATTACTTGGTTTGGTATATCTTCAAAGATTTGATTGAAAGTTTACTAAATGTGTCAACTGAAGAAAATATTTTCATTTCACAACCATGTCGGGACAATACATTATATCTTCTAAAACTCATTGATGAGATGCTTACTAGTGAAATCGATGATGAAATTCAGGTGCCTGCAACTTATTTTAAGATTCGTTGCTTCAATTTAGCTTAATCAGTCCTTTAAGATTTACATGTTTGGTTTTAAAAGTATGCGTTTAATTAAATCATTTCGCAGTTTCCTATTTGTATTCTCTGTGCTGATTTGCCCCGTGATTCCTCTCAAGCTAAAGATCAAATAGAAATTAAGCATTCTTTGCTGGAGATCTTGAATGATGAGGATCCTTACCAACTTTCAAGGTATGCTAATTGTATTTTAAGAAAACCCTTATCATTTTATAATATTAGTTGTATTGTTAGAGACCACAAGATTGTTGCATGGCATGTTTGGAGGAAGAGATGCACTAGGATGCATGAGAAAATGAAGGAGCCTTAGCCACTAGTCAGATATAGAACCATGGACGAAACCAAGGTTATATTTACCTTGGAAGGTCAAAGTAAAGATGAGTTTCTTTGCATAACCCTCATCTAGTTACTGGTGTTTGCTATTAACTGTTTTTTTTTGTAATTATATAATATTGTGGTCATATAAGTGTTGGATTTGATATGAGACTGCAAGGGGGATAATAGTTTTTTTTTGCTTTTCTCAAGTTATTGTGGAATTACCTAAGAAACACTTGTTAATGAAGGAATGTATGAGTGAAGAAATTAAATTGTGTGGAAGTACCTAAGAAACACTTTTTAAGGTCCTTAGTTCTGATGCAGTAGAAGATTCAATTATATTTAATTCTACAAATCATGGCAACAATATATTTGATGGAGGAGATCATGCTAGTCCGGATTTTAATTGGCTTGACCTTGGTCACAAGGTTCCAGATGCGCCACCACCTGGAGCACTTGAGCATATGCGCCAGTGGCATTTTCGTAAATATATATAAAACTAAAGGAAATTCATATATTTTTTATATATCTAAATTATATCAATTAAATTTTTTAGTTAAAATTTAAAAATATATTGGATAGAAAAATTATTATAATACATATATTTATTAATTATTATAACACCCTATAATTCATTGTAACACCAAGGTTTAAAAACCGGTTAACCATTTAGGGGTATTTTCGTAATAATATAGCTCTTTAAATGGCTAGGGTTTCTTTAAACTTATAAAAGAGAGGCTTTTATAAAAAGAAAATAATAAATAACCCAAGAGGCTTTTAAAAAATAATAACGTAATGGGCTGGGCCTTCTTTAATACATCTATAACATCAAATATACTCTATAATAATTTATTTAACTACACTTTTTTAGTCTCACATCGATAGAATTAAAAAAACACAGAGAAGGTTGGTCTATAAATAAAGATTCATTTTGTCTAAAACAAATATGAAGTCTTAAGAGTGGGAGGAGCTTATATTAAAAATAATATAGCTCTTTACACAATTAAAATAATATAGCTTATAATTTTTAAAAATTTATAAGGTCTTAAAATAAAATAAAAATTTGGCCTTTTTTTAAAATAAAAATAAAATACTGTTTTAAGTTATTTAAATAACTTAAAACAGGCCTGTATCCGGGTCGGAACCGGCTAAGGGGCGCATCTCCCAGTAGGGTCGCACCTGCGCATATGCGCGCGCACCCGGAACCTTGTTTGATCAAGCCAAGGCATATTCCTCTTAAGGAAACATTAGACTCACATCAAATGGGTTGCCCATTACCTTTGATGTGAGTATATGATGCAGTCCTAGTTAGTGGGACAGACCACAATTGGCTTGACCCGGGTCAAGCCAATACTTTTTTTAATTAATGGGACTTGACTCACACCATTGGATTGCCCATTTATCAATGGTGTGAGTATAAAAGGAATGGGCCCTGAGGAAGGAGGATATTGAATATTTTTAACGAAATTAAGCCAATATTGAATATTCCTTTCTTTGTCTTACTCTCTCTAGCTACTTTCACTATTGCTTTCTTTTCACCCACTACTGTTATTTCTTGTTCTTGGTGGATTCCAAGTCTTTTGTGATCTAGATCTAAGAAGAAGCTCTAATCTTCTTCTCCTTCCCCCTACATTGATCCGATCTCTGAAGATTGGCTGCATCAGGTGGCATCAGAGCTGTGAGGTTTGGAGGATTTTTTTTTGCGAGCAGTCATGGTAGAGAAGAACAGCAATCACATTTCGCGACAGGAATGGGAAGCAACAAATAAAGCGATCGCGAATCTGACTGCAGCAATGTGAGATGGATTCGGCGATATGAAGAGAATGATCACTGCGCGTGTGGATCCCTCGGATCCTCACGATCTGAGACAGCCACCGGCGGGAGCTGGCTTGGAATCTGGAGTTGTCAATACCCGTATCCCTGGTTTTGTTTATCAAAGGAGACCTCCAGAAGTACCTATCCAGACATATCAGAGGCGACTCAATAATCTAGTGGAAGACATTCCTCCTCCACGACGTTCACCGGACAACGATCGTCGGAGGTACCAGCGCCGGCATACTGAACCCCTGATTGTTACCTACCAAAGGAGAGTTGGGGGAGCACTAGATCATTATGAGGGCTTACTGGATGAAGAGCTGGAGGATGAAGATGAGGACAGATAATTCAGAACATATCAGAGGAGAGCTAGGTACCAAAGAAATAGAAGAGAGGTAATTGATGAGAATGATTTTGATGATCAATTTCAGAGGGGGCAGAATAGAAATCAGGGACGCTTCAAGTTGAAGATGGACATCCCACACTTCAACGGGTCCCTTCACATCGAGGAGTTTTTAGAATGGATAGCCGAGGTTGAAAGGTTCTTTGACTACATGGATATAGAGGAGAACTAGCAAGTCAAACTAGTGGTGATCTGATTTAAGGGAGTGGCCTCCGCATGGTGGGAACAAACAGTGGTGAACAGAATAAGAGCCAACCAAAGGCCAGTGCGCACTTGGGACAATCTCAAAAGGTTGCTGAAACAGAGATTCCTGCCTTCTGATTTTGAGAGTGTCTTGTGTACATAATACCATAATTGCAATAAGGGAAACAGGTCTGTGAATGAATACACCAAGGAGTTTCATAAACTTTCAGCTAGAAATAATCTGAGTGAGACAGAGGACCAGTTGGTAGCAAGGTTTGTACAAGGCCTCAAGTCTAAGTTCCAAGATAAGTTAATTTTGCAGCCCCAATATTCACTGATAGAGCCAATGGAAGAGGATTCGGATGGCCAATTTGATGATGAGGCACACACGGATGAAGGTAACAGAATGTCATGTATTATTCATAGAACTTTCCATGTTCCATTTACTGAATTAGAAAGTCAGAGAAGTAACCTGTTCAGGACAAGAGGAACAATAAAAGATTGGGTTTGTGACATAATAATCGATAATGAAAGCATTGATAACCTAATAACATGAAAAACTGTGAACAAGCTAAGTCTTATTGTTCAAAATCACCCAAGACCTTATAGTGTGTCCTGGATTCAGAGTGGAGACTCAGTGACAGTAGATAAGAGTTGCAAGGTGCCACTGTCAATTGGGAAGAGATACAAAGGGGAGGTTCAATGTGATATTGTGAAGATGGATGCAGCCCATGTACTACTGGGCAGACCTTGGCAATATGACCTACATGCACACTACAATGGAAGGTCTAACCAGTGCATTATTAAAGTAGATGGCATCAAATTAGCCCTGTTTCTCCTTCCACCAGAGATGGCATATAGTTCTTGCTCGTATGTAGTCCAATTTCTTCTACCTGAGGAGTGTTTTTCACTGTGAAAGGCCACTGGGTGTCCTTCTTGGGTAAGGACAGCCCCTACTCCCGTGATACTTGCATGACACTCTACTTCAAATACTTTGCTGAAATCTGGTAATCTGAGTACTGGAGCTTGTTGTAGTTTTTTTTTTAATAATTTAAATGATTTTTCAGCTTCATCTATCCACTGAAAATTACCTTTCTTTAAACAATCTGAAATGGGTGCAGCCACTGTACTGAATTTCCTATAAAAGGATGCTAGTCCCAAAAAACTTCTTACTTCAGTAATATTTGTAGGTGAGCCCCAACTGTCAAGTGCCTCTGTTTTTTTGGGGTCTACTTTCAGACCTTGGGATCCTACTATATACCCCAAAAATTGTACTTTTTTTTTTTGAAGCAATTAAATTTCATTAGAATAAGGCTAAATGCCAAGTTTACAAAAAATAGAGAATAGAAATAGAAATAGAAGTAAAAAGAAATAAACTACCATGAATTCACATTTTTTAAATTTAATTTCAGACTGTTTTCTACCAACAATTTCAGCACTTTTTCAACCTCTTTTAAGTGTTTACTTCTGCCTTTGCTGAAAACTAAAATATCATCGAAATAAACTACAACAAATTTATTAATTAAGGGTTTTAATACCTCTTTCATAAGCCTCATGAAGGTTGATGGAGCATTGGACATGCCGAAGGGCATGACTAGCCATTCGTAGAGACCTTTGCTTGTTTTGAATGCAATCTTCCATTCATCTCCCTCTTTAATTCTAATCTAATGGTGTCCACTTTTTAAATCCAATTTGGTGAAATATTCTGACCCCACTAAAACATCGAGCAATTCTTCTAACCTTGGAATAGGAAATCTGTATTTTATTATGATTCTATTGATAGCCTGGCTATCCACGCACATTCTCCATTCTCCACTCTTTTTGGGTACTAGAAGTGCAGGTACTGCACATGGATTGATTGACTGCCTAATTAATCCATATTTCATTAACCCTTCCACCTGATTTTCTAAAATTTCTGCCTCAGCTGGACTCATTCTGTTATGGGGAAGGTTGGGAAGTAAAGCTCCAGGTGTTAGATCAATTCTATGATCTATCAGTCTGTGGGGGGGGGGGCAGTTCTGTTTTTCCTTCTTCAGTTACTGCTGGAAATAGTTTTAATAAATCTGAAATAGCTGCTGGAATACAGATTTTAGTTGGGGTATTTACCTCTTTCAACACCAAAGCTAGACCTTCTTGTTAGACACTCAACAACTGTTTAAACTCTATCTTGGCAGCCACTAACAAATTAGGTTTTTCAGAGATGTTCCCTTCGGGTGCAAGTGGAAGTAGAGCTACTTTCAACCCTACTTTAATAATATAATGGTTCGTTCTGCCATTGTGTAGTGCACTTACATCATACTGCCATGGCCTTCCTAATAACACATGGGTTGCATCCATGTTAACTACATCACATACAATTTCATCTTTATACCTTCTACCAATAGACAAAGGCCGGCCCACCCAACGGATATGCAATTCCAAATCATTTTGCAGAACATAGGAGAAAATCCATACGCTTCAAGAGTGACAATTATAGCCTCCCAACTGACTGTGTCAAAAGCTTTCTTAAGATCTATACTCAAGCAACACCTCTTGGGAGTTCTCTTTCTTCCAAAGCCATGCACCATTTCATCCGCTAGAATGGTATTATTCGAGATGAGCCTTCCTTGAATGAAAGCTGCTTGGTTTGGAGAGATGAGTTCACTAGAGACCTTACTGATCCTATCTGCTAATATTTTTGTCATTAGCTTGTAGATCAAATTGACACATGATATCGGCCTGAAATCCGACATATCTGAGGCCGTGTTTGTTTTGGGCACAAGCGTGATGAAAGTATGGTTAGCAGACTTCAACAAAGGTTTGCCTTTAAAAAATTGCCTTACACACTCCATTACTAGGCCTTTAAGATCTCCCCAAAATTTTTTGAAAAATTCCGATGTGAAACCATCCGGCCCAGGGGATTTCCCTGAATTAAAGGAGAACAATGTAGCCCTTACCTCTTCCTCTAACGGAGCCTGAAGCAGCCACCTATTAATAGTTTCAGAAACCACTCTAGGAAAAATGACAGGAACCGCCGGCCGTTGGGTGGTTGAATTACTGAACAAAGTTTTAAAGTACCTAACACTATTCTCCTCCATTGGTGCTATCCCTTTATCATCAATTAAATTTGCTCTTCCTCTTTTAGGACAAAGATTAGATTTATAGCCCCACTCACCACATCTGTAACATTTAATATTAGTGTTTCTTGGTTGATCACTGGTTCTATTAACTCTAACATCTTGTTGGCTTTCAGAAGTAACCTTCCTTTCCTCATGTGTTGGTAAAATGCCTTTATCATTTGGAGAGTTGAATTTAGTGTTGGATGAGCCCCAACATATTTTGTGAATTTTTCAGCCCTTCTGTCTAGTTGATCAGCCACTCTGATGGTGTCCATTAGGGTGTATTGTGGCTGCATAATAAATCGAGTAATTAATTATTCTTATGTTTCATTTAAATTATTTCTTGAAGATAATCATTGAAATTCTTTAGCATATTCACTTACACTTCTATTACCTTAGCAGCATTGGTGAAATAGTGTAAATAGGATACCTTCATAATCGCTTGGGAGAAATCTTTGTTTTAATAATTTTTTCAATTTTTCCCAAGTCCTAACCGGCCTTCGATTTGATCTTCTCCTATTTGTCATTGTTTGGTCCCACCAAGCAGATGCAATACCCTTGAATTTCAGCACTACCAACTTTACTTGTTTATCTTCATCAATGTCCATATAATCGAAAAATCTCTCTACTTCAACTATCCATTCTAAAAATTCCTCAATGTGTGCCGATCCATTAAACGATGATAGGTCCATTTTTAATTTGAACTGGCCTTGATTTCTATTAAAATTTCTTGGGGCATCTTCAACATACTCATTTTCATCCATTTGTTCCCTTCTTGTTCTTTGGTATCGAGGCCTCCTTTGATATGTTTGATGTTGATTAACATCTATCCCTTCATCCTCATCCTCATACAACTCAGCACGTTGATCAACATGCACACTTCCCTTTCTCTGAAAATTCTGTAAATTTTGGACTTGAGGGTTTGTTCATCGGCCGGCGCTGGAATGGCTGCTCCGGTGAACGTCGATTGAGCATGAAATTTTTTGTTTGCTGCCCATTTCTTCGCTGATATGTCCTGAGTGATTCTTCTGATGGACGATGCTGGTACATTCCCCCGGGGTGCATTAATTCTTGTCCAAAGGGATCACGATCTCTTCCGGTGAGTGGTGGCCGAAAGTCGACGTTCACCGCCGGTTCAGTGGGCTGGATGGCCCTCCTTAATTCTGTAAATCCATCTCGCATCGCGGCTGTTAGGTCAGCGATGGCCTTGTTCGTGAACTCTCATACCTGCCTTGTAATGTGCTCGTCTCCCTTTTTTTTTTGACTTCTATCTGAAGATGGTATGAACGGACGGACGACGATGGCCGGAAAAAAATCTCAGACGATGGCCGGAAAAAAATTTCAGACGACGATGGACGAACGATGCTGGACGGACGACGATGGCCGGAAAAAAATCTCAGGCGACGATGGCCGGAAAATTTTCAAACGACGACGGAAGACAACTGGGACGGAGCAGACGACGATGACCTGAAAATCCAGACGACGATGGCCGGAAAAAAATCAGACGAGTTTTTTTTTCGATCCAGAGAATTCTCCTTCAAGACGATCGCCGACGCAAACTCTGATACCAACTGATGTAGGAGAAGATTCTGAGTGATTAAAACAGAGAGGAAGAATAGGGTTTATCCTTCTTCGATTAGGGAAAAAAGAAAGAAGTTTAGAATCCACCAAGGTTCTAGATCTAGGGTAGAAAGAAAACTGTTTGCAGGAAAAAACGAGGAAGGAGAAAAACAAGGAAGAAAGGAAAGAAGTTACCTTTGGTAATTACAATAATTCGATAATTCGATAATTCAATAATCTAGTTACTGTATAACTAGACTACATAGGAGTTTTTTGCTCATTTCTTTTTACTTCTATTCTCTATTTTTGTAAACTTGGCATTAGCCTTATTCTAATGAAATTTAATTGCTTCAAAAAAAAAAAATCGATAATTGATTTTCACCTCCTTGGGCCCACTATATTTATACTCACATCAAAGGTAATGGGCAACCCATTTGATGTGAGTGTGATGTTTCCTTAAGAGGAATATGGGTTGGCTTGACCTTGATTACGATTCTGTCCATAGAATATATTATTGCCATTATTTGTGTAATTAATAATGGCAGAATCTTCTACTGCATCAGTTCTTAGTTTCTCTTGAGATCATAGTTTTGAAAGCGCCGCTTTAAGAGCGCGCTAAAACTCCAAAACTCTCTTGGAGGAGTGCTTTTCTCAGAGCGGGTAATCAGACGGGTTCGGGTTTTTAGAGCGAGTAATCATACAATCGGGTAATCAGCGATTACCCCAATTACACCTAATCTTTAATAATAATAAATCTCCTAATATACTTTTTTACCTATTCTACCTCTCTATTCTAACTTAAATTAAAAACTTACCCCACCTTTAGATTTTAGTTTGATGTAATTGTAGTTGGATTTAATTTTAGTTGTATGAATTAAATCTTTAATGTTCTATTACATGTGATTTTATACTTTTATAAGATATTTTTAAATTTCTATAGGTTTTATATGTATTTATATAGGATTATATGTATTTTTACAGGATATTACTAAAATACCCTAGCGCTTTAAGCGCTTTAAAGCACGCTTAAAGCTCCCAAAGCGAAAAAGCTCTTTTTGAAAAGTGGAAGTGCTTTTCGATTTTTTGAACTATGTCTGAGATTAGTCTTCCCTACTTTTGATTTCCATTTATCCCTTTGCTTTTTAAAAAAACTAGTCTTGTGAACCCATAATGATGTAGGAATATCTAATACCTTTAGTATTCTCTGTAATTCAGAGAACGTTAAGGACTTCTAATTTTGAATAATAATTGAGGGCCACTATCAAGGAATTGAGTATAAAATCCCAGTGGCATTGGAAAAAGAGGCATGCACTTTTCAGACATTATTCCTCCATACAATTGATAATTACTTTTGCACTTCTTTCTGTTACTATCTTTTTCTTCTTCTTTTCCTAATTCCTATTGCTATTTGCTGGTAGATTCCAGTGTGTGCTTGGCTGATTTAGTCTAGATCCGATCTATATTTTGGATCCAGATTTGTCATAAACGTAATTAAATTATACGTTGACTTAGGTTTCCCAAAGAGTCAATATTTACTTCAAAAAAAAAAGCGTCAATATTGGATGTTTTTAATTCTTAAGATATTTTTAAATTAGTGAGTCGCCAATTCTATTGGGCCTGCCTTAGTTTTTTTTTTTTTGTAAATTCTTTTTTTCTCTAATTCAATTTACCCTAACAGGAAAATTGTTTTTCGCTGTTCTGCATTTTCATTGATCACTTATTGCGTCGTCATATTATTAATTATCACTTTTACAGAATTGTATGGTGTCATAAGCACAAAGATGATGTTATAGAAGAGGAATGGTGGAGTCTATATGACAGCATCTGGGTCTTAATTTCTGAAATGAATGGGAAAGGATCAAAAAATAAGATTGTCTCAAAATCATCGAATCTGGGACTACTGTCTTTTAGACAAAGAGCACGCGGTTTAGTTGAGTCATTGAATATCCCTACTGCGGAAATGGCTGCAGTGGTAGTCTCAGGTGGAATTGGCAGTGCTTTGGGAGGGAAAACTAATAAATCTGTGGATAAAGCTATGCTATTAAGAGGAGAAAAATGTCCAAGAATTATTTTCCGGCTCTTGATAATGTATATTTGTAAAGCAAGCTTAGATAGAGCAACAAAATGTGTAAATCAGTTCATATCACTTCTTCCTTGTCTTTTCATATCTGATGATGAGCTAAACCAGAACAGACTGCAGCAATATATATGGTTTGTTTTGTGATTCCATTTTGTTATTATGCACATAACCTTTTTTGAAAAGGGTAATACAAATTTTATTATAGGGGAAAAGTGGGAAACAAATACTAAAGTAGATACCTGCATCTGCACTATGTGAATACCCAGATTAAGAGTTAGACACTGATTAATTATTAACTGGAGATCTTATCTACTATTACTCCTTGTTTTTTTTGAAACAATTAAATTTCATTAGAATAAGGCTAATGCCAAGTTTACAAAAAAATAGATAATAGAAATAGAAATAGAAGTAAAAAGAAATGAGCAAAAAGCTCATTGACTCTTTCCCATTAGCTATGTAGTCTAGTTATATAGTAACTAGATACGCTGCCTCAGGAGGTTGGTCTCCCATACTTCCATCATAGATGTCTCCAAAGGGTGACAACAGCTCTTCTTGTAATACACTGAATCAAAGGAGAGACTGATGTCTTTAATGACCTCCTTAAGGACTACCTCCTCAGGAGGTCTACTAATGTGCTGTCTAAACCTTTTATTTCTTTCCTTGCATTTCTTTGGATTGAAGAATACTTTCAGATCCTTCTAAACTAAATCAAATACCACTTTACAGTCAACTAGTAGCTTCACATAAACCTAGTTAACTCTTATTTTCAATATGATTATGTAAGTAACTGAGTTTAATCTATATGCTTTCCTTAAAAGCCCTTCTCCTTTGTCTTCTTGGAAAAATAATCACACACTTCACTTATTTTTACAGGTTCATAGTTATGATGAAAACTCAACGTAGGATGCCTAATGATGAAGCCCGCTTACATATTATTTCAAATTTAATTTTGGAAATGGTCAACTATTTAAAACCTATAATTGCTACAATTCTTCCAGTGGAACCAGGGTCAATTCTTAACTTGATTCAGAAAGATAAAATATTGATTGCGGTATAATTTTTATTTCTTACCAACCTTGTTTTTTTACAATTTAATATTTTTGCAAAAGGCAAGATGTTATATTAATGGAAAAATAAAAGACAGATTACACATTGATTTTGACCTTCGAGAGGAATGTGTATTCCCTCTCATAGTCCACATCTGGACTATGTGTTCTTAATGAAAATAGAAGAACATATTAATGATATACATTTATTTCTTACTATCATACAAGGAAATATTAAAGGATGTAAGTACTGCATATGGTGCTACTGATGTAGGAAGAAGCTCTCTGAAACTGTAACTGAATGGGAGAAGTGAAGAAGGAAATCTTCTTCACAAGGATCATATCTGGTGCTTGGAATCCACCAAGTTTGATCTAGATCTAGAAAAGTGGAAGAACAGTGAAAATAGTGGGAAGAAACATTAGAAGAAAGAAAGAAATAAGCAAGAATCGAGAGAGAGAAGAATTAAGGTAAACACCTCACTTAGCATAATATCCAAGAATGATCTTCCTTTTCATGGGTCCATTGTATTTATATTCACATAATTGGTAATGGGCAGCCCAAATGATGTGAGTGAATTATTCCTTGAGAGGAATATGAATTGGTTTGACCTTGGGGTTAGGGTTAGGGGACATAGCTATATAAAAGAAAGACAATGCTTTTACATGTTTGTATGTTCTCATTATGTTCTCATTTATGCATGTTTTGGAGGAAAAAAATTTGGTCTGTAGATATATTAGTTTCTCATCCTCAGTTAATCCATGCAAAATTGAAGAATTCCGGAGGTCTGATCTTATTCCATACACCAGTATATGGTAAGGTCAAGCTTTTTCATGCGACGCCTAGGCGTCGTATAGGCGACCATGCGCTCCAGCGTATGTAGGCGTTTGCCTTCATGCGCTGGAGCGGGTTAGGCAGGTCCGGGTCCCGACCCGCCTAACCCAATAGGTCTGTTTTATTTTAATTTTTTTTAATTTAAATATAAGGCCCAACCACCCATTTAAGGCCCATTTAAATGACTTAAGTCATTTAAATAAGAGGTTGAGAGTTTTAAAAAACCCTAATCTCTTTTCTTTCTTGTTTCTTGCACCTTTCTAACCCTAAATTCATAAAAGTCTTATAATCTATGTATTTACATTTTAAATTTTAGATTAATAGGTCTATTACTTTGTATTAATAATTTCAGGTTTTAAAATTTATGTATATATTTTTTTAAATGTTTCTGAATTTACCCATATTTTTTAGCAAATATATATAAGTTCAGGGTAAATTTACCCTATTTTCGGGCGACTGCCTAGGCGGCCATGCGGTCATGGCAATCGCATGACCGCATGGTCGCCTAAAAAACCTTGGGTAAGGTTACTTCTAGGGAGGACAGAAGGTAACTCTGGAACCTTCTTCAGCAAATTAGACCTATATCTTCTTCTCCGTGGCTTGTAGGGGGGATTTTAATGAAATAAGGTCACCTGAAGAAAGGCAAGGATTTGGAACGTATAATCATGGGGGCCTGCTGAGTTTATACAGGCTACGGATATAGCTCAGCTATTGGAGCTAGATTCAATAGGTGGAGAGTATACTTGGACGAATAACTCTCCAGGGCCAAATTTCACTCAAACAAAGTTGGATAGGGCTTTTGCAAACCAAATTTAGATTGATACTTGGTCTGGAGCAAGGGTGGAATTTCACAATGGAACCAGTGACCACAAAGCTATGTTAATCACAATATCTCAGATGGAAAAAGGAGCTAAGCCGTTTAGGTTATTTAACTCTTGGCTGGAGGATCCCTCGTATGTAGAGATAGTTAAGGCTAGCCTAGCAAAGCAAATACATGGAACTGGATTGTATAAATTGCAGCAAAAGCTTAAGTTAAAGTACTTTCTAAGCAATGGGCAGCGGAAAAAGGGCATTCAGCAAGGAGGGTAGCTCAGGCAAGGATTGATCTGAATAACTCAGTTGAAGCCTTGGAAAAGGATCCCTTATCTATCCCGCTCCAAGAGGAGAGTATAAAAATAAGAGGAGGATTAAAGGAGCTTATGGCAAAAGAAGAGGCGGATCTGAAGCAAAGGAGTAAGGTTTCTTGGTTAAAACTAGGAGACAAAAACAACAGATTCTTTAGTATCTCTACAATTCTAAAATTTCTCATTACGGATGGAAATCAAACCACCTCTAGGGTTCTGTTAGAAGAAAACAATGTTAGGTATTTTAAAACTTTGTTCAGTAATTCAACCACCCAACGACCAACGGTTCCTGTCATTTTTCCTATAGTGATTTCTGAAAATATGAATAGGTGGTTGCTTCAGGCTCCGTTAGAGGAAGAAGTAAGGACCACACTGTTCTTCTTTAATTCTGGGAAATCCCCTGGGCCGGATGGTTTCACCTTGGAATTTTTCAAAAAAATTTGGGAAGATCTTAAAGGCCTGATAATAGAGTGTGTAAGGCAATTCTTCAAAGGCAAACCTCTGTTGAAGTCTGCTAACCATACTTTCATCACGCTTGTGCCCAAAACAAACACGGCCTAAGATATGTCTGATTTCAGGGCGATATCATGTGTCAATTTGATCTACAAGCTAATGACAAAAATATTAGCAAACAGGATCAGTAAGGTCTTTAGTGAACTCATCTCTCCAAATCAAACAGCTTTTATTCAAGAGAGGTTCATCTCGAATAATACCATTCTAACGGATAAGATGGTTCATGGCTTTGGGAGAAAGAGAACTCCCAAAAGGTGTTGCTTGAGTATAGACCTTAAAAAAACTTTTGACACAGTCAGTTGGGAGGCTATATTCTCACCCATGAAGTGTATGGATTTTCTCCTATATTCTGCAAAATGATTTGGAAGTGCATATCCTCTGCGTCATTCTCGGTACTAGTGGAAGGGACTCCAACACCTCCCTTCAAAAGCCAGAGGGGGATTAGACAAGGGATCCTCTATCTCTTATTCTATTTGATATGGTTATGGATGTTCTAAGTAAATTGATACAGAATGAAGTAAAGAACAAAAGAATAGACACTAATCAGGTGAATAGTGCTACTTCTATATCTCACCTCATGTATGCAGATGATATCTTCATTTTCTCAAAGACAAGCCCGAAATCGCTTAATGCAATTAAGGCGGTGCTTGAGAAATTCTCGTTGTTCTCGGGATTAGAAGTAAATGCGAGCAAGAGCTCCTTCACCTTCTCAAAAGTATGTGCAGAAGATCAATCTTTGCATGATATCTTAGGATATACTGTTAAAAATTTACCCATAACATATCTAGGATTACCAATCACGGGAAAGAAAAAGTCATTTGGACAGTGCTGGAAACTAAACAAGTCTATAGAGGTGCTCTTAGCAAGATGGAGTGGGAAATGTCTTTCTTATGGAGGGAGAATACAACTAGTTAACTAGATAATAGCTGGAAAGTATACTTATTGGGCGCAAGGTATGGTTATCCCTGATTCTGTGGCTAAGAAGGTTAGCCTATAAATTTATATGTCCTTGGAATATATAGGTTTACTAGTTGAAGCTCCAGGTGCAAATGATGAGTATTTGTTTGTTTGTCTCTCTAGTTGTTCGGAGATGCTTACAGTCTTCGTAAGTGACATTGGGGACTGTAAAATGACTTTTTCTTGAAGTGCTGATTTTAATCCCCCAATGTATCTCGCCATTTGTTGTTCTTCGGATTCATTAAGGTTGTTTCTTGCTCCCAACCTATGAAACTCCTCTGTATAATCAGCTACTGACCTCTGTCCCTGTCTGCATTTCTGATATTTTGTAAATAAAATGGTTTGAAATTCCGCCGGAAGAAATCTTTGTTTCAGCATTCTCTTCAACTTGTCCCAAGTTCTTATAGGTCTTTTTTGGAATCTAGCCCTATTCATGGTGGTCTGATCCCACCACGCAGCAGCTCCACTTTTAAATTTTAGTGCCACTAATTTCACTTTTTTTGAATCTGGAATTTCCATGCAGTCGAAGAATCTTTCTACTTCTGAAATCCAATCTAAGAATTCCTCTATATGTAGCTGTCCATTGAATTCAGGCAGTTCCATTCTTAATCTATAATTCCCAAATTCATTTCTTTGATTTCCTCCATAGTACTCTTCATACCTTTGTAATGCTCCCCCTCTTGGATAGTCTCGACGGCCCCTATTTCTTCTTCTCTCGTACTGTAATAAATCTTCTTCCTCTTCTGAAAAATCTTCCTCAGTCTGTCTATTAAAAAGTCCTCCCTGTCTGAAATTTTCTTGCTGCCTGAAATTTTCCCCCTGTCGGATCTGTTCTTCCAAGCGATCCCTAGCTGTGGGTGGGTTTCTTCTTCTGAAATTTATTGCCGGATCTGCCTGTCCATTCATTGCTGGATCTGCTCCTCCATGTGGCTGAATAGATTGCAAATTCTGTTGCACTGTTTGGAAGCCGTCTCTAACAAAGGTTGTCAAATCAGTTAGGGCTTTTGCCAACCTCTGAAACTCTTCACGTGTGATGTTCTCGGCCATCTTAAATACGTCCAGAATAAATACGTCCAGAATAAAAGGCTAGAATTAAAGGCTGGAATAAAAGGCTGGAATAAATTCGTCCAGAAATAGGTTTAAAAATTGGCCACTGCAAATCCGTCCAGAAAAAATCGGCCAACTGCAAACGGATTTCTTAAAACGCAAGGAATAAATCGCAAGGAATAAACCACTTGTTCTACACACGTGTGCTGGAATAAATTGCAAATCACAAAGGCTTAAATCGCAAACCACTGCAGATCGCAATTACAAAGTGTGCAGATCGCAAATCGCAACTTGAGCTCCACAGAAATCGCAAAATGCAGATCACAGAAATCGCAACTTGATGTTCTTGGCCAGCTGCAGATCGCAAATCTCTCCTAGTCTGATACCACTTGATGTAGGCCTTGAACAGTTCTTAGAAATTAGGAGTAACGGATTGTAGAAATCCGTCCAGACTTGTGTCAAAGAACTCAGGGAACAGTATTGATCGATTAGGGTTTAAGCTCCTTTGAGAATCGATCGAAGCTTGAGCGATTATCCCAATCCAAGGATAATCGATAATTATAATTAGGAAAGAATTGTAGAATCTATGGAAATAAAGGAGAAAGAAAGAAAGAAAGAAAGAAAGAATTAACGTTGAGAATCACCTTGATTAAAATAAAACTCAACTGCCCTCCTCCTTTAGGGTCCACTCATATTTATACTCTCATGGTTTAAGAGTGGAAAGTCTACCATGAGAGTCCAAGCCATTTTATTGGGCTTGGTCCAAGGCTCGATTAGAATCGAGCCTATTATTAATGCAAGCACTTATAAGGGCTGCATCACTTTGAGAAGATGAGGATATCATCCACATACATGAGGTGAGATATAGAAGTAGCACCATTCACCTGATAAATTTATATGGGACGGAAGATAAGAGATCCTGTGGGCCCAAATGATCCTTCCCAAGGCGGAAGGGGGTCTAGGGGTTAGAGACCTACTTATTATCACCACTGCAACCAATATTAAAAGAGCTTCAAAGTACTGGGATAAGAGTGATTCTATTTTAGCAAAATGGATCCAAGATAGGTATATTAAAGGAAAAGCGTTTATGATATACAAATTAGGCCTACTGTGGATTCGCATTTCTAAAAAGCTTTTATCTCAGAAAGAAACCTAGTGGATAAATGTTTGGATTGTAGAGTCAATAGTATGATTGTGTGGAGAATAATCACAAGTATTACTCACCAGATTGACATTTTAGTAAGATTTCCAGCAGTCCATCTTCCAAACCATCTGCAATCCTTACACTCGGTGATGGTCTCCAGCCAGTGGAGTTTGCCGAAGGTGGAGGAAGATGTAGATTCTTCTAGAATCACCTATCTTTATCCTCTAGTCTAAAGCTATTCTCTTTAAAAATGTAAAAGAATATTCCAGCATCTAATTGTTTTAGTCCTGGCCAAGTCAAATCTTATTTTATATGCTTGAAAACAGTGGATCCCCGTTTGCTAAAAAATTCCATCCAGCAAGTTATCCCTCCATCTTATTTCTCTTCTTTCATACCCTTGTCTCTATCATTCCATACACTTCAATATTTAACTCATTGATTTTCGGCAAAATCTTTCTTTATTGAGAGGTTGTTCAGTTCCCTCAAATTCCAACTTATAAATGACATGACTGTGTCGAATGCAAATGACATGACTGTGTCGAATGGAATTTCAATTTCTAAGGTTCAGTCAAGCCATCAAATTAGACTCACCACTAAGAGGAACCTTCTTAATGATGCTTTCTTAGGATGATGATAATGATCGGAGATTGATCAACGCAATAGCTAGATATTACCGTCAATATATTAATCCAAAAAGACTGGAATTCACCAGTTAAGATCAAGATCTAGATCTAGAAGAGAATAAAAAGAAATGAAAATAGAGAAAGCCAGTAGAGAGATAAAGTGGATTACCCGAGTGTAAAACAAGAGTTGGTAAAAAGCTAATCCTTTTTTATATGCTTGATTTCATACTTGTGATCAATATGGAATCAAGATGTTAAAGAGATTTTATGGAGGGCTAGGATGCTCTCTGGAATGCAAAGATATTAAAGAGATGTATCTGTGTCACATCTCTTTCATCTCTTTAACGTTGATGCATCCTCCATACATTATCCTAAAGACTATATAATGGGTATATCTCTTTCTGTTCCTGATTTTGTACTCTGTTTTGAAACTCGTTACAATATTTCTATGCACCTTTTGGTATTTCAGTTGTAGGATTTTTTTGAAATTTTCTCATCCATTTTCTTAAAATTTTTTATCCAAAACTCACTAGGCATTTCGGTTGTAGGATTTTTGGGCTGTCTTGGCTCCTTGCCCATCTTTTCAGTATTTTCTGTCCAAAACTCATTTGGCATCGGGTTTTATTTTTGAAGCATGTAATTTTTTTAATTAAAATAGTGAATAAGGTGAAGTGAATGTTAATCTGCAGGGAGCACTTCACAGATGTTGGAATTCACCAACAAGTCTGAAATCCACCAGAAGAAGAGTAAGAAAATAGTGAAAAGGAGAAGAGATGGAACAGTAACTTTAGAGAGAGAAAAGTATCTTTAATTCATGAAAATAACCTAGCTTTCTTTGTCCACTATTATTCCTTTAAATACCAATCTCATTAGTAGTGGTGATGTAGGCCTTGAACGGTTTCTTTAGACAGATTCAAAGATTGATGAAGTTCTGCCCAGAGTTACGCCAAAAAGCAATGGAACAGTAATCAATCGATTAGGGTTTAGGTTCCCTTGAAAATCGATTGAAGGAATTTAGATTATCCCAATCCAAGGATAATCGATGAGTTAAAATTGATAAGAAAAGTAGAGATCGATAGAAATAAAGTAAGAAGAAAAGAAATTTGAGAATATTACCATGATTAGGAATAAAACTCAACTAGCCTCCACCTTTAGGGTCCACTCATATTTATACTCATGGTTTAAGAGTGGAAAGTCCACCATGAGAGTCCAAGCCATTTTATTGGGCTTGGTCCATGGCTCGATTAGAATCGAGCCCATTATTGATGCAAGCACTTATAAGGGCTGCATCAAGTGGACTCCCATGAGATGGGTCAGAAGGCCTAATTAAGAGAATTGGGGCCCTCTACGGATAGAGGGCCTACATCAGGTAATGCCCGAATCACAAAGTTTGGAGAAACAAAAAAAGATTAAAAAAGGGAGATGAGTTTGTTCACCCATCGACAGTTCTAATTTTCTATGCTACATAGTGTTAATCGACTAGACAGACTGTCTCAAGGGGTTGGTCTCCAGTCTCCCACATTTGAAGTGTAGTGTCCTATCTTCCAAAGAGTGACAACTGACAATAGCTTTTCCTGAGATACTCTTGTCTGGGGGATAGACTGCATCGAGTTTGTTGTTTTCGAGATAATTTTTCATGTGTCTCATCTTCTATATTTATATAATTGATTTTATATTTCTATTTTCATTATCAGGTAACTGATGAGGGAAAGTACCTGAAAGCATCTAAAAAAGATCGTTTGAGGCAGTTGCAAGAACTTCGTGCAAGGATTAGTGACATTTCAGCTGATGAATCAAGTCATAAAAATATTCTTGAAGATGAAATTCAAAGTAACATCAATGAAATTCTCTCTTCAGACATTAGCCGAAAAGTTGCTTACCAACTTGCTTTTGATGAGAATCAGCAGATCGTTGCTGTAAGATTAAGACAAAATCGATTTCCTATTCAACTTAATTCTATCTTTTTTTATTTGGTAATAAACACTTTAGTACTTTTGTTTAATAACTGCAACTAATGATTTTCATTTCAGGATAAATGGATCCACTTGTTCCGAGATTTAATTGATGAGAGAGGTCCTTGGTCTGCTACTGGTTTTCCAAATAGCATTTTGGTACACTGGAAACATGATAAGACGGAGGACAGTTGGAGACGTAGACCAAAATTGAAAAGGAACTACCATTTTAATGAACAACTTTGCCATCCTCCTACCAATTTTTCCAAGGATTCTAGTAATGTTGTCCATGATGGCTATTCTAGAAATAGAAGCTTTCCAAAGATGATGAAACACCTTCTGCTAAAAGGGGTGCGTGGTATTGCAGATGAAATTACTTCCCCTTGTGAAGATGCTAATGACCAAGCAGGCATTCAAATTTCTGACCTTGATTATTCCTCGAACAATCAACCTTCTGATTCTGGGGAAGAGTATAAAGATCAAACACAACCTTGTAAAGTTGGGAAGAATTCATCAACTGCTAATGCACATACAGATTCCTCAGATGTACGACGTAGTTAGCAACTTAGCATACCTTTCTATATGATGTTTAGTCAAGTCAATGAAAATAATTTAATCTTTTGCAGGTTTTGCTACGTATACCTTGTGTTCTTGTAACGCCTAAAAGAAAAGTGGCAGGGTTTTTATCTGTTTTGCAAATGGTCTTACATTTTTCTAGCGAATTTTTGGTTGAAGGAACTGGGGGATCATCTGTCTTTAAGAGCTTTGATGTTCCGCAGTACTCAGATTGTACTTCAACTAATCAATCAGAAGGAACACATAATAAGAAGCTTCATGAAGGACAAATAATTCATGAATGGAATCAAGGAAGTGACAAAGATAACATCAATGATTCTATGTTTAAAAAAGAATACAAAAAACTTAAACGTCACCGAAGATGGAACATTACAAGGGTTGAACGTTTATGATAAGTTTTATATGTTTTTATTATAAGCCTCTATTTTTAAAACTTATATCTATTCGTCTATTAACAGATAAAAGCCGTTCACTTGATCCGATACCTTCTCCAGTACACTGCAATAGAGATCTTCTTTGATGGGTCTGTTGCTCCTGTGTTTTTGAATTTTGCTTCTATTAAAGATGCTAAAAATGTTGGCACGTTGGTAGTTTCTTCTAGAAATGATGCATTATTTCCTAGAAGAATTTCAAGGAATAAATCTGGAATTATTTCACTTGTTGATCAACGTATAGCAATAGAGCAAGCAGAAATTGCTCGTGAAAGTTGGAGAAGAAGGGAAATTAATAATTTTGAGTATTTGATTATACTTAACACACTTTCTGGGAGATCTTATAATGATTTAACTCAATATCCTGTTTTCCCTTGGATCTTGGCTGATTACACTTCAGAGAAACTTGATTTTAACAAATCATCTACTTTTAGAGATCTCTCAAAGCCTATTGGTGCATTAGATTCAAAAAGGTTTGAGGTATATTTCATTTCAAAAAATTATAAATCATCTTGCATTATGTTGGTGCATTAGATTCTAAATTTGTCTTTACTTATTAGTGTATTATACAAATTATTGAACTTTATATCCAGGTTTTTGAAGACAGATATCATAGTTTTTGTGATCCTGACATTCCAAGGTAAAATATTATTTCCTACATTGGTTTTCATTTTTTTTGTGTTTTTGCAAATGGTGTGTTTTTTAATCTTTTAAATGAGAAAGAAATTATGATGCATATTGATATGCGGTTATTCATTCTAACAAGTAGATCATGAGAGAGTGTCAATGGGTTTTTTTCTCATTTCTTTTACTTTTATCTGTATTTCTAGTTTCTCTATCGTTTTGTAATTTGGGGATTGTCCATTTCAATGAAAAAATTGAATTGCTTTCAAAAAAATGATAGTGAGAAGTCATGGTGCTTAGTGCCTTAGTTACAATTTTTCCATTAGCTTTTTAAATATTTCTTTATGATTTTTTTTCAAATGGCAACAACAACAAAAAAAATTCCATAAGAAATTCAAAATATAAACTAAAATCTAACATGTACATTTTTATGGAACAATTAACTCCATCTTTCTAAGTAAATTGATACAGAGTGGAGTAAAGAACAAAAGAATACACACTTATCAGGTGAATGGTGCTACTTCTATATCTCACCTCATGTATGCGGATAATATCCTCATATTTTCAAAGGCAATTCCAAAATCGCTTAATACAATTGGTGCTTGAGAAATTCTCATTGTTCTCGAGATTAGAAGTAAATGCGAGCAAGAGCTCCTCCACCTTCTTAAAAGTATGTGCAGAAGATCAATCTTTGCATAATATCTTAGGATATACTGTTAAAAATTTACCCATAACATATCTAGGATTACCAATCACAGGAAAGAAAAAGTCATTTGGACAGTGCTGGAAACTAATCCAGTCTACAGAGGTACTCTTAGCAAGATGAAGCGGGAAATGTCTTTCCTATGGAGGGAGAATACAACTAGTTAACTGGATAATATCTGAAAAGTATACTTATTGGGCGCAAGGTATGGTTATCCCTGATTCTGTGGCTAAGAAGGTGAGAACGTTAGCATATAGATTTATATGGGACGGAAGGAAAGGGATCCCGTGGGCTCAAATGGTCCTTCCCAAGGAAGAAGGGGGTCTAGGGGTTAGAGACCTTCCTATTATCACCACTGCAACCAATATTAAAAGAGTTTCAAAGTACTGGGATAGGAGTGACTTTATTCTGGTAAAATGGATCCAAGATAGGTATATTAAAGGAAAGACGCTTAATGATATACAAATTAGGTCTACTGTGGATTCGCATTTTTGGAAAGCTTTTATTTCAGAAAGAAGCCTAGTGGATAAATGTCTGGATTGTAGGGTCAATGGTACGATTGTGTGGAGATCTGGTACGCTGATAAGTTAGTTGGGGGGAATGGTAGAATGTATTAGAGATAGAAAGCATAAAGATATATTAGTTGAGGGAATTTGGTCGAAGATGCCGACAAAATTCTTTATTCTCTTGTGGAGGGTGAAATGAGATCACCTAAACACGTTCAAGAAGCTGAGAAGTTGGAGGGTGTTTCCGTTGGCGGAACACCTGGATTTCGCTTTCTGGAAAAGTATGAATATTCCAGTCCCCACCCAATCCAGTCCAGATAATAGATTGGGGGATCTGACGGAGGCAACACAAAAGATTGCACGCCACTCTCCCCCTTGGGGGCTACTATGGAATGCTATTGGGTGCTTGTTGTGGCATACATGGACGGAAAGAAATAAAAGATATAGACAGCACATTAGTAGGCCTCCTGAGGTAGTCCTTAAGGAGGTCATTAAAGACATCAGTCTCTTCTTTGATTCAGTGTATTACAAGAAGAGTTGTTGTCATTCTTTGGAGACATCTATGATGGATGTATGAGAGACCAACCTCCTGAGGCAGCGTATCTAGTTACTATATAACTAGACTACATAGCTAATGGGAGAGAGTCAATGAGCTTTTTGCTCATTTCCTTTTACTTCTGTTTCTATTTTTATACTCTATTTTTTGTAAACTGGGCATTAGCCTTATTTTAATGAAATTTAATTGCTTCAAAAAAAAACTCCATCTTCCTTAACTACATTTTTATGGAACAATTAAGTATTGACTCCATTCCATCTTCCTTAACGTTGCACTATGTGCACGCCATGGTCAAACCATTATACTGGATTCAAAGTTTGCTCCTGGCAGACAATTATGGAGAGCCTCTTCCTATATTCTTGGCCATCCTTGTACTTCCTTGTCTCAAACACCATTTTGCAGGTTTATTTGATCCTGTCTCAAATAGCGTCCCAGCTTTTCTTTGTGGACTCTTTTTTATAAATTATGATAGGTTGGACTCTTGTCCCTTCTTTCTTTCTATATATGCCAAACATCTATCTCAAGAATCAACTAGTGTATTGTGCGATTTCTTCTAAAGTAGGACTGAAGCATTGTGCGATTTAAGAGAATATGGTCAGTACTTTCATTCTCTCTCTTTTTTTGAAATAATGTGGTAAATATATTTCAAAATTGGGTAGGCTATCCTAAATGTGGATACTCACCCTGTCACAAAGAGCACATGACTGCCCCTTAGAGCTTATAATACATCCTATACTCCCACCTACCGATCATAGAGGTCTACGTTACTAATACTTGGGGGGTTCAAGGGGACCCCTCTATTCCATTTATCTAATACAATACTCTCTAAATGATTACATTTATGTTTAAATCGTAAAACATTAAAAGAGCATTTGACATCGAGATGATCCTTCTAGTGATTTCTTGTTCCTCCAAGATTGTCTCCTCATGTTTCCTTCTGCACCTCTCCAACCATATGTGATAGACTGATACTGCCATTAGACTCCAAAGTAAACCTCGTGGAATCCATTCACCTTGTTGAGAATATCCATCAATCTTCTACTATGATCCACCAACCCATTCCCAGTAGGCTCATACAGTCTCTCCAATATAGATGTTGAGTATGGACACTCAAAGAATAAGCGATATCTATCCTCGTGACCTATATAGCACAGGAAACAATAAGAAGATGGTGCAGTGGAAATACAACCTAAGTTCCCGTACCAACTGTTAGATCTTGGATTTTGATCTCTCTCTATCTCACTCAAATTGGTCAATATAACTTACTCCATGGATGCTTGCCAGATACACCTGCTCTCAATATGGAATAAAAAGGTTAGAAAGATATTTCAAGCCTATATTATAAGCATGCATTAAGGTTTGTATAAGAAAATCATAACTACAATTAACCCAATATATGATAAACCCAGAAGAATAGGCCCACTAGTTTCCTCATTTTTAATGATCTCACCTCTATGCTAGATAAAGATATAAACCAATCACTTCTCTCCTAGAATTATTTAATTAGATTCTACCCTTAAAGAAATATCGCAAATGAGAGATAAAAAAGAAACCAGAAAAGAGAAGCAAATGACGAACACGAGATTTAATATCAATGTTCAGCCTTGCCTACTCTCCGAGGGTAATTGAGTTCCTCCTTAGCTTTCAATGATCTTACAATGGAATATTCAAAATGAGTTGCAGATTATTACAATATTAAGGTATATATATGCTAGGGTTAGTTTATGAGCTATAAAAACCCCACTAATTCTCTCTCCAGCTCATTGGGTCCATGAGAAATAATATAATTAACTCCATGTTATAATATCAATTGACTCCAACACTTACAAGCCAATAAGGACGGAAGCAAAATATATTTTTTTATTATCCTCTAACATATCTTCTCTAGTGGTCAGGAGCTCTGTTTCTTTGTTTCCAATCAACCTTCTCAGACGCTAAGTTTTCTGCCTCACCTGTGCTTCCATCCTAATGTTGAAATCGAAATCTGTTCGTCAATGTGGGCTGAGAATTATTTGTTTTAAGTGGCTGCCTGGTCGCTCCCATTAATTTCTATAGAAAATTAGAACTGGTGGGAATCCAGATAAGTATAAACTAAAAATGAATGGGTTATGGGTTGGATATTACCTCTCTCTGAGGTTACAGGGGAGGATTTCATAATCTATTCTCTGTAAGTATATAGGGCTCTCTCTTTCAATTGGGAATGCATTCTCGACATTGTTTGGTTGTATTTTATTTTGTTTCGATATATTTAGTTATTTACCAATGATTAAACTTCTAAATTTTCTGGGAATTATCCCATACAGCTTTTACTATGGGTCTCATTACTCAAGTATGGGAATCGTGTTGTTTTACCTCCTTAGACTAGAGCCTTTTACTGCTCTGCATCGTAATTTGCAGGTATTTTCTCTTCATTTGGTTCCATCATAATTTCTTGTTTTATTTTACCTCACAACTAGTTTGCAATTGTCAATGTGGCAGGGTGATAAATTTGATCACGCGGATCGTCTTTTCCAAAGTATTGAGGGGACATTCAATAATTGTCTGACTAATACAAGTGATGTGAAAGAGCTTATACCTGAATTCTTTTACATGCCTGAATTCCTAAGTAATATGAATTCATACCATCTTGGAATAAAGCAGGATGGTGAACCATTAACGAATGTTTCCCTTCCTCCTTGGGCAAAGGTATTTTAGCTATTAATATGTATATTATATTTTGTTAACTAAGAATAAGATTGTTGTGAATAGCTTACGAATGACTTAGTTTAACTCATGATTCCGGATGTGCGTGTGCGCCTTCAGAAGGAGATGCCCCTACCCGGATCCGGCCCTGGTTTAAATAAAAAATAGCCCAAAAAAATTTATTTTAAAACCTTATAAATTTTTATAAACATTTTTATGCCAAAAATTTATACATTGGTCCATAAAAAGAACTATATTGTTTTTAATATAAACTCCTCCCACTTTTAAGACTTCATGTTTGTTTTAGAATTTAGACAAAATGAATCTTTATTTATAGACCAACCTTCTTTGTGCTTTTTGAATTCTATCGATATGGGATTAAAAAAGTGTAGTTAAATAAATTATAGAATATTCTTTGAACTTTTTGAATTCTATTGATATGGGACTAAATAAAGTGTACATATGTTAAATAAATTATAAAGTGTTACAATGAATTATAGGGTTTTTTTTAAGCAATTAAATTTTTTATTTAAAAATAAGGGCAATGCCCAATTTACAAAGAAAAAGAGTATAGAAATGAAATAGAAATACAAGAAATGAACAAAAGCTCATTGACACTCTCCCATTAGCTATGTAGTCTAGTTATACAGTAACTAGATACGCTGCCTCAGGAGGTTGGACTCCCATACTTCCATCATAGATGTCTCCAAAGGGTGACAACAACTCTTCTTGTAATACTTCGAATCAAAGGAGAGATTGATGTCTTTTATGACCTCCTTAAGGACTACCTCAGGAGGCCTCCTAACGTGCTTTCTATATCTTTTGTTTCTTTCCGTCCATATATGTCACGACAAGCACTCGATAGCATTCCATAGTAGCCCTCTTGGTGCGTAATTTTTTACGCAGCCTCCGTCAGATCATCCAATCTAATATCTGGACTGGATTGGGTGGGAACTGGAATATTCATTATTTTCCAGAAGGCGAAATTCAGATGCTCCGCCAACGGCATTAAAAAAGATCTGGAATAAGAACAGTTAAAGAAAAGATGACTCCTAGTTTCATCTTCCAGATTGCATAGCAAGAAAGCAGGAGGTACTTGTACTCTCCAACTTCTTAACTTTCTGAACGTGTTTAGGTGATCTCATTTCACCCTCCACAAGAGAATAGAGAATTTTGTCGGCATCTTCGACCAAATTCCCTCAGCTAACATGTTTTTATGCTTTCTATTTCTAATACTTTTCACCATTCCCCCCAACTTGCTTATCGGAGAACCAGAACTCCACACAATCATACTATTGGCCCTACAATTCAAACATCTACCCACTAGGTTTCTTTTTGAGATAAAAGCTTTCTAAAAATGTGAATCTACAGTAGGCCTGATTTGTATATCATTAAACGCTTTTCCTTTAATATACCTATCTTGGATCCATTTTACCAAAATAAAATCACTATCCCAGTATTTTGAAACTCTTTTAATATTGGTTGCAGTGGTGATAATAGATAGGTCTCTAACCCATAGACCCCCTTCCGCCTTGGGAATGACCATTTGGGCTCATGGGATCCCTTTCCTTCCGTCCCATATAAATCTATAGGCTAACCTTCTCACTTTCTTAGCCACAGAATCAAGGATAGCCATACCTTGCGCTCAATAAGTATACTTTCCAGTTTTAATTGCTTCAAAAAAAAGTATACTTTCCAGCTATTATCCAGTTAACTATAGTTGTATTCTCCCTCCATAGGAAAGACATTTCCCACTCCATCTTGCTAAGAGCGCCTCTATAGACTGGATTAGTTTCCAACACTGTCCAAATGACTTTTTCTTTCCCGTGATTGGTAATCCTAGATACGTTATAGGTAAATTTTTAACAGTATATTCTAAGATATTATTGCAAAGATTGATCTTTTGCACATACTTTTGAGAAAGTGGAGGAGCTCTTGCTCGCATTCACTTCTAATTCCGAGAACAACGAGAATTTCTCAAGCACCGCCTTAATTGCATTAAGCGATTTCGGGTTTGCCTTTGTGATGTAGGCCTTGAACAGTTCTTAGAAATTAGGACGTAACGGATTGTAGAAATCCGTCCAGACTTGTGTCAAAGAACTCAGGGAACAGTATTGATCGATTAGGGTTTAAGCTCCTTTGAGAATCGATCGAAGCTTGAGCGATTATCCCAATCCAAGGATAATCGATAATTATAATTAGGAAAGAATTGTAGAATCTATGGATATGGAAATAAAGGAGAAAGAAAGAAAGAAAGAAAGAAAGAAAGAAAGAAAGAAAGAAAAAAAGAATTAACGTTGAGAATCACCTTGATTAAAATAAAACTCAACTGCCCTCCTCCTTTAGGGTCCACTCATATTTATACTCTCATGGTTTAAGAGTGGAAAGTCTACCATGAGAGTCCAAGCCATTTTATTGGGCTTGGTCCAAGGCTCGATTAGAATCGAGCCTATTATTAATGCAAGCACTTATAAGGGCTGCATCAGGCGACCCCTCTTGGAATACAATTGTCCTCAATTGGTTGTCTTCCTCTGCAGGTGGATAATATCTTCTTAAATCTGCCACATTGAAGGTTGATGACATGTTGAATTCTGGAGGTAGATCTACTACAAAAGCATTGTCACTAATCTTCTTTAGTAGCTTGCAAGGTCCAAAATTCCTATCTTTCAGTTTAGAATAAGATCCTGCTGGATATCTGTCTTTTTTTAAGTGAACCATTACCAAATCACCTTCATTGAAAGTCTGAAATCTTCTAGACCTATCAGCTCTTTTCTTGTAGAGATCGTTGGCTCTGATTATTGATTCTTCTACTTGCTTGTGTATCAATTTGCTGGTTTCTATAATATCTTCTA
>LFYR01001785.1:68005-216523 GCA_001185155.1 Zostera marina | reverse complement strand
TTAGGTAGCCCAAGGACAAAATCCATAGAAAGGTCAGTCCATGGTTCTTTAGCTACTGGTAAAGGGGTGTAAAGACTACTATTCAGACTAGTGCCTTTTGCTTCTTGACACCTAGGACATCTTTGCACAAATTTTTCTACTTCTTTTCTTACTCCCGGCCAATAATATCTGCTTTCTACTTGGGCTACTGTTTTATCTCTCCCAAAATGACCAGCTAATCCTCCCGAGTGTAAATCTCTTATTAATTGCAGTCTCAAGGAGGTTTGAGGAATGCATAGTCTGTTTTCCTTGAAAAGGAATCCTTCATTGATTCTGAAGCCCTTATTGTGTTTTTTCTGAAGGCATTCCTCCCAAATTCTCGAGAAATCTTCATCAGTAGGATATAATTCTTTTAGACAATCAAACGCTACCACCTCTAATCTTAGAACTGTTAATAAAGAATTTTTTCTGCTTAATGCATCAGCTACCTTATTACTTGCGCCAGATCTATGCTTTATTGTAAATTCGAATCTTTGTAAGAAGGAAAACCATCTGCTGTGCATTCTGTTAGTATCAGAAGTCCCATTTATTTGTTTCAATGCTATATGGTCAGTGAGGACTACAAACTCTCTCTGAATTAAATAAGGTTCCCACACCTTGCATGCTCTGACAACAGCGTATAATTCTTGCTCGTATGTGGTCCAATTTTTTTTGCTTGCAGTGAGTTTCTCACTGTGAAATGCTACTGGATGACCACTCTGACTTAGTACTGCGCCCACTCCAGAAATGCTAGCATCACATTCTACTTCAAAAAATTTAGAAAAGTCCGGAAGAGCCAATACTGGTGCTGTTTGGAGTTTATTTTTTAATTTTCGAAAACTGACTGAAGCCTCCTCTGTCCATCTAAATTTCCCTTTCTTTAAACAGTCTGTTATGGGACTAGCTATTGAACTGAAATTTTTTATAAATCTCCTATAAAAGGAGGCTAGACCCATAAAACTACGTACCTCAGTAACTGAAGAGGGTGCTGGCCAATTTTGTAGTGCTTCAGTTTTCCTTGGATCCATTTTCATTCCATGTATCCCAATGATAAATCCTAGAAAACACAGTTCCTCCGTAAAAAAATCACACTTTTTCAGATTTAATTTTAGCTGATCTTTCTCTAATAACTCGAAAACTGATTTTACATCTTTAATGTGAGCTTCTTTGCTTTTGCTAAATACTAAGATGTCATCAAAATATACCACGACGCAGTTTCCCAACAATGGTTTCAGTACCTCAGTCATCAATCTCATGAAGGTTGATGGTGCATTGGATAATCCAAATGGCATCACCATCCATTCATACAATCCTTGCCTGGTTTTAAAAGTTGTTTTCCATTGATCTCCTTCTCTAACTCTGATTTGGTGGTATCCACTCTTTAGGTCCATTTTAGAAAAAATTTTAGCTCCAGCCAAGGCTTCCAACAGCTCATCCAGTCTTGGAATAGGAAATCTGTACTTCACCGTGATTTTGTTTATCGCCCTACTGTCCACACACATCCTTCACTCTCCATTTTTCTTTGGGACTAAGAGTGCAGGTACGGCACAAGGACTTAAACTCGTTCTGATCAGACCGTCTTCTAGTAGTTGTTCTACTTGTTTATCACCCTGTCTAATCCCCCTCTAGCTTTTGAAGGGAAGTGTTAAGAATTATAGGGTGTTATAAACTTATAATAAATATATGTATTATAATAATTTTTCTATCTAATATATTTTTAACTAAAAAAATTAATTGATTATTTTATTGTTAGGGATTGATATAGGGTGTTATAATTATTTAATTAATAATTTTATAGGGATTGATATTTGATATATATAAAATACATGAATTTCCCTTATTTTGAAAATATTTACAAAAATGCCACTAGCGCAAAAGCTCAAATGTTCCATGCCGTGGCGCATCTCGCAGAGACGCATCCTGAACCATGGTTTAATACTTTAACATATATATAAGGTTGGTTACATTACACTATACATAGAACACCTTATTTATAAGTGACATGGGGATGTAGGAGAGATCTGGATTAAGGGGAAGAATGATTGAAGGAGGTAGCAAGAATTTCTTCAATCGGGGGATGGGTAGAAACTTGGAATCTACCAAGAATTCTAGGTTGAGATCTAGAATTTAGAAAAAGGAAATAACAAAGAAAGGTAAGAACAAAGAGAGAAGGAAATAACGGTAATACCTTGATTTGATAATAATTCAATAATTATTGCCTCCCATCCTTGGCCTATTATATTTATACTCACATCATTGGAAATAGGCAACCCATTTGATGTGAGTGTAGGGCTCTTTAGGAGGAACGTGGGTTGGCTTGACCTTGGTCAAGCCAACTAGGGCCCACTTGATTATTCTCAATATCTTCTACTACATCATGCACCCCTTCTACAGGTGCAATTGTCCTCAATTGCTCTTCAGATTCTGCTTCAGGGAAATATTTCCTTATGTCACAGACATTGCAAGAATTTTCTGCTTCGGCCGGGCTCATTTTTGATTCAACACTTAATAGTTTTTTAAATTCTTTTTGGGCAGAAAACAGCAAATTAAGCTTTTCAGATGTGTTTCCTTCAGATGGAAGTGAAAGCAATGCTACTTTCAGATCATCTACTTTAACTACATACTGATTGGTTCTGCCATTGTAGTGTGCACTCACATCATACTGCCATGGTCTTCCTAATAGTACATGGACTGCATACATGTTAACCACATCACAATATCACATACAATTTCATCATTGTCCCTTCTACCGATGGACAAAGGTACTTTGCAACTTTTATCCACAGCTACTGAATTCCCACTGTGAATCCACCATTAACTGTAAGGATTTTTGTGTTCCTCCACCTCTAAACCTAATTTCTTCACTGCCTTCCACGAAATCAGATTATCAGTTGATCCGTTATCTATTATAATATCACAGACCCTTCCTTTAATTGTGTCTCTAGTCCTGAATAAATTATTCCTCTGACTTTGCAGCTCTTGTTGAGGTATGTGGCATATTCTGTGGATGATGCATGGCATTCTCTGTCCTTCATCTGGAGATGCTTCATCATCATACTCATCATCTGAACTATCTTCCTCCATGCTTGTTTTTCCTTTGTCCTCGACTACATGTACACTTCCTCTCTTTGGACAAGTGTTAGATTTATGACCCCATTCACCACATCTGTAACACTTAATATTAGTGTTTCTTTGATCATAGCCTCTATTAATTCTAACATCTTGCTGACTTTCAGGATTAATTTTTCTCTCTTCCGGTGTTGGCAGTATACCCTTCTCATTGGGTGGATTGAATCTAATGTTGGATGGGTCTCCAACATTTTTTATAAATTTTTCAGCCCTTCTGTCCAACTGATCAGCCACTCTTATTGTATCCATTAACGAGTATTGTGGTTGCATGATTCATTTTTCTTGATGTTTGCTCTTAAGCCCTTGGACAAACCTTGCTATTAACTGCTTCTTTGTTTCATTCAGATTATTTCTCGAAGACAACCTGTGGAATTCTTTAGAATATTCAGCCATACTTCAATTCTCTTGACAGCATTGATGGTATTGAGTGAATAGAACGCCCTCGTAATCACTAGGCAAAAATCTCTGTTTTAGCAATTTCTTCAATTTCTGCCAAGTTCGAACTGGTCTTTGGTTAGTCCTTCTTCTGTTTGTAACTGTTTGATCCCACCAGGCAGACGTTAGGCCCTTAAATCTCAAGACCACCAGCTTCAATTGTTGGTCCTCATCAATGTCCATGTAGTCAAAAAATCTTTCTACCTCTATGATCCATTCCAAAAATTCTTCAATGTGTGATGTCCCATTGAAAGAAGGTAGATCTATCTTTAATTTATATTACCTCTGGCCTCTATTAATTTATATTACAAGTGTCTCCTATTTGCTTGTTATGCAATCTGGAAGATGAAACTAGGAGTCATCTTTTCTTTAACTGTTTTTATTCTAGATCTCTCTTAATTCGGTTGGTGGAACATTTGGATTTCGCTTTCTGGAAAATAATAAATATTCCAGTCCCCACCCAATCCAGTCCAGATATTAGATTGGGGGATCTGACGGAGGCAGCACAAAAGATTACGCACCACTCTCCCCCTTGGGGGCTAATATGGAATGATATTGGGTGCTTGTCGTGGCATATATGGACGGAAAAAAATAAAAGATATAGACAGCACATTAGTAGGCCTTCTGAGGTAGTCCTTAAAGAGGTCATTAAAGACATCAGTCTCTCCTTTGATTCAGTGTATTACAAGAAGAGTTGTTGTCACCCTTTAGAGACATCTATGATAGAAGTATGAGAGACCGACCTTCTGAGGCAGCGTATCTAGTTACTATATAACTAGACTACATAGCTAATGGAAGAGAGTCAATGAGCTTTTTGCTCATTTCTTTTTTACTTCTGTTTTTATTTTTATACTTTATTTTTTGTAAACTTGACAGCCTTATTCTAATGAAATTTAATTGCTTCAAAAAAAAATATATATATATATATCTTATTTGTTTCTCTCCAAATAGTTGCACACATATGCTAATCGTCACATGTCACTTGCTATCTATATAAGACTAAATAATCTCTTAAAAGAAGCCATTAGTCCAAAACATGGTTAGGTAAGTAAATATAATTTATCAAATAAAATCTGCACTTAAAATTTGCAGTTTGGCCCTATACTAGAAGGTTATAGAACAAGAAGTCGGAAATCATGAGATATCACCAACCCCTGCACACCATGAACTCGTGAAGTTATAAATAGAATATGGAAGAACCTATCACCTTCAAGATTTGCAAATATAAAAGACAAGAAATACATAGAGAGCTATAGACACTAGCAATCCTGGTGTAACAATGTCCCTCAGATTTAAGAGATTTTCTTCTTCTTTTTTCTTTTTTTTTGAAGCAAAAGATATTTTCTTTACATGTATATTGTATGCATGCATATTTCAAAAAATAATCAAAAGTGTATTTTAAAGATATAATAAAAGACGATAATTTACAGATATTAAAGATATAATAAAATAATATTCGATATAAAAAACCCATGATTAATTAAATTAATTCTGGTGTGATTTACAATTTGTCTACAGAACTATGATGTATAGTCATGAAAGTTCTGTGATATTTGATATTTCTGAAAACCCAAATTTATCATACATATCCTGAAATTTCCTGTGTATTTACAATTTTCTGTTGACTCGACAGAATTCTCCTGAAGAATTTATATATAGAAATAGGGAGGCTCTAGAAAGTGAGTTTGTTAGTTCAAACCTTCACCACTGGATTGATCTAATATTTGGTTACAAACAACGTGGCAAGCCGGCAGTAGAGGTATGATACGGAAATACTTTGATGTTCAATTATATATATATAATTGAAAAGTGGTTGTCTTTTTTAATATTTAGAGTTTATTTTTAATTTCCAAATAATTAATGACAGAAGAAAAATTAGCCAAAAAAATCAACTGCAATGTTTTTGGAAATTTAATTATCTTCGAAATGATGTATTATACATTGAAATCTGATGTATATTTTAAAATTCGTAAGGAAACGTTTTATTGCACTTTTATTAATAACACTGCACGTCATTTGTAAATAATTCATCCACTTCTTTCGTGGATAACTCTTGCACTTTTTTTTGCAAATATTAGACATTCTCATTAAAATAATGAAGGGTAATAGCCTAATATTACAAGTAGATAGAAAAATAAAATGTGGTGGGTAGATAGGGTGGTTTCCCACACCTTCGACGTTCTCCTATGTGGCTATTATTCTTAGTGATCAAGTAACTAAGAGGTAAGTCCAGTAGCTTAGTTTCCCAAACCTGCATAACAGTCCTCCCCATTTGTAAACGACAGTCTTTCTTAAAGATATCAGATCTGAAAGAGAGATTAGAATCCCTAATAATTTCCAGAAATACAGAAATATAGTTTCTGGAGGTCTGAGATTATGTTGGCGCAACCTTTTGTTTCTTTCAAACAATCAAACCAGATGATGTAGAATAAATCTCTGAAAACTTGAGTAGAAGAATGAGAAGAAGAAGTAAGACACTTCTTCTGATCAGAATAGAAGAATACTTGGAATCCACCAAGATTTAAGATCTAGATCTAGGAAAAAGAATCAATAGTGGAGAACAGTAGGGAATACTTGGGAGAGAGTAAAGTATGTAATACCTTGATTTACACAATAAACGATAATGATCCTTTCTTCATCGGCCCATTGTATTAATACTCACATCTGTTGGAGTTAATTGTATTGAAATTAATTGCAAGGAGTTATTTGCAATTATCTCAGTGAGTAATTAATTAAATTATAAGGGAGGCATAAGTTAGATGGAGAATATTCTTCATGGGCTAATAATTCTAATGCAGTGGGAGCTGTCAGTAGGTACATGACAAATCCGGGCAAGGAGCATTGGAGGGTTGTAAAATGGATTCTGAGATATGTTCAAAATTCATCGAATATTGAGTTATGCTTTTCAGGAGGATCAACAGATCTGATGGGATTCAGTGATGCTGACCTTGGTGGGGATTTTGACTCAAGTAGAAGCACATCAGGTTATGTTTTCTATCTAGGTGGGACTCCTATTAGTTGGAGATCCAAACTCCAAGGGCAGGGGCACTCTCAACCACAGAAACAGAATATGTTGTAGTCTCAGTTCTCAGAAGCTGTGAAGGAAAAGATGTGGTTGGAGGGCTTGTTGATAGAATTGGGTTTGAAACTGAAGAATTCTGTTCTTTTCAGTGATAGTCAAAGTGCCATTTATTTGGCTAATAATCCAAAGTTGTTACACAAAAGATTACGCGTCACTCTCCCCCTTGGGGGTTAATATGGAATGCTATTGGATGCTTGTCGTGGCATATATGGACGGAGAGAAATAAGAGATATAGACAGCACACTAGTAGGCCTCCTGAGGTAGTCCTTAAGGAGGTCATTAAAGACATCAGTCTCTCCTTTGATTCAATGTATTACAAGAAGATCTATTGTCACCCTTTGGAGACATCTATGATGGAAGTATGGGAGACCAACCTCCTGAGGCAGCGTATCTAGTTACTGTATAACTAGACTACATAGCTAATGGGAGAGAGTCAATGAGCTTTTTGCTCATTTCTTTTTACTTCTATTTTTATTTCTATTCTCTATTTTTGTAAACTTGGCATTAGCTTTATTCTAATGAAATTTAATTGCTTCAAAAAAAAAAAAAAATCCAAAGTTGCATAGCAGATCGAAGCACATCAGAAACAGGTTTCATTTCATAAGAGAGTTGATTGAAAGTGATGAATTGATCTTAGAGAAGGTGGTTGGTGAAGAAAATGCTGCTGACATGTTTACCAAGATCATAAGCATCAAGAAGCTAAGGCATTGCATGGCCTTAGTTGGTCTCCACAAAGTCTGAGCATGGAGGCTGGGGTGAGGTAATGAAGAATAATCTCCAAGTGGGAGATTGTTGGAGTTAATTTTATTGAAATTAATTGCAAGGAGTTATTTGCAATTATTTCAGTGAGCAATTAATTAAATTATAAAGGAGGCATAAGTTAGATGGAGAATATTCTTCATGGGCTAATAATTCTTATTGGGCATGTTGGATTAATTAGTTATCAAAGGTTAAGGCACGCCTCCCTAGATATCTAAAAGCATCTAATTTTTCTCTTATAATTGTGCTGGATAATTTTCTGCTGTCTGTAATTCTTGTCACCAAGGGTAGAACGAACCCAATCACCTCCAGGGAGTAAACACAGTTGAACCTCGTTAACAAAACATTCTCTTTTGTTGTGTGTTCTTATTTTTCCTTCCTCCACTTCTATTTTTTCTGATATGATTACACGTTTCAGATCAGTACTTTTGTGAGGTCAGAATTGAGAGAATAGAGAGAGCCACCATTCTCGTGTGAGGTAGAGAGAATCTGATCAGGAGAGATCAAATCTGTTCGTGGATTGCAAATCGACTTACAACATCAATGGTAATGGGCAGCCCAATTGATGTGAGTTAATAAATTCTTTATAAAGAATGTGAATTGGCTTGACCTTAGTCAAGCCAATTATGGGTCACTTGAGAACTCCCGGATCCACTTGTATGAGCCTTGTGATATTTAATGAATGCATTAATGATAAAATATTTTTAGTGATCAAGTAACTAAGAGCTAAGTCCAGGAACTTAGTCTCCCAAACCTGCATAACAGTCCTCTTCATTTGTGAACCACAGTCTTTCTTAAAGATATCAGATCTGAAAGAGAGATTAGAGTCCCTAATGATTTCCAGAAATACAGAAATATAGCTTTTGGAGGTCTGAGAATATGTTGGCAAAAACTTTTGTTTCTTTCAAACAATCAAACCAAATGTGCCAAGTGAGATATCTAGTTGTATTTCAATGGAGGCCCCATGGAGGTGCCTGATGTGTCAGTTTTTGGCAAACCTCTATTACATCTCCTATTCGGATATATGGGTGTGTGAGTGTTCGATGCAGTCCAGGGTCTTATTAATTATTATGACCAAGATCTGAGGTATATCACAAATAGGGGTATTCATGAGTTCAATGAAGAGCAAGGTGGGCCCATGATTGGCTTGACAAATTCTTATTCTTCCATGCTTTCAAAAAAAAAATTTATTTTTTCCTAAAAGAGTTGGACTCACATCATTGGGTTGTCCATTTTACCAATGATGTGAGTATAAATACAATGGGCTCAAGGAAGGAATATTGTGCACTCGAGGTATTACACACTCCTTGCTTTACTTTTTCTTTGCTTACACTTTTCTATCGATCTCTACTCCTGTTCTTGGTGGATTCCAAGATTTCTTTCTACTTTGATCTGAAGAAGAGCCTCACTTTTCTTCATCCACTCCACTGATCTGTTCTCAGAACATTGGCTGCACCAGTGTTGGCATGGTTTGGAATGTGCCACCACTACATTTAGTGCGCTTTTGCACCAATGGCATATTCATAATTATTTTTAAAAAATAGGGAAAACTCATATATTTTTTAGTATTAGAAAAATTAAGTGATAGAAATGTACTAAATATACTAAATCTCCTTTAAAATATTTTACATTCTATAACAAATTAACAATATTGTATATAATAGAGTCGGCAGTGGCTGAGACAGTCAGATTGCTAGGGCATTGAGCTCTCCAATGTGTCCATATCAAACGCATTTATTGCAATGTGGGGGGGCTTGGAGGTGTAGGAGATTCGAAGGGATCCTTTGGAGATCCCAGTCGGTCTCCACAATATAAGGGAGGGACCGAGTGTAGTTAAAATTGTCATCAGCTTGTATACAAACCCTTAGACAACTTGGACGGTTGTGAGTGTCCACAAATTCAGTATGAAGAGGCGACCCGAGGACACTAATTAGAGAATTGACTGCTTGCTTTGCATATATCTCATGATACATTCGAGGAATGTAGAGCCATTGGGGAGCCCGATCATAAGCCTCCTTGTGCACTACCTCAGGCTTCATTTTGTTGATCATGATTGGGGTATCCCCCATCATCTCCCACTTCCTATCACAACATTTGAGGTAGTCTGTGATTCTTCTAAAAAGGATTGTGAAAGTGTGGTCTCTGTAACGAGATATTTAAAATTGATTTGAAAGATCTCATTTATTATTTGCCATGCATGTTATAGCTTCCATACCTGGGGAGGTCTCCTAATACCTGGGAGTGTGATGATGAGTTTTTCACCAAACTTTGGGATGTCTATCATTGAATGATAGAGTATAAGTATGTAACTGGGTCTGGGCCCGACCCAGCCCGTCCCAGACCCGGCTTCTGGATCCAGGGCTGAGTCTATAAAAAGTTTGGACCCGGCTGGCCGGGTCCTGCGATGCCGGCCCAACAGGGACCCGGGGATATTTAGTATATTATATTACTTATATATATATTAAAATAATATAATATATTTTATAATATTAAATTATATTTTATAATACTAAACTGAGTAAAGGTTAAAATCTAAATACATTAATAGTTTAACTTAAAAAGAGTACGACTATTTTGATCATTATTACTATTATTACAACAAAAAAATTATTTTGCTTCAAAAAAAAACAAAAAAATTATTACTTATTAGTTGTTATTTTTTATAAATTATCTAAATATTCATTATTATTCATTATTTTTTTAAACCCTATTTTCCTCAGACCCGACCCAGACCTGGTAGTTCTTTCAAGGCCGGGGCCGGGTCCTGCGATGCCGGCCCATGTAGTATTAAAGGGTCCAAGACCAACTGGATCCGCCCTAGACCCGGCCCGGTTACATCCCTAATGCAGTAGAGCAAAATTGGAACCATCCCTGCTCACCGGGAGAGGAATGTATTGATGCCTCCTTAAATCACCAATATTATGGGTATTGGGTAGATGTTAACCATTTATGGATGAATGGGTATTGCACTCAATTTTCATTTCCTCTGTTTGGGCTGCCTCAACTTGAACTTCTTAACTGTTTGGGCTGCCTCAACTCCTAATTTCTAAAACTATTGATTTAACTTTTTTTTTTTTTTTTTTTTTTTTGAAGCAATTAAATTTCATTAGAATAAGGCTAATGCCAAGTTTACAAAATAGAGAATAGGAATAAAATAGAAGTAAAAAAGAAATGAGCAAAATGCTCATTGACTCTCTCCCATTAGCTATGTAGTCTAGTTATACAGTAACTAGATACGCTGCCTCAGAAGGTTGGTCTCCCATACTTCCATCATAGATATCTCCAAAGGGTGACAACAGCTCTTCTTGTAATACACTGAATCAAAGGAGAGACTGATGTCTTTAATGACCTCCTTAAGGACTACCTCAGGAGGTCTACTAATGTGCTGCCTATACCTTTTATTTCTTTCCGTCCATATATGCCACGACAAGCACCCAATAGCATTCCATATTAACCCCCAAGGGGGGGAGACTATTGATTTAACTTGATCACTAATTATTGTATATATCTAGAATTTTTTAAAAATATACTTGATATGGTGAAAACTCTGCCAATGCTCCAATTTTTGGCCAGGAAATCTCAAAAAAATTCCTCTGCAAGAGGTATTGACTGTCTCAGTCATAACCAAGAGAACATTCAGATGTATCTAGGGTTTGGGATTGAGATGAAGAGCGGATGAAAAAACTCATGTTTGTTTCATAGGGTCATCTTTTATTCTTTTGATGTGGTATTTTCCATCTCTCTGGGAAAAACCCACCTTCTCAATTCCTTCCCAAGAAGTTACTGAATGCAGTTTGATAACTTCTTGATGTAGCAGACTGCAGATATGCTCCATAATGTCTCCAATTGTGTTCTAGCTTATGTTGAAAGCACAATTAGCCTTAACTAGTCCAGCAGGACCATCTCAAGGGAACTTCCCACCTTTGGAGATGGTATAAAGAATAATTAAATAAAGAGGAAGCAATTTTAATTATCTAGTTCTGCAGGCCCATCTCAAGGAGGCTTCCCACCTTTTGGAAGCATGGTTTTCATTATCTACTTTATTCTCAAGGTAATACTCTCTCTTGCTTTTTCTTCCCGAATGCTTTCTCTTTTCTTCTTTGAGAACTGGATATTCCAGGTCGCCAATCCTCTGGTGGAATTCAGAAAACTTAATTAATTTGGCATTGTAAAACAGTAGAAGATCCTTCAGATCTTTTACATCTTCAGATCTTCTACATCATTTCTAGTGGCAGTCTCTCCACCTGAAGGTGGACCTCCGGCAAGAGGAGCCTTACCAGAGATTATTGTGGGTGGTGAAAAAGAAGATGATTCCGTAATTCTAAAAATCGCCAACTTTTGGATTGTAGTAGCTCAGAGCCCTCAAACCTCAGGGCTGTTGGTAAATGATGAGGGTGGGAACCTCGTCAGTGTCCATGTTAGTTGATCCTAGTCTAGTCAATTTCCAGACTCCACTTCTTGCTTTGGAAGTAGTAGATCGATGTGAAAAACCTACCAAATGATGAATTCCTTTTGCTATTTATAGACTTTTTAGAGGGCAAATGAGTCATTTCGATTTCACACCACCAGGGCGCAGTCGATCCTAGGGGGAATCGACTCATATTCCAGTCGGTAGATCGACCGACTGATCTGATCGACTCCTCTCAGATGGTTTGACTTTTTCTCCTTAGGGGTTGGATATATGGTTTGGGCTTGGCTTTAGCCCAAGGCCTGCTTACGAAGTTCAATCTTCCACAAGCCCTCGGGGGTCTCAGCCCAGTTACGGGTATCTAAGGGCCCGAATCCTAAACCGCACTTTTAGTACGGGTCCTGGTATCACCAGTAAACAATTGATAAAACCAGAATAATTCTTGCACTTCTTTGTAAACTACTTCTGCACCCTTTTTTTTTGAAGCAATTTCTGCACTTCTTCGTAAAATATAAACTTATTAATTTTGTGAATTCGACATATAATATACCGTTTTGAAGGTAATTTATTTTCCAACATCTTTGTAGTTGAAATTTTTGCTAATTTTATTTGTATCGTTTATTATTTCAAAAATACTAAACAACTTCTCAATACTTTTGATATTTCTTGTGTATATATAAATACAAAAACAAGTAATTATGACCATAGCCTGATGTTCAATTTTTCTTTGTCGAATTTTTGATAAGACAATATTATTGATGACAGGCTGCAAATATTTTTTATCATTTAACGTATGAAGGCGCCGTTGATTTGAGGGAAATAGATGATGAATTGCAAAAGTCTGCCATTGAAGATCAGATTGCTAATTTTGGCCAAACACCTGTCCAGATTTTTCGTAAAAAGCATCCTAGAAGAGGGAATCCAATGCCAATAGAACATCCACTTTATTTTGCTCCTGCTTCAATCACGTTAACATCAGTAGTTTTGAACACTACTCAGCCCCCCTCTTCGGTGGTATTTATTGATTTATTGGATTCTAATATTCTCATAATAAATGAGAAATTCACTCTTACTGTAAAGATGTGGCTAACCACCCAGCTGCAATATGGTGGAAATTTTACATTCTCAAGCTCACAGGTTTGAGTTTAGTATGATACTATGATTCATATACGAATAGTTGTTTCATCAGAATTGGATATTTATGATGTGTTTGATCCTTATGCTTGATTTCCCAGGAACCTTCTTTTGGAATTGGTGCTGATATTCTTCCTTCTCGTATGATTGGAACTCCATTGGCTGAAAATATTGAGCTTAATGGACAGCTTTTTGCTACATTGCAAACAGGTAGTGAAAGTTATTTAGTCTCCTGCGGTTCTTGGGAAAATAGCTTCCAATTAACATCTCTAAATGATGGAAAGACTGTACAAAAGATCCGGCAACATAAAGATGTGGTCAGTTGTATTGCAGGTACTTAATTTGGATTAAATGTATATGGTATTTATCAGGTCATTTTTTTGTCCATAAAAAAAATTTATCGTGTATGTATATGGCATTTATCTCGTATTTTTATATTTGCTAGATGAAGACTTTCCTCCGTTTTCAACTTAATGAAATTATTTTATTGGGTCATGAGGTCATCCGACATTGTCTTCCTCTTAATCCATGTTTCACCATTTTATTTCTATCTTGCAACTTTTTTTTTTTGAAGCAATTAAATTTTATTAAAAAAAATAAGGTCAATGCCCAGTTTACATAGAGTATAGAAATAGAAACAGAAGTAAAAAGAAACGGCAAGAAGCTCATTGACTCTCTCCCATTAGCTATGTAGTCTAGTTGTACAATAACTAGATACGCTATCTCAGGAGGTTAGTCTCTCATAGTTCCATCATAGATGACTCCAAAGGGTGACAACAGCTCTTCTTGTAATACTCTGAATCAAAGGAGAGACTGATGTCTTTAATAACCTCCTTAAGGACTACCTCAGGAGGCCTACTTACGTGTTGTCTATACCTTGCAACTTGCCTTCACTGTATTTTGTTACAATTTAATAGTATAACTTAAATTGACTTTTGTTTCAAAATTGGAATGCCCTAGGGTGCCTTGCTTAGTGCATTAGCACATCTGGTCTGAAAGGAACAGAAGACTAAAGCAGCACACTTTTGAGACCCCCAGAAATCCTCACAAAGAAATGTTAGAGTTAATTGTGTTGAGATAAATTGCAAGGAATTGTATGCAATTATTTTAAAGAGCATTAATTACTAAGAGAGGCATAAGATGGTCCCAATTCCCATTGGGCTGGAGAGAATCGGATTAGTTGTCTAGGGTTCAATTTCCAAGACAACTAATTCTATAAATACTTAATCTTTTTCTGTTTGTAATTGCTACACTTTATTCTTTTATCACCAAAATTAAGGAGAAGCTCAATCACCCCCGGGGAGGTAGGCAAGGCTGAACCCGTTAACAAAACATTCTTGTTTTGTGTAATTTATTTCCTTACTATTCTAATTCTTTCCTTAAACCTCTCCTAAATTCTTTTGTGAGGAAACCTAGAGAGCCACCGTTCATTATGAGAAAGAACTAGCTCTTGTCTTTCTACAAGATCTAAGGAGATTGTACTGTTTGAACTAATGTTTTGATTTATCCATCATGATGTGTTGTTAGTGGTTACTAATAGCGTTTAATTTTCTAATGCTCTATTAACAGTACCGCTAATGTTGTATGTAAGCAATTTTCCATGTAGCTAACAACCAAGTATTTATGAACTGATGTAAGCCTTTAGGCAGTCCTTTGTGGACCGAGGTTTAGCAACGCAAGTGGCTAATTTACCCGATAGCATTCAAAAAAATAGTAGTACTTAAATGATTTAGCGCAATTTAGCTGTGCTATTTTTTTAATGCGCTATTTTTTTCCCTAAATTGCGCTAATAGCCCATGAAAAAAAATTGTAGGTTAATACGCTAATGGACTTATATATTATAAGTCATAAGATATATTATAAGTTATAAATTAAAGGTAAAATAGTAAAATAAATTATTTATTTGATTAAAATTTTAACCATTGGAATGGATCAAGTCATTCCAACGGATTTTTTTTTCCTCTATCTTTTTTCCTTATTTACTGATTTCCAAACCATTCTCCAAGTCTCCATCTCTATTTTCTCCAAGTCTCCATCTCCATTCTCTCAAGGTCTCCATCTCCACAGTCCTTTCTTCTATCTTCAATTCTCCAAATCTCCATTCTCCAATTCTTTTCTGAAAATCTAAACTTCATCTAAGACTACAATTCTGCAAAAATCATCACAGAACGATTTTCAAAGGATCCTAGCTAGTTGAAGAAATGCTTGCTGAAAATTCAGAAACTGAAACTGAGGAAGAGACTACAGAAGAAGTTGGCTACATTGAGGTAGATTCATCATCTGACAACGATGATGCACCAACGACTCAAGGAGACCCTCAGTAGAAGAATTGTAATACCACATATGACTATGAATAGTCATAAAAACCTATCTTCTATCAATGATTTATGATCTATCTCTATTTATCTATTTGGGAACTATTTCTATAATTCTATTTGCTATCTGTGATCTATCTATCTATTTTAAAACTATTTTTATTTTATTTATGCTTTATGTTTTAATGAAATGATTAAGTGAATGATTTTTATTTTTATTTCCAATCAATGAAATCTCTTCTAATTAATCAATTGTATTTTTCTTATTTTTTTTCCTTTTTTTCCCAAAAAAATTTAGCCACCACTAAATCTCTTATAGCGTCTCTATTAGTGACTAATTTCCTAATGCGCTATTTATCATTCCAGAATATTTGTTTGAACAATAACAAGAAAATCATTAGGGACATCAGCTTGTCTTATAAATCAGAATATTTCAAGAAGGTTTGCTTTTAACAAATGAGTTAACTACACTGCAAATGTGGGAGACCATCCTCCTGAGGCAGTAGTTATTTAATAACTAGAAGTCATGCCGTATAGGAAAGTGTCAATGGGCCTTGAGGCCATCTCCCTACTCTTATTTGTTTTAACTTCACTTGTAATTCAGGACTCTTTGTTCTTCATGAGAAAAATTGACTTTACCAAAACATTAAAAAAAACCTTTCATACTATCTATATCATCTTTTTGAGAGATTGGGGATCTCGTCCATCCCTTTACCAGATCTATATCATCTTTGCATCCAACAGCGTTCGCTCTATATCCTGTCTTCAGAAGATTGCAGTGCATTTGAACTGTAAAGTCAAATGAATCTGTCCATTTCTATATGATCAATTGAGTTTTGCCGGTTCAGTTGGGTTTTTAATTTTGTATCGAGTGAAAAAAACAAGGTCCAACCAGTTTCATGATCTGAACCAACTCTGACTTCTTAGTCTGTGGTTTTGCAGATCAACCAACCTAGCCTCGAACTGCTTAGTGCATGTGACCTTGACGGCCCATTCAATCTCTAATCAGGCCTTAGATCTGATGAATACGAACTCATCAGATATCGATCAGACTTATTTCCAAATTATTATTGTTGACAGATAGATATCAATCAGACTTATTTCCAGTTTATTGTCGTTGACAGATGGATATTTTCTTGCATTTTTATACTTCTCTATTTCATATGCCTAAAAGATTTAATTTGTTATTATTCAGTGGCAACAAATGGAAGTGTACTTGTGACTGGAAGTTATGATACTACAGTCATGGTGTGGTATGTTTCCCACCATAATATCATGGAAAAACGAAATCGAAATACACGAACTGATGTTAACAAAGATGTCATTATTGTTGAGAACCCATACCATGTACTATGTGGCCATGATGATATAATCACTTGCTTATTTGTCAGTGTAGAGCTAGATATAGTCATCAGTGGATCAAAAGATGGAACATGTATTTTTCACACCTTGAGAGAAGGAAGATATGTAAGATCCATTTGGCATCCTTCTGGCCTTCCATTATCGAAGTTGCTAGTGTCACAACATGGACGTATTGTAGTTTATGCTGAAAATGACCTCAGCCTTCACATGTATTCCATCAATGGAAAGCATTTGGCATTTTCTGAATGTAATGGTCGACTCAATTGCATGAAACTTAGCGGGTGTGGAGATTTCCTTGTTTGTGCTGGTGATAATGGATGTATAACCCTACGATCCATGTACTCACTTGAGGTTATTAGAAGATATGAAGGAATTGGGAAACCAATTATATCATTAGCAGTAACACCTGAAGAATGTTTTTTAGCAGGTGCCAAAGATGGATCCATCCTTGTATATTCTATAGAGAATTCTCAACTTCGAAGAAGTTCGGTCTTGTGGATATGAAACTAAAACCTGTAATCTGCAGTCCTTTGCTGAAATTTTCTGCTTATTTATCATTTCAAGGTATCTTGTCACCAAATATTTCGACTTCTTGTCATGTTTGAAATTAATATTTATAAAATTACATAACAATATTTTTTAATTGCAAATTGTCTTTTAAAACAAAATCTAATGACTGGCATTCTTATGCAGAAAAACATGGAAGAAAATAGCATGGGATCTATTACCATTTAGTCATTTCTCATCTGAAATAGGTTTCCTTGGGAAAAACTGTCAACGGTGTTTAATTATGATGTCCCAGCATATTTATCTGACGTAGTTCTGTAAAGAAAAATATTCATCTTTCCAGAGAAGAAAATGTATGACTTCGCAACACAAGCCCTAAAAGTGGGAATACAGGAATGTTATAGAAAATTAGCAATCATTGCACATTATTTTTCCATTCTTTGGTAACGGCTGAAAAATAGTTGACAATTTAAAAATCCATTGTTTTCAGTTTTTTCTTGTAAAATTTTTACAATCTTTCTGTCTTTTTGAAACAATATTAGTTTATAAAATATTGTAACTTGCAGGATGCAGCATAGAATTTTTTATTAAGGGATATTTTTTTACAATCAACAAGCATGTTAAACACAACTCTCCAATTGGTAATTATCACTATTAAGTAATTGGACTGTAGGAAGTTTAGGGTTCAAGTCTCAGTGCATATATTTTAATTTCTATTTACTTATCAAAAAAAGAATATGCTTGTCAACTTTTAGTGTGGGTGAGAACGGGGCGGCCTTGCCCCGGTATCCATCCCGTTCTGGAAAAATGGGGCGGGTTAGGTACCCTACTTCGGTAACCGGGACGCGGAACGGGACGGATCTGAGGCGACCCGTCTGAAAATTAAAAAATTTAAAATAACAATTTAAAACGGGCAAAGTTTTTGCCCTAATTTTTAAAAGACATAAGATTTAATAGCTAAGACTTAAGCTTAATAATTTTATATCTAATATAATTTAATTTATTAAAAATATTTTTTTTTCAAAAAAAACGGGGCGACCCGTCTAGGTTTTGCCCTGCCCCGAGACCCACCCGGAATATGACTAGGACAACGGGGTAAAAAATTAAAAACAAAGCAGTATTCTGCTCTCATCCCCTGTTACCACCGAGGCGCGGAACGGGGCGACCCGCTTCGTTCTCACCCTTAACTTTTAGCCTATTAAAGATTAAAACAGTTAGAAGAAAATTACAAAACATAAATTGAAATTATCCTAAACCTGTATGATTTGGTCCATCATGTACCATCATAACAAAAGCGTTGCATGACTTCTGCTCGTGTCCTGTGAGTTTTCTTATGATTCTGTTACGTCCTAGTTTGATGAGCAACTAGTAGATTCCGATCTACACAAACGCATAAGCCAGTTAGAAGAGGAAGATGAGAAAGGAGGAGTTGTTGATGAAGAGTCAACAGAAGATCAAACGTTTGTCGAAGGAATCGGACTTTGTAGAAGATGGCGGTGAAGACGAAGTCGCTATAATTGGGCAAGTGATGGCAAACCAAGCTTTTTGATGCGGTCAGGCGACCAGGCGATGCCTGGGACCGCATACCGCATATGCGACCGCCTGGTCGCATATGCGGTCCAATATGCGACATGTATTTTAATCGCAAAATACAGTACTACACGTTAGGTGTGTAACTGTGTAACTCGATTTCTACCTTGGGCGATTTCGCAAAATACAGTAGCACCGGAAGGCAAGCAGCATCGGAAATCCTTGGGCGATTTCACGATTTCAGACTTCAGTAGCAGCGGAAGGCGGAAGCAGGCAAGCCTTAAGTTTATGATTTCACGCGATTTTAGTAGTATTTGGGGTTTAGGGTTTTTTATTTAATTGGGTATTTTTTATAAGGTCCTTAAGTTTTAAAAAAATAATAGAATTCATTTAAATTTTTTCAATTTTAATATTTTCACCTTGGGTAAATGGATCGGGTTTAACCGGATCCGGCTAAACCCAATAATATGCGACCCCCCAAATATGCGATGGGGGGTTACCGCCTGGTCGCATATGCGCGCATATGCGACAAATCAAAAAGCTTGTGGCAAACAGCTTACTAAATATAGACAGTCGAAGACGCTCACTAAGACTCCTAGATGCTTGTTAGACTGACTTCTCCGGTGAGAGATGGGTCGGCCCAATACCTTAATGATTTATCTTCCCTTTATTTCCGCACCCTATAAAAAAGACGCAATGTAAATGCTAAAAATATTGATCCCTAAATTAAATTCAATACCATCGTTTTCGATTTCCACTCTCTCTTGCGTCTGTTCTTGAATATCACCGTTAGAGAATGAGAATCCTCTTTGAATCTTTGTTCAGTAATCAGTAGTGTGTATACATTGACTGAAGACTAACAGTAATATATACATCCCAAAATCTTCTCCTAATTACAATATCACTTCCCCTAATTACAATATCACCCCTTTAGCCGACCGTTGCACATCGATCATCTCCAAACAACCATTATATAAATCGACCTTCACCTCCTCCTTCAACACACATACAATCTATCAATTAAGCACACGAGAACGACCATCATCATCCGCAATACAACATCACGATCATCGTCGACTAGCATTCATCATCGCAATACTCACACGTGGGTGTTCCATCATTGTCGCCGCTGCATTTACTCATCGCCATCGTAACAGCACTTCGTCATTGTACCTCACCATTATCTAAGGAATATAAAGAAGTACGAGAGCGAGATTGCAACTTTAGCCAATTAAAGCACTCGAGAAATATAAAGAAGTACGAGGGAGAGACTGTAACTTTAGCCACTTAAAACAAAGTAGTCGGGCTAACTGATTTCGGGCTGCTATCCGATTGTCGATCCATTTAAATAGTTTAGTTAGTTAATCTTGTATTAGTCATTAGTTAGTTAGTTAATGAAAGATTAACTATTAATACAATGTTGTAATTATCTTTCAATTAATACGAATTAAGGAGTTAATTACAGTGATTACACAAATCTAATAACTACAGTGGTAACGACCAAAGAAGTTAGGTAATTCCATTTAACCTAACTTTTTCCCATTTTCACCCAATTGCTCCCCGTCCCACGAACTGCTGTCACGAGATTCCGTGCACTCTACTGCAACAAAGCGCACTCACGATTTAATAGTTTTGCGTCCAATCTTCCTCCTAGCATTTTGCTCTTTCCAGACGAACGAGCTAGCCACTGCCATAATAGTCCATTGCAGTCCCCATATTGACAATTTTACCGTTAAGAAATTTACCAGTCTTGACTATGTCTGCTGTCTTGACTAGACTGCCCGAGCTGCAGCTCAGTAACATTCATAGAACAGGTAAGTGGTCAGTGGATTCGTTTTCCTTCTCACATAGATCTAGGACATAACTTGTCATTTGTCAAGTTGAGGATTTCAATTATCAGAGGCCTGATGCAGTCAGTAAAGTTATTATCAGAGTATTCCAACTCTAAAAAAGTAAGAACATTGTATTTGACAATTGACATTGTTGTTGTTGAGTCACTTATTAGTTGAAAAATGAATATACGTATAACTAATATTGATTGATGTCTGGTCTAAAATATGTAATGCCACGATGGCAAGATTTGTCGTGTTAAAATAACAACTCTTTAACACCAATCGACGTATTCCTTGTCAAGTATTCCTTACTGTTCATGTCGTGTACCAGCTGTTCAACATCAGATCCAGATTCTTTCAAACCGATCGATAAGAAGCATAGCATAGCATACAAACCCAAATAGATCGAGTTCCATAAATATCCAAGAAGCGAAAACAGAGAAACAATGGAACATCTTTCTTTATTAATGTGTCTATTATAGATACATGTGGTCTATCTCTCACATAGAACGAGATGATCTACCGAATTAAGAACCACATGCAAATATGCATGATGCATCACAGACTTACAGAGAGCCCAGCCCCCCCGCCTTATACTGGTTTTTTTTATAAAAGAAGAAGAAAAGGATAAATTAATGATCCTTCACCTCCCTAAGGCTAAGAGTAAGTGGTACGGTCGATTCAGAACCCTTGAGGAAGCTTCTGCACAGCTTCTTCCATGCCTCTCTATTGGGTTCAGGTCTGTTAAAGCTGTCTCTGGCTGCATAAGCGTGACTCGTCTGAATAAGCTTACTGTTGTTGTCAAGGAGTCGTTGAAGTATGTGGAGCACTATATCTTGGTTATACTCAGGATGACCTTGTATACCCATTACGTTATCTCTGTATTTGAAAATCTCCACCTTTGTCTTGTCGGACCGCGCAAGAACCTCGGTTCCAGCTGGCAACTCCAATATCTCATCTCGGTGGCACTGGATAACATTTAAAGAAGACAACTTGTTGGCAGAGTGCAAGAACTCAACGGTCGTCAGTCCTATATCCCATCCTCTGACGTTCCTCCCCGTCTTCCCACCCAATGCACGGCACAGTATCTACAACAACAACAACACGATGATTCAAACAACAACACCTGCAAACTGGAACCAATTATCTTATCCATCCAAACACAAGAATGACTGAATACGTACCTGATGGCCGAAGCAGATTCCGAGGACCTTCTTGTTCATGGAGATGAGGATTTTCAGGAGAGAAAGCAGTCGGCGAATCCATGGCTCGTCGGAATGTGCATCACAGCAGCTACCAGAGACAACAAACCCATCATGGGTACTGAGATCTTCTTCTGTAGGAAACTCTCCTTTCCCTACACGGTAAAGCTCCCACATCTCCTCATCTCTGTTGTCGCTACCCAATAGATCCACAAACACTGACAAGTACCCACCATATTTCTTCTTCACGTAATCCGAATCATCTGCGCAGAGCAGCAATCCATACCTCTTCTTCTTTTCCATCAAATCGATCCGAGTCTTGCTGTGTGTTTATAATTAATATTCCTTAGTTCAATCTCTGGCCGTATATATAACACACCGAGCTAGCTAGGTTACTAGATTACTAGGTCAGTGCCTGCTAACTGCTAGGGCTACAAAAAAAAAAAGGAGTGCGGCTGAAATATAAATGCAGATTGCAGACCGAGCAATTAGCAAACTGGCAGACTGCAGTTTAAATTTTAAAACGCAAATAAATGACACGAAGCTGAATTTAGAAACCAATACACGTTACCCTAGACTGTTACCCACGTGGCATGACTCATGAATCATGATACATATTGACACTTAATTTGACAGCATTAAATCACGATTAAAATTTTGGAATTTGCCTAATCGAGATTAAGCAATAAGTACAAAATAGGTATTTTAACGAAAAAAGGAAGTTAAATTATAAGTAAAAATACCTTTTTTGCAATTTTACCACCCTCCGCGCATGGCCATCCTCCATCAGCTGGTTTCTGTCTTTTCTGGGATCTAAATCATCTAATCATGTATGCATTATGATTTATGACTATGACAGATGCCAGCTGATATTGTTCTGAAAAATACGTTCAACAGACGTCGGTACTTCCAACTTGCCAAATAAATATCGGGATCGCTGAAAAGAACGTTCAATATAAATAATTAAAATATTTTCAAAATCAGAGTAAATTAGTCAATTAACAACTGGATAGTGGATATTAAAAATTCAAAATGTATCAGTCTCAGTATATCAGTGGATAGTGGATTCAGTATCAGACCAAAAAAAATTAAATGAGAGACAAATTGTATTTAACAAAATATGAGTAATATATTTTATATATGACACAGATGAGATGACAGATTCAAATTCAAGTCATTTTCAGCAATTGGAATATTTGATATTAAATTAAAGCATTCGTTAAACAAATAATAAAAAACTGCTTGTGGAAATTAAATTAGTTCAGCCACTATGCATAAAACAAATATTAAAAAGAGGGATTTTCACTGATATTCCATGCCTTAATCAATCTGTTATTGTGGTGTTTTGTCACCAAAATTATTGTGGTGTTTTTCAGTGCATGTGCTGTGTCATACAAAATTGCAAACCATAAAGCAACAAGTGAGAACGTGAATCTTAAACTATAATTCCGGTCATTTGCACAAACAACTGAGAATCAGGTATTCGCTCAAATACCGGCCTGAAGCAAAAATAGAAGGATACCACCTGCAACTGAAACATTGAGAGATTCGAAATCTCCAGCCATTGGAATGCTTACAAGCTCACACATAAGCTTGGTTTGTTCAGAGATGCCTTGCCCCTCACTGCCCAATACCAAACAGATGTCCTTATCTGATAAAACATCTGCAAGGTGTATAGAAAATTGCCTGTGATTATATAACTTCTGTTCATCGTTTTCCGGATGACCAGCTAGCATCTTCATCTTAAAATGATCTCTAAAGGATTTCAGATGAACCCAATTGCCACGGACAATGGACATCTGAAAAGAAGACCCTCGAGCTGCACGGACTGCCTTTTCGTTGAAAGGATCACAACAACCAGGAAGCAAAAAAACACCATCCTGTTGGCAGCAAACATCAAATCACAACAGATGCCATAATGTACAGACTCTAAAATAACACAAATCTATGAAAGAGATTCTAAGGTTTAATTAAGACAATCATTGTCTATATTTTAAACTGCCATTCATATTATCTTTTGGATAAGGAACCAAAACAACTGTGTAATTAGAGTTCAAAACCTTTCATAATTTTTTTTATCTAGAATAGTTTTTTATATTTATCTCGATAATTTTACCTAAATCCTAAATTAATTTAACCAGCGAGAATGGGCATCCATATCTCATGTTAGTTGTGAACTTGTAATTTTAAATAAATAAGTTAAGTGATAAAAAAGAACCATTTTTGTTAATGAGAACGTTCATATAGATTAATAAATATTCTGTCAAAAGTAGTGGTAAGGAAGACTGTTAAATGTAATTAGGAAGAGTTATAACCATAATTGGTTATCTCAATTTTACATATAAACCTCCTCACTTCACCTTATTATGGTATTTTAGAACCATCACGATTAGATACTCAAGGATTGTAAAATCTGTTTTGACGTGAAGATTAACCCTCCAGACAAAGGAATTGTGGAATCCTCAAACATTTCACAATAGTTGATCTAATGTGTGTTGTTTCTTCCCTAGAGGACTCTGCCCACCACTGAGTAGTGCTAGTCTGTTAAAAGGATTTGCATTTCTATCTTTGTTTATATTATAAAACTGGGCAAGGTCTACTTCATTTCTAATGAAATTTTATCTTCATCAAAAAAAAAATCAGTAGAGACATTGTCTAATGAAATACAAACCGAGATAGTCAAGCTCAAAAGAAAACACATACCCATTTGAAAGCCATAGCTGATCTCAATAAAGTGCCCAGATTACCAGGATCCTGTAATGAATTAAGTGATTAATTATTAACAATGGAAGAGATAAGATGGTTTGCACAAAAAATAAACTATCCCAATGTTAGTAAAAAAAAAATCAATCTCTGTTTTTTGGAACAAGTAAAGACTTTCATTATAAAATGAGGGACAGTCCTCTGATTTTATAATGAAAGTCTTTACTTGTTCCAAAAAACAGAGATTGATAATAATCCAACAAAAAATCAAAACAAATACGCTAATGACTAATTATTGAAGAAGAAGATGAAGAATAAAACCTGAATGCCATCCAAAACCAGTATCCGATGAGGTTTTCCGCCGAATCGATTCAAATAATCCATGCTTTCAGCTCCCTCCAAGCTTAGGAAACTCCTTGGGATCCTTAAAACAGCAATCGTCTCTGTCGAATCAACAGACTTTAACCCAGACACTTTTCTCATGACCTCCCTACTCACACGCACAACTTTCCAACAAGCATCTTTCCCGCTACGGAAATATGGCATCGGTACTTCCATTTCATCAAGCAGCATCAAGCACTCCACCAAACTGTCACCACGATCAATATTTACACTTGTCCTATTCTTCTCTTCAAATCTCAGAATTTCCCTAAAAACAGCGCATTTCAAAATAAATACATTTTTAACCATAAAACACACGGAGAGAAAGAGAGAGATGAACACGAGATTGGAGTAAAGCCGACGACGAGTGCGGTGGAGTTGGAATGTCGGTAGGAAGAACTAAGACGCAGCTTAACGCAATGTTTGACAAATGGATTGGACAGGCTCGTTATCACCTTCTCCTCGTCCTGGACAGCGGAAGACGATGAGAAAACGAAGGCATGACAAAGCAGCTGAGATGCAGCCATCAACGTTGATAGAATCAGTAAACTAATTGCAATATTAGCAGTAGCTATATATTAATCACAATACTACTATCCAGCCATCCAGGTCCGGTCCAATCCAGTCCAGTTAGTGCAGTCCACTCCATACTTGATACAAAAGACCTGTCCGAGTCACAGTCTGCTACACCTTGGAAGTGTATCAATCTCGCCGGAGTGCTCGCCGGAGAGGAAGTTAACTAAATGCTAGAAATTAAATGACTGCAAAATTCTCCCTTTTACTATTTTCTTCAAAGTTTAGCATTCACCGCTTCAACCAATCCATTTACTAATGGATCTTAACCCCACTAACTCAATAACTGACAATGTGATAGTAATAAAAAGTATAAGGTCTGATGCGATATTAATTAAGGCGGATAGTAATATTTACCCAGCTGCTGTCACTTACTGTTACCGAGACGTAAGCTGACAGCTTCTCCGGCAGCCTCCGTCGTCTCATCGGCGGTGCCTCCTCCGTATCAGTATCACAGTCTAATGGTAAAAAATTCCCATTGGATACAAAAGACAAAAGGTTCAATTATCCTGTATATTAGGGTTTGGATTGAGTATGACCCTACCTCAACCCGATCTAAGTACCTAACCAAATAATCCGATGAAAATCTTTGATCAGGTGAAATATATTTCCATGTTTGACACTCCGGTGAACAATCCACGACGTCGGATACAAATTTAACAACTAGCCAATCAATTTACGCCCGTCAGAAACAAGACCCATCATTTTGCGACGAGTTCGGAAAAACCATGGATCATTGTATCATTAAGCAAATGGACGGTGTCTGAATTTTATTCGATCAAGCCCAAACCCAATAGCCTTCCGGTATAAATTATAAATAGTTAAATACTGTTCTGAAATAAACGATTCAAACCAATTCGATGAAATATTAATTTTTCCCAATTCATCGAACGTTAGGGTTAATCATGATCCTGCTGATCGCTCCGCTTCTCTGATTATCTTTCTTCTCCCAGATCACGATTCTCGTTTTAAGTATTATCGAGTCAGTTTCGTAATTTACACAGATCCTATCGGATTTCTCATTAGCGGTGATCATCGTTCTCCTTCTACGGTGCATCAATGCACTCAAATCACTGTCATCGGAACCTAAATCATTTACAGTGAAGTCACTGCCCGATCGCGTCTCTCTACTGCGATCAATCCAGTACCTCGAGGTAAAGATTTCACATTCGTCACTAAGAAGCTGTTTAACTCGTTTTCTCCGCCATAAATTTCCCAATATAAACATATAACCCCTCCTCTGCTCGTCACCACGCAATCCTCGCCGTTGTCCCCGAAATGACCGTCACTCATCGCGTGAATTTTCGAGATGACGACTGCGTCCATCTAACAAACGAAGCCGGATTCAAAGGCCTTCGCAAGAAGAGTAGCTTCACGGTGGATGCTCTGGTTGAGCTGGCGAGGCGATATCCCTCTCCTTTTGCTTTCGCAGCATGTGTCTTGTTCTTTATGGGCGTTGAGTACACTCTCTCTATGATTCCGGCTTCTTCCCCTCCGTTCGACGTTGGATTTGTACTTACTCGTCCGTTGAACGATCTCCTTGCTGCTAGACCGGTTCTTAACTCCACCCTAGCCGCTCTTAACACGGTAATCTCTTGATCTAATGGTCTCTTCTCTTAAACAACATTAAACAACCGTTATGTTAGCAACATTGCAGGTATTTGTGATTATGCAAACCGTTTACATTCTATGGACATTGTTAGCGGAACAAAGACCTCGAGCCACAATATCTGCTGCGTATATGTTCACTTGCAGAGGAATTCTTGGGTACTGCACCCAATTGCCACTGCCAAAAGAGTTCTTGAGCTCAAGCGTAGATTTCCCGGTGGGAAATGTGTCATTCTTCCTATTCTTCTCCGGTCATGTGGCCGGGGGCTTGATCGCCTCTTTAGACATGAGACGTGTGGGTCGAGACGAGATGGCCAAAATATTCGATTGTCTCAATGTGTTGCAGGGACTAAGACTGCTTGTGACAAGAGGCCACTACACCATAGACCTCGCTGTCGGTGCCGGTGCTGGGATTTTGTTCGATTACTTAGCTGGAAGGTACTTGGAGAAGGAGACCAATATGGAGTTGAGGAGTAATGGAGTAGATGGTCCACCATGTGCTGCTTCCAATGGACATCGATCGCTGATTGATTGATGATTACATTTACATGTTTGTTTTGCTTTGCTTTGCTTTGCTTTGATCTTGGAAGAAGGGCAGTTCTTGGGATGTTTATTATGAACTTATTATAATGATGCCTGATAAGTGATAAGACAAGAAGATCTTGACTTATCTTTTCCATTCGACATTCGAGTGATTGTCATTTTACTCCAAAATCCATTTCGTATCTCGAGGGACGAGGCCGGAGGGTTATATATCTCAGAGACTCAGACGTCTACTTTCTTATTTTTCTAATTTTAGTTTCCTTTGAAGAAATAGTCGACCTACGGCAAGTTCTCCATCATCTTCATTCAACTTAGCTTGTTATTAATGCATTTAATTATTATTATTATTGAAGATCATGCAGATTACAAATGAACAAGATATTAGGATATAACAATAGAAGATTAGGATATTTGTAATAAGCAAGCGACTTTCCTCACGATGTTATGGTTTTTGCTTTTTCTTGTGAATTAGGATATTTGCTATGGCACTTATAAGCATGTTCCTAAAAAAATGATATCATTCTTTTTAAAGAATTCAATCTTGATCGTTTTAATCTTGCCAGTTTGCTCACTATTTGTCAACTTTTCGCAGACCAAAAGTGTCAGCAGTCATTGACAGATCCATATAGGGGGCGGGGGTGAGGGTTTGAGTAAAGATTACAAAAGGGACAAATAATGGTGTTGTAAAATATAATTTGAGTGCAAATATAGTTATGGATTTGTCGTGTTGTAAAATATCTTCTTCTTGACAGAATTAGGCAATCCAGTGGAGGAATTGGGAGATGGAGACATGAGTGGTGGAATCAACAGAGATAACCGAAGGTTTGGAAACAGAGGAAGAGTTCTTCGATTTGGGAAAAGAAGTTGTAATTAGATCATTATAGTGAACTGTAGATACAATCTTTACAATAGTATTAGATAATTAATTACACTCAATTATTGTGATAATTATAATGATTGTAAAACACCAATTATTGTATAATTATCCTAGTTAAAACACTGCAATACATCTAAAACTCTAAATTCATTGTTAAGAATGGGCCACATCCTTCATTAGTAACTGCAGTGGTTCCGTCGTGGTTGTGGATCCGACGTGATTCTGATATGGAGTTCCGTCGTTATCTGCGATTCCATTTCTGGTACGGTTCCGATGACCTCACCAGAAATGCTTTCTATGTGTGTAAAATTACATGTAAATACAGAAGACCATGCCAGAAGAAAGCCGACTATCTCCAGATCACAATATCGGTAGGGGCAATTTCTCCATTGAAGTAACTAATAACATTAATCACAATTAAGTTAGGATGATCGATCGATCCTTTAATTAATTTCTCAGTTCTGATTTACAAAAGGGTTTTTCTTTAACTAATTTCTACCAGAGGTAGGTATTGAGTGTTGAGAATATCAAAAATATCATTATTGAAAACGATAACTGGCAACATAATTAATTAAAAAAAAAACATATAACCAGCGAGTGTCGGTTACTGGTTAGATTCCCAAATCAGATGTACTTACGTACGTACTTGCAAGTTGCTTAGTTAGTTAATATATAATGATCGAGTTGTTGATAGATGGCTAAGATTGCTAATTGGTTATAGATAAAAAAATAAATAATGTTGTGATTTGATATTTATTCATGATATATCGACAATGCATTTATGATGAATTTGGGTATCTACAGTTTGAAATTCTGAAGCAGCCATGAATATGATCGATCGCAACGATTCATGATTAACATTATCGACCCATTTCAACGCTTTGTTACGGATTGTGTCAGGCTCAGTCAGATGATCGATCGTTATCTGACGCATCTGTTTTCTTTGTCTCTATCCTCTTTCCTTCAGTACCAGTTCATAACTTCTTACCATACGACTCCTTACTGTTCCTTCCTAGTATTCGTTTGGAGATCGATCGATCGATCCATGGAGTTACTGACTTAGTATTCAGCATCTAGTGATCACTTGGTTAATTATGCTAATTACTACTTGATTAAGCTAAAGATTTATTATAAGCAATGAGGACAGATCATTTATTACGCTAAATTAATTACACCCAGCTTTCTGTCCTACTTAATAATTAGACCTCCCAGCAGAGTGGCAGGTAGCTAGCTATAATATTCTTCTGCTGCTTCTTTTCATCATTGATCATCGGCAGGCAGCATCATCGATCTTCAGGATTCTTCTCACTAGCTACTTGTTCCTTTTTTTTCCGGCTAAGAGAATATGGACTCTACATTACCTGTAACGGTATTGGCAAATGAAGCTGCTGGTAGTAACGATCAGAGAAAAGGAGGAAGGAGAAGAAGCGTCTCCGGTCTGCAACCACCGTCGGTTGAGGATGTTTTCAACTGTCCAAGGTGTGATTCTCCTAATACCAAATTTTGCTACTACAATAACTATAGTCTCACGCAGCCCAGACACTACTGTAAGGCCTGCCGGAGGTACTGGACTAGAGGCGGCACTCTCCGCAATGTGCCGATTGGGGGTGGATGTAGGAAGAATAAGAAATCCAAATCTTCTCATTACTCCTCCAGCTCACCTCCCTCGTCGTCGTCGTCGTCGTCGTTTACCACTACTCCATCAATGGATAGTGGGAGCAGTCCATTCAAATTGTTTCATCAGCTGTCTTCTTCATATTTCAATCTTGGGACGTCGACGGAACTATTCCCTTCCTCCAGATTCAAATACTCAACCTCCACCTCCGGCTGTGGACTTCTCGCCAACGAGTTCAGCAACATCAGCATTAGTAATTCTTCTCAAGGACAAGGAGTCGTCGGTGCAAGAGGTAGTCCCGTTGTCTCTTCCGATCTATTGGATGGTGTAGTCAACGCTCCCGATTTTTCTCAATATTCTATCACGAGAAACACCAGTATGATGGATAATACATGTGCACTTGCTTCGAATATAAATGAGCCATCTCCATCCATAAACACCACCCAAGATCTTTACTGGAAGCTCCAGCAGCAAAGACTTGGATTTAACATTCCTTATGGAGGCCAAGGCCATCAAACCAACATTATTACCACCAAAGAGATCACTTCTACTTCGACCGCATGTATCCACCATCAAAATCAAAATCAACACCACCGGTCGGTTTCCTTTCACGCCCCGGTGTACACAGAATCGGATCTGAGTCTTGTTCCAGCAATAAATGTTGCTTCTTTTCTTGGAGACGAGGGGATGATCACCACTCCGTCCAATCATCATCATCAGTACTGGTTAAACAACACAGATGGTGGTGGGAGCAGCAATTGGAACAACACAACTAGGTCAAATAACACAGATGAGAATTGCACTGATGTGTTGAAGACATTGAAAGAGATGCATCACTTGATCACTGCACTTCCATTCGGATCGAATTAATTCAATTAAAGATTGCTTTTTTAATTTACATTAGCGCATATATGATATATCCCATGATTTCTTGCAGCAATTCAACAGCAGCTATGTCCTTGAAAAAGGAAATTAAAGACCTGCTAGTACACACTATTAATTTGCAGAATGTGATTGATTGAGTGGTCTTGTTTGCTGTTAATCTCCCAGTCCTTGCGTCTGTGCTTCTGTTTCACTCGCACTTTTGATTTTCTTCCCCCGTCATCTATACAAGCAGGAGTTTTGCAGACGAAAAACAGTTGGCAGTTCCATCAACTTAATTGGAACTTCTATTCTCGATCATCACAGATCTATCATTTCCTTTTTTTTAACGCTACCTCAAACTGAAGAAGAAGATGATCGAATGAGATAACTAGGGTTTTAATTAATTGTTCTAGAATTTCGCTTTTAGAAAAATAGCTAGGGTTTGGTTTTAGATCGAAAAAGAATTAGGCTAGAATCCAGGAAGATGAAATTGCTTATATTTCATATCAGATCTAGAAGAAGATCGAAGACATAGCAATTGCATGTAGGCTAATTAAGCAATGACTGCATTTCTCTTCTTTTTTTCAAAATCAAATTGGGGATGAGTGAAAAACGCAAGATCGATCGAATATATTGTACGTACATACCATCTAGCTCTTTAATTTCTTGCTGATTCCTTGAATATGATAACATAGGTTAATTAGGGTTTTGGGTACTGGTCAGGTCTTGATAAATCTACATGAAATATATAAAATGATCAGCTACCATCGCAGGCCATTGATGATGAGCTTCAATTCGCAAGCTAGCTAGTACTTACCTGACCTGTCTCTTTAGTCTCTACTTTGTCTTTTATCTTAAATTTCTGGATAAAAACAAAATTAATTAGCATCTAATGCATCATTATTTGCTTGGATTTTACTTTTTAACCTTCCTCCATTGATTTTCACCACCAAGATCGAATCGTGATGATCTTTTTCCTATAATCAGTAAAAACCTAGCCAGTTAATTTCGTCAACACAGTACTGTATTAAGAACGTATGAATTAATGAGATTGAAAATCGCATGATTTGATTCCAGGTATCTGTGAAAATGAAGTAATATATAAATAGAAAAAGGAAGTCCCGCAGAACTCAGGAGTGATGTACATTCACTGCTGAGTGCTGACCCGGGCGAAGTAGATCGAGGATGAAGGTTCTGTGCAAGAAAGCTAGCTTCCATGCAGAAATTACTATCACAGAGGTTGAAGACAAGTCGCAACATATGCATTACTGTCATGACCTCGATCTATTCATAGTGTGATCGATAACAGTTTCCAGGGATTCCTATCCCATCTGATTCAACAGCACTGCTAGCTTTAGTATTAAAGATGGAACAGGACTAAGAATAGACGTTTTCTATACAATTACCACATCTGTATGTTATAAATGGCGTACGTACGTTTATGCTATTATTAATCATCACATAATTACCCCTAATCATCAGTTTCTCATAGTCTAGAGGTTCAGTGCGTCAAAGCTAGTCTCCTAGATCGATCAGCCGTCATCTCAACATGTAAACGACGATCGATCCAGGTAAAATCGTCAACTCTAGGTAAAGACAGTGTCTCAAGGATGAGCCGACAACTCAGTCGAAAGAAACTGCCCGATCATAATCGGCAGTTGTCAATGTCTGACTTTCTTCCATTACCTATGTAGTTTAGTTATATAGTAATTGTCTCAGGAGACTGATTTCACATACTTCTATTGGAGTTACATAAATGCCTTTATTGGAGAATGAATGGTGAATGGTGAATGGTGGTAGAGTCACATTAATCACGCCTTCTATTTTTTAGATACTTTAATGGGTTCCATTTGTATTATTAGAGTTTTTAAAATTAGTAGGGATTAAAATAAGAAATTAGGAAAAACGTGTGTTGGACTGGTTATCTTATCGCTTTATTAGCATGTTAGTAAAAAGACATTTAAAGCCAGAACAGACTACATTAATTACAATGATAACCCATGCGATTGTTTTTAGATTCATTTTGTCTGTTTCGTTTCTCTGGCTATCAATTATTTTTATTGTCCTCCGCTTCTTCCTTCTTGATTGTGGGGGAGATTACCAAAACAAGGTTTGTTTTCGAAAAATGGAGTTGAACAAGGATTACAGAAGTTCCGATGTGGAGGAGATGATGGACCGGGAATCGTCGTCCACAGATACAACATTCAACGGAGTCTGGTCATCGACACGATTTCCCGGTGCCGTGCGAAAGAAAGCTTATCGGTTCGACGGAGATGGGAATTATTCCGAGAATGAGTGGGATTTATCCTCCCACATCTGCGATCTGAACGGTAATGATGGAAAGGAATTCTGTTGGTACCACGTGGAACTACCGAAACACGACAAAAAGCTAGCTTTGTACGCCCAATATCTAATCGACGTCCTATGTCCACCATTGAAACTCCAAGAAATCCTTGCGCTATGCAGCAACGGACCTTATTGTGGATACGTCGACGGTGCTCTTGTCTTCAGGTTGAACTCACCCGGTCCTCCCGGTAGCAATTTCACACTTAGGCTTGCGGCAAGAGTCGCGAAGAATTCTGTGATCACTGTTTCTTTAGGACGCGTGCCTCGTTTGGGGTTTTCTTACGTTCGCAACACCGTTCTTTCCGAAATTCCCACCATCGAGAGTCCCGGTAGTGGTTCTAGATACATGGATGACAAAGGAAAGGGGAGGATACCGATTGAGGAACATGTGCTCGAGTTCTTTTTAACCATGAACCATTCTGATCAAGAAGCTGGCAATCCAATCCCAACTAATGTATCTGATCTTATAATCCACATCGTCGATACCCATGTCGACCATGTTCAAGACATTGTTACCGATCTCGAGATGGAGCTTGATTCAGTTGAATTGGAATTAGATAAAGGTATAATATATATTCAAGACATTCTTTTTCAAGGCTTTTGGTACCATGGAGAATGGATTGCTTTGATAGTTTGATACCAATTATACCATGTATGCGTCCAGGTGGGTATGCACTGAAGAAACAAATGTTGAACGATAGACGTTTTGCCAAGCTCAACCTCGACTTGCAACGTCTACTTCAGGTGGTAGTTTAGTTTGGTTTAATTCATATCATACATGATCAATCCACTAATTAATAGATATAGATAGCCAGATCGATAAAAATTAAGAAGCCTTTTGATTGTAGGTTGTGGCGCATGGAGAGCAAGTTTTCCCAAGAGTGAAAGAGAAATGTGCAGCCAAGAACACGTTCACGAGTGAAGACGTTGGGAGCATGGAGGAGATCATAGGACGATTAAGAAGAATAAAAGAAAATCTTGGTTATATAGTCAATCGGGTAACAGCTGTCCAGACAGGTCTAGATAGTTGGCAAGCAGAGCAACTAAATCGAAGGCTGTATTATCTATCTTTTCTATCCATGATCTTCCTTCCATTATCAATCATCACTGGGATATTTGGAATGAACGTCGGTGGGGTGCCATGGACTGAGCAAAAGGACCCACGTTTGAAAAATGGGTTTCGAAATGTTTTGCTCATATGTGCGGCCTTGTTCTTCACACTTCTGTTTGGGTTTAGTTTTAAAGCGTTGTATTGGCACATATCCAGTTGGAGGACACAACAAACGTCTTTTAACAGGACTTTGTCTTTCAATAGAAAACCTTATCTTAAGAGACTCCCTTACCGAAACCGATATCCTGGGACTGCTTATGTTCAAGTGTGATCGATATATAGATCCATCCACTTCATTAATCCTTCCTTTTAGACAAACTTCTTTTTTCACCTGCAATTCTGCAAACAGATGGTCAAATTCATGTTGTACAGCAACACAGTTACACAAGTATACAACACAGCTATAGCTACATACAATTTATTTGCATATATGTATATAGTTTTTGAGATATTTACCTTTGTAATTTCACGTTAATTCATTTAAGTCAATACTCTCGTTATTTAAATTAAATCTTTTGGATTAAATATTTCGAGATTCAAATTAATTCATTTAAAGCAGCTAAAATGGATATTCTTCAAACTTTTGTTTCTCAACTAGCTAGTCAGTTTTGGCTATTGTTTCTGTTTTTTACAACTGATTGCAATTGCCACAGACAACAGTAATAAAAAATAATCTTCTTCATTCATGCCCATGGACATGGTTGTTCCATTTTAGTCTTCCAGCCGTTTAGGTTCACTCAAATTAAATAATAAAGTACTGGCAGATCGGCCACTAGTAGTATACCTGATTGACTATGTAGTCTTCCAATCGTTTAGGTTTGAATTTGGTCCTGGCAGATCGGCCACTAGTCGTTATGATGCTTGTTGTTGGCTTCAAGACTCAGATCACCAGCTTCCTCCGGTGACCTCAGTTCTTCAGTTGTCTCCAGACGACGACGAGAATCCTCAATTATTCCAGCGCGAGCAATGTTGACTCTATCAGATATGATGTGACATTATTCTAAAAGATCTAAGGATGGGATGCTGCAATCGACATCCTGTTGATTCATTACAGTGGACGAAATTCGATGAACAACATAAAGACTTTGCCACTGAACCGAGAAATATCAGACTGGGATTAGCAAGTGATGGATTTAATCCATTCTATATTCAGTCAACATCTCATAATACATGATCCGTGATTCTCCTGACATACAATCTTCCTCAAATGTGTTAAGTAGTGAAGATCTACACAGATCGATAGCATGCAAACAAATATGTAAAGATATGTAATAATTAAGTATTAAGCAAATCAGAAATATGCAAGAATAGATCTGGTGTATGCTTGAAAAAATATTAAGCATGTGTAACAACCGTTTTTTATTACCTGTCGTTAGATAACATAAACTGAAAAAATCTCACGCAGGTGCCTAAGATTGAGAAGAAGAATCTCCCGAAGGAGCCTGAGGGAGAAATAAAACTCTGTTGAGTATTTAATTCATATCTTTTCATTTACTTTAACCACATATATATACAATAGAAATACAATCAACCAACCAAACATTGTCATGTGGCAATTATAACATAGTAATTATAATTATTTAACTAATTCTAAAATAGTAAACCCAAGATAAAACGAACTGTTACATCACCGTCTCCTTTCGATTTAACCTTGACCTCAAGGTTAATAGTTTGGTTAACTTGGTTGGTCTCCATCGACCTCCCTCTCCACCATCTTTTCTTGATTGGTGAACTTCTGGAGAAGCCTCCCCTCATATCAGATATTCAGATCAGGAACCGCGATCTTGATTAATGGTAATAAGAAACCGAATCCACCCGTGAAAGATGAATCCCAAAACAATTTCAAATCAATGCAAATCTTGAAAGATCGCAAATCAGGACAACAACATAGGGTCGTCGACTCAAATCACCCCTCCAATCCAAACCCAAAATCGAAGATCGCTCAGGATTGTAAAAACAAAAGAAGCTTAATCAAGATTGTAATAACTCCGTCAGAGGATGAATTCACAAGTTGAAAGCACCAATGTAACGTACTAATCCAAGATTGGATCAGAGTAGCGAGAATTCTTCCCAAAGGAAGCCGGAGGTTGGAAAAGAATCTCCAAGATTAGAGCCGGAGGTTAAAAAGAGAACTCTATCGAAGGAGCCTGGGGTACTAAGAAATTGGTCTGAAAATACTTTAATGATCTTAACATAGATTATCCTTTTATTTATAAAATTTAGTACATGATTAAATAGTTTAATTAACAAATTATTCTAACCACTCAATTGTAAATAAATTCTTTACTTTGGTTGGGCCTAGGCTATTTTCGACCCTTTGAAGAATCAATGGGTTTGACCTAGTTCACGAAGATCGATTTGTCCTCTGATGAGCGGAAACCAAAGTCTTTAATCGCTAAATCTTCTTTCGATAGTTGAATAAGTTTTGATCCGTTACATCATGTATAAGGGTTGCAACGAAAGATGTGTGTTGAGTAGCCCATCACATATCTGAGCACATGCAACATGCATGAGGGTTTGAAATATTTGAATGAGAAAGAAATCGATCACGCTAAACCTGTTCTGATACCATGAATAAATTGATCGATAATGGTTAGCGACGTGTAGTCGGAGTTAAACAAATAGATAAAGAATATAATATCAAGCATAAACAAACACATGAGAGATTGACCACAGAGAGGAAACCAATCGGCACGATAGGGTGTGAGAATGGAGATTTTTAGTTTTAAATTATGAAATAAAACAAAAGTAAAACAGAGGTTACAAAGTTTTTTTTTTTTTTTTTTTTTGAAGCAATTAAATTTAATTAGAATAAGGCTAATGCCAAGTTTACAAAAATAGAGAATAAAAATAAAAATAGAAGTAAAAGAAATGAGCAAAAAGCTCATTGACTCTCTCTCATTAGCTATGTAGTCTAGTTATACAGTAACTAGATACGCTGCCTCAGAAGGTTGGTCTCCCATACTTCCATCATAGATGTCTCCAAAGGGTGACAACAGCACTTCTTGTAATACACTGAATCAAAGGAGAGACTGATGTCTTTAATGACCTCCTTAAGGACTGCCTCAGAAGGCTTACTAGTGTGTTGTCTATATCTCTTATTTCTCTCCGTCCATATATGCCACGACAAGCATATCCAATAGCTAGCATTCCATATTAACCCCTAAGGGGGAGAGTGACACGTAATCTTTTGTGCTGCCTCCGTTAAATCCCCTAATCTAATATCTGGACTGGATTGAGTTAATAGAGATCCAGGTGTTCCGCCAACGGAATTAATAGAGATCTAAAATAAGAACAGTTAAAGAAAAGAAACAGAATTAATAGAGATCTAAAATAATAACAGTTAAAGAAAAGATGACTTTTAGTTTCATCTTCCATATTGCACAACAAGCAAACAGAAGACACTTGTACTTTTCAATTTTTCAACTTTTTGAACGTGTTTAGGTGATCTCATTTCACCCTCCACAACACAGAGGTTACAAAGTGTTAACACTAAATAACTATTTCCTAAAGTTTATTACAAAGTGTTAATACTAATTTATTAATTAAAATTTTAAAAGGTGATGATAATTCGATTGGGCAAGTATTAAATAGAACAAGTGAGGTCTATAATAATTACACCATTTCCTTGTTGTTAACTTATTTTTAAATAATTTTCTTTATAAAATTGAATTTTCGTCTTAAAAAATAATAGATTGATTCATTCTTGAAAAGAAGACCGCATTAACTGAGGGACATTTAATGTGGGTAAAACTGTAAAAGATCCCATGTGGAAATGTGTGTGGGGGCCACTAGTAAGTGTCGGTCACGCGGTCAGGGTGGACGATCTATTTAACGCGCCATTTTTCACTTTCGATTCCGTCGTAATATCATCTGTCAGTATTCAGTAATGGCGAGGAGGAGCATGCAGCATGTGATGACTCCCGTCGAGGAGGTTGAGATCGATGCTGTCGAATATCAGTCGGATAAAGTCGAAGGTTCTTGCTCCCTCTTAATTATTCCCTCTTTCTGTTTTTTTTGTTTTGTTTTGTTTTTGAAGTTCGTTTTATCGGAAGGGCAGCGCCGCATCTCACCGGGTTCATGTTGAAGTGTTTCGTGTGGCTAGTGGAGTCCAGAATCTTTGGCAGTGTGATTCTCTCGATTTTGAAACGAATGAACAAAATCACTCAGGTTCTGATGGATGCGCTTGACGAAATCCCTACTTTTTTTCTTTCATCTTTTGGTGATTTACTTGATTATGTTTGCATTTCAAACGAAAATACATGTCCTTTATTCGGTCGGCAGATAACGCAGGAAACGGTGATTCCAGAGAAACCTATGTTTCGGCCTGAGTATCCACCTCAAGGTATGTTTTGTACTCTCTTGGCCTCAATGATAGTGACATTCATTGTATTGCAACGAATATTTCAGAGCAGGAACCTGGAGTGATCATCATTGGCGAAAGTGATCATATTTCTGATCGTACTGAATCTGCTTTGAGCTGCCTTCCACCCTATGATTCATCCAAACACAGTGTGGATTCAAAAAATCCATTTATGTACTGGACAATCCGCGATTATGCTCATGCTTACAGGTCTGGAATTACGACACCATCAATTGTAAGTACACATCCAATTTTCACATGATGTTTATACATAAAATTTTAGAATGACACTAATTTTTACTTCATTTTTAGGTTGCAGAGTTCATCATTACTGTTGTAGATGACTATAATAAGAAAGAGCCTTCTATGCCATTGTTAATTTATTCTGATGCCAATGAAATAAGAAAGCAGGCTGCTGTGTCTACGCAGAGATTCTTGGATGGTAAACACATAATTTCAAATCAGATATAAATCTTTGATTTAGGATAAATAGAACTAATGTGGCTGAGATTACTTTGGTGAATTCTAATCGACCATATTTGCAGGAAAACATTTATCTATTTTGGAGGGTATTTTCATGCCAGTAAAAGACGATATAGACTGCAAACCTTATCCAACTAAGGGTATTATTATATCAATTATTTTGATGGTAATTTTCTATTTTTCTTCATACTGGTATACACTAAACATAAAAGTATGAAAATATTCATAATTTAGGTGGCACAACATGGTATCACAAGGTGCGTCCTGTGAAGGAAGATGCTATTTGTGTTTCCAAATTGCGCAGTTGTGGAGTGATCTTTATAGGAAAGGCAAATATGCATGAACTTGGTTTTAGCGTAACAGGAAACAATCCAATTTATGGGTAAATTTTTTCCCTTATCAGCATAACAGGAAATTTAATGCCCCTTGTTTCTGTAAATGCTACATTTTCCTTATCAGCATTAAATGAATGTTTGAACTTGAATACTTCTTTCTGTTTCGTGATTTCTTTATCAAACAAATATACATTGTATTAAATGCCTTTATATAATTAGCTTTCAGAATATGATATAAATTGTATTAAATGCATTCATATAAATTGTATGCTAAATTTCGAATTTTCTGATTACTTAATTTAGAAAATCAATTTTGACTTATTTTCCTCACCATTTGAAATAGAACGCCAAGAAATCCCCATGCAGTTGATAGATATACAGGTGGATCTTCCTCTGGTCCAGCTGCAATTGTAGCATGTGGTCTATGCCCAGCTGCTTTAGGAACAGATGCTGGAGGTTGGGCTGGATGCAGATACTGAAAAATTGTGTGTTATGCTATGATGTTTTTTCTTGATAGATTTTCTTTTTGTGATGCAGGTTCTGTCAGAATACCATCTTCACTTTGTGGAATTGTGGGTTTGAAGACTAACTATGGAAGAACAAACATGAAAGGGTAACCTGTTTCTTTATAACAAATCTTTCACAAGTAATGCATGCAAATTTACTGATGTAACATTTTAAAAAAAGTTTTTAAGAAAAACTTTACCCTTACCTCTGTAAATTAATGTTCTTTAAGATTAGGAAAAAAATTGCATTAATTTTTTATTTTATTTTCTTTTTGTATTATATATATTTTATAAATTATAATGGTCATTTCTATTTCATTTGAATTTTGTAACACATCTCATTTAACATTTTTCAGCATTGGGCAATAACATTTATATGCATTCTTTCTAAATAACTTGAATTAACTTTGAAACCATTATTTTTTATATATAGAGTTCACTTCCATCAAGACACTTTTTCTGTCAAATTTTATAATAATATACAAACCAACGTATTTTGTATTTTTTGTATTAAAGAGTCATTACTTATATTCTTTAGTTAGTGCTGCTTGGCTTCACAGTAATGTCAGTTCACATCTTCTAAGTATAGGAACTTAGTAAAGTTTCAGTATATAAAACTTATGATTTTCTCCTCTAGTTTGGAGCTAGAAACTAATTCTTTTATTAGTCATTCCTTTGCAGAGTACTATGTGATTTTGGAACTTTGGAAGTTGTCGCCCCAATTGCAGCTACTGTCGAAGACATCATGCTGGTGTAAGTTTCTATTTTGTATATACGGTATTTTTTAATCCAAAGTCAGAGAGTATGGACTAATTTTGTGCCCCGAGTGATTGTATTTATCTCCATCTAAAGATGAAAGAATATTGTTTTAGTTCCCATGCAAAGAGGAATAGAAGGTTCAGACAACACACCCTTTAGACCTTCTGAGGTAGTTCTTAAGGAGGTAATTAAGGACATCAGTCTCTTCTTTGGACCGGAGTGTCACAAGAAGAGTTGTTGTCGCCAAGGTTCCGGATGCGCCTCTGCGCGATGCGCCGCCACCTGGAGCATCTGAGCATATGCGCTCAGATGCGCCAGTGGCATTTTCGTAAATATTTATAAAATTATAGGAAATTACTATTTTTTTTTATATATGTATATCAATTATCAAAATACTTTAAGTCTTTAAATAGTTTGAAACACATAGAATAGTTCACTTTAACTCTTGAATTTCAAATACATAATAGGATCAAATACATCTATAGTTCATCCGTTGACCTTCTCAGCCGTTTATAGAACAGATGATCGGGATCTGTAGGACCAGCTTCAGCTTGGGGTACACCCTCATCTTCATTCTCTTGAAGATCTTCGACTTCATAGTCGTTATGACGAACTTGACTAGTAAATGGTCTAGATTGACCACTCCTAGTCGATGGACCTGGGTGCTCAGTTGCTCCAGCTGCCATCTCCACGTCGGCCCAAGTGAGACCTTCTTCAGTATACACCCACTCATTGCATGGTCCATCAATACCAGTGACCCATTCACTCATCAAGTTGAACTCGTTAACGTGAATAGCATCATACTTTTTGGAGCCGCTTTCAATCAATAACTTCTTTGTTTTGAACCTCTCCGTCAACTTCATATTGTAGTTGACGTAAACGAGGTTATCTAACCGGGCAACGCCCAAGCGATTCCTTAACTTGGTATGGAACTGTAAATGATATTTCATATTAGATAGTTAAATCATATGAAATAAATAATCGAACATGTAAAGAACTTACATGTGCGAAAGTACTCCAATTCCTTTCACAGCTTGAAGCTGAGCAACACAGACTTAAGATTCTTGTCGCAATTTGCGTTAACTCCACTGTTCTGGTCCCAAATAATTCCCACCATCGTAGTGGATGCATAGTATCAGCCATCTTCATCGCTACATTTCCTCCAAACTTTCCTTCTCTATTGTTGTACAAGGCCATGTCAGAAAATATTGTGATCGTTTTTGAATCGTCGTTACCAACCATTTTTTCAACACATTGAGTGAATGCGTCCTCATACTCCATGGATTGAGCAATTGTTGCAGGATCACTGTAGTTGGAAAAAATAGATTTAATCATCAAATCTTAAATTCATTCATGTAGTAGAAAAGTTGAATTGAATAATACCTTTTCAACTTGTAGAAGAAATGTGGATTTAGGTAAAATGCAGCCCTTATTAGAGGAGATTTGTAATGCTTTCCCCACCGTTTGTCCATAAGAGTATGGATCGGAAGATACAAACTCGAATCCCCTTCAAAGTTGTTCTTTATAGCTTTTTTTGCCTCTAAGAAGGCTCCTTCGAGGTAAGCCATATTCGGTTTGGAGTCGTCATCCACAATCCTTAGAACCTTCAGAATAGGTTCCGACGCTAAAAGTATTTGATCAACAGTCAACCAGAAACGTGCATTTACGACTGTATCAGCCACATCCAAGCAAGTGTTTGTAGAGGAACCCCCAAAAAATCGGGAGGAGATCTGGCCGGAGTTGGGAGGAATGGGGAAGAGAAGGTTAAACCCTAGAGAGGGGTTTGCGTTTTCAAATCTTATAAAATCTAAAAACAGTAAATGCAAATACTGTTTTAACTTATGACATTTAATAACTTAAAATAGACCGGATCCGGGTCGGATCCGACCCGGATCCGGTCTGTTTTAAGTTGTTAAATGTAATTGGGAAAATTGCAGTTTTTCCCAATTACTTTTTATAACTAAAATTATTTTAAAATTATTTCCCAATTACTTTTTAAAATACACTAAAATTATTTTAAAAAGCCGGATCCAGGTAGGATCCGACCCGGATCCGGCTAAGGGAGATGCGCCGGGCGCATCTCCCTTCCGGGTCGCATCATCGCATATGCGCGCATATGCGCGCGTACCCGGATCCATGGTAGTAGTACGCATAGTTCAAAAAGCGACGCTTTAAGCGTCGCTTTTTTAGCTTTAAGCGGAAAAGCGGTCTTCCAGGACCGCTTTCTAAAACGCTTTTTCTAGTCGGGTTATCGGGTCGGGTTGGGTTATTGGGTTGGGGCAACCCATTACCCATGTGAAATAACTTAAACTATTTTAATTTCCCTTCTTACCCCTCCAATTTCTATCTAACTATATAAACCCAATACCCTTCTAATAAAACCCTAATTTCCTTGATCACTCTCACTTCTATTTCTTCCAAAACCCTAGAGATATGGGAACTGAATCCCAATTTCATCATTGCATGAATGAAATGGAAGAAATTTTAAGAGATAATATAGATATTGGTGCACGTCTAGATGATTAGGTTATATGACTTGTAAATGTTTTTCAAATAATTTGGATGATGTCTTGAATAATTACAGGTTTATATATATTTTATATATATTTTTTAAAAAATTACAATTATTTACAATAATGCCACTACCGCTTTTTCAGCTTTAAGCGCGCTAAAGCGCTCAAAGCTGAAAAAGCAGTCAATGGAAAAGCTGACCGCTTTTCCGCTTTTTGAACTATGGTAGTACGTAAACTTGGGGGGAAACTTTGAATTTATACAAAAAATGGAAATGTGTATGCACTATTTTACTAATATTTAGCATAATTGTATAATTTAACAAAAAAAATAGAATTTATGCAAAATGGAAATGTACACTTGTACTACTGTACTAATATTGAGTATAATTGTGATAATAATACAAATCTTTAAAGTTCCCTTATCTTCAAGTGTGAACTATTTACTCATAGGGAACATGCTGCATTGACTGGTCCCATTTAGGATTATTATCTAATACACAAATGTTTTTTCCCTTTGTAGTTCATTGCATAATATTAAATTAAATCAAAGTTTGCATGAGACAATTACACAAATATGACATCAGAAATCATGATCATAGAAATATAGATTTGGAATATACATTATCATAGCATATTAGCATGTTAATATGGGTATTGACAAATAGCATGTGTTTTACTTTTAATGTGTGAATTTCATACTTAAATCCACCCACAATTTTTTGTCTTTTAGGAGTTTTGATGCAAGGAAGGAATGTTGCTTGAGAGTGTATACATATCTTATTCCTGCTGAATGTATTGGTATAAATAACGACTCCAGTGAGACAGAAATAAATGATCATTTGATGGAGTTTAATGGGATACTGAAAGGTTTTGAGGTTTGTATTAGCCGATACTTGACTATCATATCATTCAATCACATATTTGCATATAACCTTTTTGTTCTTTTCATTCATCATGTAAAGTGCAAACTCTTCTTTACAAAAATCTGCCTTCATGTCACAATCAATATCATAACTTTATATTATCTACTTTCTTCCGTATGTTGATCCAAAAATATCTTAAGTTGGAATTTGTATCTCTTTTCAATTTTCATCTTAAGTTCCCTTGTAAAATTACAGTGATTTGCTTAAACTAGTTTTTATTTTCTTCCTTTCAAATACATGGTTTTGGTGATATAGAATGAAAACATGGCTATTTATGCATACTGTAAGAATGTGAGATAATAGCTCATTGGTTCTTATTTACTTGAAGATCTTCTCTCAAGCAATATTTGAAGATAATCGCACATTTTTCATTTCAGTCACTGGAAAACATTAAGCTAAGCTGTAGAAGTAATATTTTTAGTTGCTTTGTGCGATCGGTTTTTTTTGCTCTTTTCTATTGGCAGCAGCATTATATTTGCCTGAAAATAATATTTTATTTGAGTTTCAGGGAAATCATCCTTTCCATAACTATACTATACGTTCTCAGTATCGGTCATCTCACAATATTAGAAGAAAAAATGTGACAGAAATTTCACCATCCCTTGAAAAAAAGCAAGATAATGAACTTGAAAATCATGGGATTGATAAGCCAGTCGTTGTCTATGCACGATGGCTTCATGAACCTGATGAAAATGACATGATCGGGGCATCTCATTTTAGAAAAATACGTTCATGCTCTTGTGGGAAGCTCGAGTCTTTGTCGGGAATGAGATATATTGAGCTGAATATATGCGGGAAATCCTTCATGCTTCATCAAGTAAGCATAAATGCACAGTATCATTTGATTCTACCAATCAGTGAAGATTTATGTTTTTTTCATTTTGTACTTTGCTCATGCATTGTATCTAAATTTCGTGGGGAAACATAGTAGTAAATCAGTATTTCAAAAATATGAGGAAGTTCTCAGAGGTGACCAACACTTCAGTTTCTTTAGTTTTAGGTGATTAAAACCTATCACCTAAAGAAACAAACAGACAAAGTGGAGAGTCAAAGGGCTTCCATTATTTCATTTATGATTTATCTATAACAGTATAAATACAATTGGTGTGATTTTGTGACTTTATGCAAACTTTGATTATCATAAAAGATAAAACCAATTGAGTTTTATGAAACTGTGACTGATACCAAGAAAATTCCAAGCAGAAGGTAATTTTTTCATGTTAATTCGAATTCAAACCATATTTAAGGCCATAACTGCATTAGTAACGAACTAATGATGGTAAACTTTCCGACTTTAATGATTTAAAGCCTTGGAATATTCATTGATTTTTTTTTGAATATTCCAAGGCTTTAATGATCAATAGGTTCCTCCTCTTCATACCCATATTCATTAGTCAACCTTCAGATGATATACCAGAGTCACATAATATATTATCGGGTAAATTTAAGTGAAAATGTACAAAGTAAGATTCGAATCCTGGACCCCGGAAACCTTAATAGTAATTGAGACCAATGAACCAACCTTACTTTGACATCATTAGTGGTCACTGATCACTGGACCTCATTGAATTTAGTATTTGAAGTTAATTGTCTGTATTTTTATTCAGAAGTACGAATGATTAGTGGTCACTGTTTAGCAACTATTTTAAGTAGTAAGTAGTATATTTAAAATTGTAGAATTGATTTTTATGCAGAATTAAGAGGAGGATGATTAATGCATTTGAATGGGAAGTAATTTTGACTAGAAAGTATTTTTTACTACTTAATTTAATGAAAGGAAGATTATTAAGGGAAATTTAATGATAAGTTGTCTATGATGTCAGTTGTGACAGTTTAATTTTGTATTTTTTGGCAAATTTTATACAGATTCGAAAAATGGCGGGCACTGCAATAGCAGTAAAACGGAAATTATTGCCACCAGATATTCTGCAGTTATCTCTGGTTAAATTTTGTCGTATAATTCTTCCGCTTGCTCCTTCGGAGGTCCTCTTTCTAAGAGGCAACTGTTTCTCCATTCGAACCCGAACTGGGAATGCAGTAGAACCTGAAATTGAGGCCTTGGTAGAATCGAAAGAAATTCAGGCCGCCGTTGATGGTTTCTATAATTCTATATTACTCCCCGAGATTTCTAAGTTTCTGGACCCATCAAAATCTCCATGGAAAGAGTGGATAGAGATCTTGGATAGGAACACAGGAATTCCAGATGGTGAACTAGACGATGTTAGAAATGCATGGAAATCATGGTCAGGAAACTACTCAGAAGGAACACGTACGCGCTCTCTTATGAGAGTTGAAACAAGTGTTGTGGGATGATTAGAGAGAACTGATAAGTAATATTATCCATTATTTGATTTTGACTGATTCTTCTTATGAATTTTGTTGAACTAAATTATGTGTTCATGGTCGCCAAAGAATCATGGTCATGCTGTCTGTCTGTTTGTCTCCGATTAGTTAATTATCTCCGTTCTTCATGCCAGTGTATCGATCTGAACGTGTACATGTTACTAAAAATATTAATTAGTGCTTCTTTTTTGAGATATTATCAAGAGAGTGTTTTGATACAAAAACCCGAGTTCCCTGAGGGTTTTTCTTCCTTCAGTGGTCTGATTTGCATAATAATGATACGAGTGATGTAATATATATATGTGTGTATTTCTTTGTACCATACTACCACTACACCTGCTGCTATGGCGCTATTTATATAACATAAACAGATACCTACCTCATCGCTTGCACCAAAAAATACACATTCTTCTAAGCTAAAGCTTCTGCTCTCATTAATTAGTGATTTGTTAATCAATTAGTGGAATATTCTGACATGACAACTTGACAAGCATCTCCTTCCCTCCCCTCTTATAGTCAGTCCATCCTTATAAAATCACCAATCACGTGCTTCCGTAATTTGTCTCATGAGTCCGGGATGCCAAGAAACTCCACGGCGGATTTGGCCATGACCACGGCGAATTCTTCGAAGCTAATGCTTCCGTCTCCATCGGTGTCAGCACCTTGCATCATCTTCTTCAGCTCTACAAACGTAAGTGGCTGACCCAGCTTTGCCATCGACCGTGCCAGCTCCGGCAAGGTGATGAACCCATTCCCATCACGGTCGAATGACTGGAAAATCTGCATCAGCTGTTCCTGGTCGATCAGCTCACGTTCGTTCATTACCGGTGCAATTGCCTCGGCCAATTCTTCAAACTCGATCGATCCGTTGGCGTTGGAGTCCATGTCGTGCAGGATTGAGTGGATCCGATCCCCTGTTGGCTTTATTCCAAGAGACCGGAGGAGAGCAGCAAGTTCTAGCTTCGTAAGGCTTCCATCTGAATCCATGTCGAATCTTGCGAAGATCTCTTTTAGTTGAAGGTATCGGGTGCTGTTCACCCGGCCCATTGACTTGATCACGCACAAGGACCACCGCCTGCCGTAAGGAGCTGACGATGGCCGCAGAAGCACAAGGAACAAGGAAGAGGGAGATCTGTCTGGTAAAAGGATTCAATTCATTGTAACTGGGATTTCTATTCTTGGTCTTTCGTGGCTGGAGTTTGTTTTGTACGAGGGGTAAAGGTCAACAAGGAATGAACCAACATCGTCACCGTTGATTCATGTTTTCATATAGCATTAACGGTTGTCAGTGATCTGACTTAGTCGGAATCTAAATTTGACTTTTTTATCTTCTAAAATCCAAAACCTTTAATTGTCTACTTATCCAACCAACTGATTATGCGAATAAAAAAAAAATTCAATAGCATAGTTTCTGTCTAAAAGAAATCAAATATATCTATCTAGGCAAACATTTTGTTCTATTTTAATTTTTTTTTACAAAAATTACCTCAAACATTAACACCATGGGCAGGAGCCAAAGGAGATTCCTGAAATTCAAGTTAATCCCCATCCTCGTATCAGAATTTATCATGTCATCATCAGATCTACCCCATCTCCATTTCAGCCAACGCAGACGATAATATATACCAGTCAATACCAGGCATTTTCTTTCTAACACAAAAACAGCAAAGAAAGGACCTAAAGACCTAAAAACACACTGTAAGGTCTAGTCTCACAGGTTCATCATCAACGGACAGTGGTGTTTTGGTAGTGCTCTCCTTTAATCAATCAAGAATATGAGTAAAAACTCAAGGTAATGAGGCAAACTTATTGTAAATCATTTGTGTAAAGCCACAAAGGTATAGTGTGTGTGAATTTATGTAGTTCAATAGCTGAGTGGAAATCAACATGGAAAGCAAGAGATCAAGGGGAAAAAACAGCAGCTGGTTAGGAGTCAAGATTATACTACTGTGTTCATCTGAAACACTTTTAAAAGAAGGATGTGCAGAAATCTTCACATGGATTGGAAAGTGGCAGAAGAAAAGTTTGTGGATAATTCACATTCTAATGGATCCACCACCTATACAAGGCCAACAAAGGAGTGTTCAAGAATGGAATGTATCGGTTAATAAAAGGGTATACAGTTCGACCAATTCTTGCCCATGCACATTGGTGATAACCCATGGAGCATGGAGAGCGACTCATGAACTTCAGAAGCTGACATCACAAAGAACAAATGGTGGATATTAGATTGCAGGTCTAACGGTATATTATGAAATAAATTAACTTACATTCCAATATATGACGGTCTGTATAATATCACGCTGCCACCTACAGAAGAATATTAATATTAATACTCAAAATTTGGAATTGCGAAAACTTATATGCATGGAATAACAAGGAACTTACGAGAAAAGAGCCAATATAAGAAGAAAGCCCAATGCAATTTCAGCATTTGAATTGAAATTGTTGATGGTACTTGTGTTTGTTTCCACCCATAGACAAGTTTTATCCAAATATCTTCTGTTAAACATATGGAAAATGAAGTGTGTAATAATACCTCAAACAGATATAAATAGTTGATGTCATCATGTCAATAAGATGCGACGTTTGACACTTTCCCAAACCTCATGCATCAAACAGTGAGGTTTTAAACACTATACCAAATGGTTGGAGACTATTATACATTTATACCTGTACAAAGAAGAACGAACCAGATTTGTACTTGGAGACTTTACACTAATATGCTCAATTTCCCGGAAAAATAAAGGTAACAGAGCAACTGTACAAATAATCCAACATTAATAAATATGTACAACAATACAATAAGGCAAAGATCGTTTAATAATAATAATAATAATAATATTTGATGAAAAGAAGAGGTGTTGAAGAACAAGATTTACTGGAAAACACACTATATTACACTATTTGAGGAATACACTTCCAAATCCTACTGCTATAGTAGCCAGAAAGGATCTCAGGCAGATCCTTCTCTGGATCTACCCTTTATAAGGATTATAGAGTTTTTCAGGGTTATTTCTCTGTTTTTTTATGTTTTTTTGAAAGATCCAGCAGCCACTAGTGGTGTTTAGGGTTTCTCCATACACCTTCTGTAATCTTTTTTTCAATTTCTTCAATTTTTTTTCATATTCTAGGTATTTAGCTATTTTAATATGTTTTCTGTACCATTATTGGCTACTATATAACAACACTGTAGTAGCACTAGTAGTGTGGTAGTAGTCTAGACAACTACACTTCTATACACCTATGCTGTTTTCTAAAGTATTGTAAGAAAAATACCACGCCGGTATTCAAACCCACAAAAGGATATAAACTGCTTGATAGACAAAATAGAGTCCACCTAAGTAGATTCAAAGACTCAAGGTTCAATCTGATGCAGATAGGATCACTTCCATAAGTTCATAAGTTTGATAAACACTTCACCACCTTCTAATGTTTAAAAACTGACAATCTAAGATGGCTGTCATTCTGTCAAGAAGGATATCCTCTAATGACTAATCTATCCAATTGTGGAAATGTTTCAAAAATGGAGTATCTTTGTTTAAACAAGCTCATTGGGAAATTTGGCACCACCTCTTTGAGATGCTAGAGCTCACACTAATAATGAATAAGCTCAAGAAGATTCTTAAGTTACTGTCCAAATTGAGGATATAGATGAAATAACTATTAATGTTTACTCGAAATGTTTAGACCATGGATAAAATCTCTACTTGCTCCCAAATCAGACAATAATGGTGAAGGTCAGAAATGCTGGGGATGGATCATGGGAGCTCTCCTATCTCACCATTATATATGGATGATGAGAATTATCAGTCTATACTTGATGAAACTCTGGATTAGCTGAGTTCATACAATTTCATCATAAATGATGTTAAATTTTCCTTTGAAGCCTACAAATACCAAAGACTCCCATTTAGAGTGGTGATGGCATTATGAGACGAAATATTTTTCAAGCATTGGTAAATTTTTACAATTCACACTTGGAAATTATCAGAAAAATTCTGGGTTTGGAAACTTCTATCATTTACATCATTTCATGCATTATCAGGAATGTATGAAATTTCTAGAGACAATAGGTATTGGGGATGCACTCATGCACCTAGTTAACCTTCAATTTTCTGTAATGGATTTTTATTAATACCTGGTTTCAATAAAAAGAAAACAAAACTTAAATAAATGTCATGAAAGATTCTTACATTTAAATTTTGCAGGGAATGGAAGAAACACAAGACAATATGCAAATGATGAGAAATTCTTAGTAGCGACAATAGATGGAAATCTCTCTTGAATTGCAGTCAAACTCCATGCCTTAGTCATCTGGAAGAGTGAAACCAATAATACTTTCAAATTTCAATATAAATATACCATGAGTATATGACAGAAGTTTATAAATTAGAATAAGGCTGGGAATAATTACATTATGGAATATGTGCATGAAATATAGCGAAGAGCTGGCATTCAATAGAAAAGACAGTCGATATGCCACATTTGCAATATTTGTAGGGACTCTGGGGATAACACACAGTAATATGGAAATAATCTGAAAAAAAGTAACAAATTAAAAGTAATATTCTGAAAATGCATGTCAGAAATAGAAAATGAAAAAAAAAATATTCCAAGTTCTTTCATAGTGTTCTGTTCCTCTGGTATATAGAATATAGAGATTGACAAAAAAATCAGATCAGGAATGTATGAAACAGAATATGTAAATGGTTGAAAAATTTATCCATGAAACCATGGCATATGTAAAATGGAATCTATTATTAACATGAAAGAAAATAAAAAGAAGTGTTTGTTTGACAAATATTTTATGAATAAGAAATACTTATAGAAAAATAATGAGACCAGATAATTACCAACGCAAAAATGAAAATCTGACTGATAAAAATATCAGAACTTGCAAAATTCCCACTTTTGCTTGGTGGTTCCGTTCTGCTCGTGTTAACATTAGAACCTAGAAAATAAACTTCTGCGTAAATGTGTATTCAAAGAATTAAGCCATACAACTAGAATAAAAATATGTGGAAAAATTAAAACAATAATGAAAATTGTCAAGACTCAGATTTTACCCATATTTTGTGAATTTTCATATTCTGACCAAGATTGCAATCCATGAGTATTTGATATTGATGGTCCGGAAGACTGTGAACTTGAAGAAGGCATAGGTCCAACTATAAGATCAAGATCCTATATGAATGAAGAAAATAGAAGCAGAACTTTAAATCATACTGATGCAAACAAGAAAATAAAAAATTCACTGTGTGCAAAGAAAAGAAGTGAGCTGAAACAACTAAAATGCAGAACGTAATAGAAAACAGCCAAAGCTATAACAGAATAGGATATTTCTTCAATTGCCTTTTTACATTTTCCTTGTGTTTCTTATAGATTTTGAGAGTAACAACTTTCTAACAGACAATAGGTTAACCAACAATTAACTAATAGTATTGATGATATCCGTTATTGAACCAACGGAGCAGTGCATGGATGTTTTGAATTGTCAGTTAATTTGGGGTTTGAAGTACAATTTGAGCGTCGTGTTTAGGATTTAGGGTTTACTGTATCTAGGTCAGAGTGAAATCAATAATTTTATAGGAGTTGAAGATCATCATTGGAATTGTCAGGCCGATCTGGGCGAGCCCAATACCGAAACGTGTAGAAAAGAGGGAGTAAAAACATAAATTAATTTATGAAGAGGGAAAACCAAATGTGTTTCTAAACCTCATATTGATAAGGAATTGCAGACAACTGATGGCTTGCTAAAGTAATTAAGAAATTGGTCCTGTAACATTATCTACAATCTCATCAGAAATCAGAGAAGAGAACATCATCTGATGCATAATACCATATGATTTCTCTAAACCTTCACGTGAAACAAAACAAAGATAATCTAGACAAAAAAAAAAAAATCAAAAGCCAGCCTCTTGTGTCAATTATAAATTTCTCAAATCGATAAGCCAATAATAGGAAACAGAGAAACCCAACGCGGTCACTTTTTTTGCGATGATGAGATTTTTCCCAATAAAAAACAATTCAGAATCCGATGAAATATTGAGAGCGTGGGTGGAGAAATATAAAATTTGTCCATATGTAAGCGAAACTCACAATATATTTCTGGTAAAACTTGCGTTTGAAGTGATCTACAACGTAAGACCTCGACGCCAAATTAGGGGGAATCAAAACGTTGGACCAGTACTCAGACCAACGCGGATCTTTATCGTAGTCATAGACTGCCGCTTCAACTCTCTTAACTTCCTGCAGATGGGTTTCGTTTTCGCCCTCCATATTTCAACGCGTTTTTGTGAGGAAACAAATGGATTCACGAATGTCGATTTTGGTTTACCGTTTACGTGGAGAATTTGATTTGGTTTTTTAATTTTATATCCAAATGACAACAAATACGACGAAATGAAATCTGTTTAAAAATTATAATGCTACGAAATACAAAAGTTCATTTTGCAAATACCACCTTTATCCTTTCACATATTCAATAATATATTGATCAAATTCAATACTGCCATTACTGCGCGGACAAACACATGTGAAAAATTCAATCTTTAATTAGATTAGAGAGCACACTAATATTTTTTCTCCTTGTTTCCAATCTAAGAAACTAGAATGCCCATATGCCATGTCCATGAAAAAATACCATTTTTAACTGAAAAAAGCATTCCAAATAGAGAAACCTTTAGTTTAACTAATACAAGTTATACAACCAACCATACCACAATAAAACATAAACAACGTGAAAGTAATCAACAAAATTTAAGAAAGCAATCCATGAAAACCTGATAAAGGCGCAAAAGCTCACATTGTATCGTCTCTTTGGCGAGGAGCACATGTAATGATTTCGCCAACTCTCAGAATCATTTCAGCAGCTTCAGTTGCAGAAAGCAAAACAGCTTGTTTTACTTTAAAAGATTCACATATACCAAGCTTTTCCATATCCCCAACCTGCACAAAATATCAATTTTTCAAATAAGTTTGAGGTCGACGAACCTATATTTTTAATCACGTCAAGTGATGCCACTTACACCACCGGTTATAACATCAATCCCAGATGTGGTTTTCTCCTTGTGGTGCTCTGCACGAAGCTGAGATATTAGCTCAGCGCTGTCCAACCCGGCATTGTCTGCAATAGTTATTGGAATTGACTGTAGTGCACGAGAAAATGCTTCAATGGCATGGGACTTCTTTCCAGGAGTCTTCCGAGCTAGTGCATCAACTTCTTTTGCCATCACCATTTCAGGCCATCCACCACCATACACGATACGGCTATCATTCATCGTCTGTGATAACACACACAATGCATCGTGCAATGACCTTTCCGCTTCATCCAGCATGTGAACACTTGCACCTCTTAAGACTATGGTACATGCTTGGCCCATTTTGACACCAGAAAAACGAATCAGCTTATCTTCACCAATCATAATTTCTTCTATGAGCTTGCAATGACCCAGTTTTACGGATTCTGGATTATCGAATGTAGATGCTATCTCACCACCAGTGACCAAAGCAAGCCTTTCGATCCCATCAAAATCAGCATGTTCAATCGCAAGTATTCCAGCATCAGCAAACAACTCCTCAGGGTAGTTGTAGATTAATTGTCGATTGACAAAGCAATTAATGCCATGAGAAATTATCTTTTGTACTTTCTCTTTCATTTTATCTTTTTCTGCAGCATCTATTTGCGCAACTTTTGACATAGAATCCACACGCACACGGGCCCCATATATTTTTACTTTGTCAGTATCCATTGCAGTATTTGCCACCAAGATATTTGCATTATCAATTCGTCGAGGCTGGCCAACGCCTATCTTCTTGTCAAGAATAAATCTGGAAAAAAGAATTAGAATTAAAAAATAAATAAAATACAATGGATGCTGCTGCAGGGTGATCGACAGTTAACACACATGATCTTAATATATGAAACTAAAGTACATTTGTGTGCAGTTAATGTGAACTTTGTGTATTGCCAAGTATTGGTCTATCAAACTAGATCGATCGTGGATGTAAAAAAGAAAACCTACCCATCATCGAGAAAGGAATCCATCAAAGACCCTCCCGGTTTCTTAATGATCTGAATGGACTCCAGGTTTGTACTACCCTGCAATGACAGAGTGACAAATGTCAGATAACACAAAAACTGTCAAAACTAGTACAAAATAATACATCTTACAAACTTAGAGATAAGCAAATAAAAACTATACAACATGAATGGACCAATAATATCTCGGATTTACCTTGAGTCGTAAAACAGCATCTACAGCTAGTTTAGCAAAATGCTCCTTGTCCTGTGAAAGAATCTTTGAGCATAGTGTTGTCATTGCAATATTCGTCAAATCTGATTTGAACTTTTCTGCAGTTTTTGCAAATAAAAAATTACGTGACCAAATAAATAAAAACTAAAATTAAAGCATTAGCTCTGAATTAATGGGGTTGTAGATTAGAAATAGCTTAACTAATAATATGAGAAGATCATTATAACTCAACATTAAAAAAATTGAATAAAAATAGAGGGTATGGAGAAAAGGGAAGAAGGTTAAGAAACACAGCCTCTGAACTTTATTTGAAAAAATGTTAAAAAAATTACCATTATCCATTTTATTATCCATTGCCTTCTGTAATAGCACATCTCTAGCACATTCAGAAGCCATTCTATATCCTACACGAGTTACAAAATCGACATCTTTACTTATTTAAAATTTAGTAATAAACAGTAAAAAACTAAAAATACTTAACATGCATAAAAAAAACAATTTCTACTAGGAACTAAAAAGATTTTCCCAATTTAAATTGAAGCAATAATTAAGGAACTAGGGTTAGGGCTAGAGCTCTACACATCGGGGGGGACCATTGTGGAAAGTCATCTCGCTTATGCCGATGATATAATCTTTTTCTGCAGGGCGTCACACAAATCGATCAGGGCGCTACGTGATACGCTAGACGAATTTACAACTTTTTCAGGCCTCAAGATCAACGGAGAGAAGATCTGCGCAATATTCTCCAAGCGGGTGATGGACGGAGCAGAACTATCTGCAATTCTTGGGTTCCAGTTGCGCGAGCTGCCAATCAAGTATCTGGGGACTCCGCTGATTGGCAAATCAATCAGGTACAGGGATTGCGATGGACTTTTGGCGGAGCTTAGAAGCCTAATAACGAGATGGAGCGGGAAAAAACTATCATACATGGGAAGGGTCCAGTTCGTCGACTGGAACTTTCAAGGCAAATTCGGCTACCTAGTGCAGAGCAGCATAGTGGCCCAGGCAGCGTTGGAATCAATTCAATCGATTACATACAGGTTCAACTGGGGGGCGCAAAAGGAGGTGGCCTGGAAATGTATGACCAGAACAAAAAAGCAAGGAGGAATGGGGGTGAGGGACTACAAAACAACGCAAACAGCAGCAATAATACAGAGGGCGTGCCGGATGTGGGAAGGAGAAGGTGTCTGAAGCTCGTGGATGAGCAGACGTTACATCAAAGAGCGATCATTGGGATCCATAGAACAGAGACAAGGAGACTCTGTAAACTGGAAAGCGACTCTAAAGCACTGGGAACAAATTCAAAAATGTGCAATATTAGGCCCCCAAAATTCGAAAGCATGGATAGGCAAAGGTACAACCAACTCAGTGAAGAATGCGATTAAAACCATCTCCCCGGAATACCCGAAAGACGAATGGGCGAAGGGAATATGGGCAAATAAGATAGGTAAGATGGCGCTAAATCTTTGGCGAATTAGACGAAGGAACCTGCCGACAAAGGACAGGCTTATTCAGCGGGGAATGTCAATAGATGGGGAATGCATACTATGCAATGGAGAACAAGAATCAATAGATCACTTGTTCTTCAAATGTGATTATGCAAAATGGTTGCTAAAAGAGGTAATGGAAGCTACAGGAGCGCTGGTCAAAACAGATGGAATCAACTGCTTCGAGGATGCGGCCGGCGAGCTGAACAAGGTAACAGTCGACTCTCCGGCGTGGGGGGCTGCAGTTGAGTATATTTAGGATTGTATTTTTCCATATATGGAAATAGCGCAATCAAAGAAAGATGCAGGCCAGATCGGACACGATGCAGCAGGTACTCAGATCCAGCATAGGAATGGCAGCAATCGGATTTGACGAGACCAAATTCAAGAGGAAATGCAAGAGCGCGAAAGAGCAGAGAGCGTTGCTCCAATGGGACGCTCTGCTCATGCTCATTCACGACGGCGTGGATGGCGGAGGTTAAACGATTAACCGCCGGACAAGTAGGTAAGTTATTAATTATTATAACTAGTTAATAGAGTAATTAGTAGAATTAAACTTATGTTCAAACTCTTTTACATTTATAAAAAGTAATCTTCACCAAAAAAAAATTAAGGAACTAATATTTAGATTCCAAATGTCAATCTACAGATAGCCAGTAATGAAAAATGATATTACTAAAACATTAGCAAAGCATTTATAAATAATGAAATCCAAAAGGCACCTGCAATAATGGTCATTGGGTGAATCTTGGTCATGGTTAACTTTTCAGCCTCCCTCAAAAGTTCTCCAGCCAATACAACAACAGATGTCGTCCCATCCCCAACCTCATCATCTTGAACTTTTGAAATGTCTATAGTTTTTATAGCAATTACAAAAGGTTATTTATATTATTGTATATAAAAAAACAATATCTTAGTATTAAACCCTCATTCTGCATTCATGTCAACATTAAAAATGTGAAAATTGATGTACCATCAAAGTAAATGTGCATACATAAAAAAAGATAATAATTTGATATTAAATATATGAGAAATATATTAAAACCGTGCATTATATAAAGGTTCTATAATCTAGACTTGTTTAAATTTAAACCATCTGTTCAATTTTCAAACATAAAAATGTTATACCAACAAGGACCTTTGCAGCAGGATTGTCAATATGAAGTGACTTCAAGATAGTGGCACCATCATTGGTCACTGTGACATTTTGGCCCCTTCCAGTTGATTGCAAGATTTTATCCTACACATATTTTATCAATTAAAGATGATACGTGCTTTATAAAATAGATAATTTAAAACTACTATTAAAGTGTCCAGTGAGGTTTATAAATTTATACCATTCCTTTTGGTCCAAGGGTAGTCTTAACAAGATCCGCAATTGCCATGCCACCAACAAATGACGACTATTTGAGCAAAAAAATCAGTTAGATATAGCAATAAGAAAATAAAATAAGATTAAATTCTTATTACAATCATTGATAGAATTTACAAGTGATAGCAGAAAAGATTTATTATTACTATTATTAAAATTGAATTTACAAGTGTTTTAAAATGCTAAATTACTTGGTGATTTTCAATTGATATATTATCAAAAGAAGTAAAGAAGTCTATTTTCTGCTCAAGTTTGATTTTCTAATTCGTCCCAAAGGTTCTTCTAGCACAAACAATCGGTCTAAACAGGTCACAATGATGTGGGTAAAAATATATTCCTGCGCCCTCTTTAGTTTATACTAGTATTAAAATATTACTTATATTAGTAACATGTATGCAGTACGATATTGGAGGTAATCTTTCACTGGGTGACCAAGAACATGTATGAATAAACATATGATGGTGTCCAAAAGAATGAAGATGTGATTTTTATTTTAAAAAATAGACCACATCGGTAAATCTTTATGATTAGGTCATATATTTAACTGAAGTTGATGCAAAAAAAAAAGAGAATAGGAAATAAATACGCACCATTCTTGCCCTCTCTCCCTTCTCCTCTGTCGCTTCATCTTTGAGAAGTCTATCGATCTGAACAAACAGAAGGAAGGAATCAGAAACAAGTAAAGATAAAAAAGATGGGCAGAGAAACGTGGTCGGAACACAACCACCAACAGTCAACAGACAGAGAAGAAAAACAAAAGAAAATGGAGAGAAGGGTAGTACACACCGCCATAAAAAAAAGTGGACCTCTGCTACGATCCGATCAAAAAGAGAAGAATTGATGATCGCGGATAGAATTTAAACCCTAGAAGTAACGGAGGAGTTGAAGATCGTCAGTGGACTTGTCGAGCCGATCCGGACGAGCCCAAAGTCCTTGGTTGATCCAAGATGTTTTCCTATATAATATTTATTATATACTCAAATGTAATTGAAAATAATAGAAATATTGGAGTTGTTTGGCTCAGCCCATTATTAATACAGTTGGAAATTGGCAAAATCAACATAATTTGATCGAAAGATTTATTACTAATCATTTATTATGAGATTACAACATTTACCTCCGGGCTGGCTGGCTGGCTGGCTGGCTGGCTGGCTGACTTCTGGGGAAATTATCTCCATCTACCCAACTTGGATTTTGCTTCCATCTTATATTTGCAAACTAAGGATATTTTTCCATCAACCAAAAGACCATTCAATTTCAATCATTTCATCAATCAATCATCACGAATTACTTGATACCTACAAAATATGTTAGTATTTGTTTGTAAATCTTTTTTACCAGAGTTATTCTCGTAAGTCGTAAGAAATCTTTAATGTCCATTTCCAATCGTACGGACAAAACTGATGTATCATGTACGTATTCAACTTTCATTTTAAGTTTCAAGTTTCAACCCAGACAGACATCATACGGACATCATCAGTATCTTAAATCCAATGTAAAAAGAGAGAATCACACGGGCCATCGATCTTCATCAATCACCACCACCGGCTTCTCTCTCCAAATTCCCAAACCCTAGTTTTCTTACCCACAGTCCACAACATCGGTCCGAGACTGGACGGTCGACGCTTCTGATTTCTTCCATCTTTGATACCCTAGCTGAGTAGCTGACGCCTGACGGCGACGGTTGCGAGTGGGTCTCCCGCATCTGTTTTCTTGGTCTCTCTCTCTCATTTGTACTTTCTTTTTCGTCTTCCCAAACTTGGTTTTTTTTTTTTTGCATGCCTTTTTTTTCCAATCACGGCCATTTCCCCCACCTTTGTTTGTCGTTGTTGTAGCTTACTTCCCTATTAGAAGATGACCGATCATATGCATCTTTCACTGACTATTAATTCGATATTTTATCCATAAATTTTTGCTTTTCTTATTCTAGGTGCTTCGGTGAAACACATAGCGACCATGAGTTCGAGTGAGGTGGATTCGGATATAAGTGATTCAGATTTTGAAGATTATGTCACAGTGGCTCTTCGTCAATTGAGAAGCAATGCTGGAATCAGAAACATGGACGGTACGTTAAGATGCCCATACTGCCCAGGAAAGAAGAAGAAAGGTCGCCATTACAAGGATTTGCTTCAGCATGCAAGTGGCATCGCGGATTCCATATCTCGTCCTCCAAAAAAGAGAGTCAACCATCAGGCTCTTGCTCAATACCTGATGATTGATTTGATAGCCGAAGCAGGTCCTGCTCAGATTTACCTCAATCACAGTCATGCCAAGAAGAAACCTACTCGGAATGAGAATGAAGAAGCAAAATACGTCTGGCCATGGGTGGGGATTCTTGCTAATATTCCTATTGAATTGAGTGACGGATGTAAGGTGATGGAAGCGATGTCCAATTTCAATCCTAGTCACGTCCACTGTCTGAGCCAGTCTAATGCAAGGTATGCTGTGTTGAAGTTCGAAAATGACTGGACTGGTTTTAAAGATGCCATGATGTTTGAATGCCATTTTGAAGCAACACTTTTGGGAAGAAAAGATTGGATTGAAAGAGAAGAGCATGGGGAACCAAAGTTGTATGGATGGCTTGCACATGCTGAGGACTATGATTCCGTTGATCTTCTGGGGGAACATCTGAGACAAAATGGAAGTTTAAAAACCATTTCTAAAATTGAAAATGAAGATGCCAAAGATACAGGAATGATTCTGGAAAATTTAAATAATCAAATTGATGCCAAAAATGAAGATTTGCATATTTGGGAAAGTAAATGCAGTGAAACTACCTTTTCCATCAATAAGTTGATTGGAGAGCAAGATAAACTACATGAAAATTATAATAAGGGTACGTGTTTCATGTTTACAATCGTGGCAGCTTTCATTTGCTGTTGTGTCTGAAGTATGATGCATCATCTCATGATTTGTTCACAGAAATGCTGAATCTAGAGTGGACTGCACGTGACCATGCACGTTCTGTTTTTCGTGAAAACGGTCAGTTGCGAGCAGAATTGGATAAGAAGATAAAAGAAGTGGAATTGCAGAATAAAGAATATAAAAAGTTGCAAGAGCAAAACAATGTTAGTGAAAGTATGATCAATGATCAAAAGTTAAAGGTAAATCATATAGTAATATTGTTGGAGTTGGGCTTACAAAAATAATCATGCATTTTTTCTTGTTCATGCACTACTGATACCGATGAACCTGAAAACATTTACAGTATTTTTTCAATGAAATTTCAATAAAGATCTTTGTTCTTGTTCAATTTGAGTGTTTTCTCTTTACAGAATGATTTAGAGAATACTTCACTTCATATGGCAGTTTTGGAGCAGGATAAGGCTGATGTAAATGTTCTGAGACTTACCGAAGAACATAAGGTTAATTTAACACTTGTTATTACTTTACTCTTGTCAGAGTATAATTAGATATACTGATTGATCTCAATGTCACTAATTATTTATCTATCTCATATAATTCTGTTTTCTATTATACTGATTTCCAATTTTGCAATACATCCTCCGCCTCTCAGCCTCTGTATATAAGAGGATGTTATTATTCAGTTATCGCTCTTCAGTTAATGAAATCAAATCATGTCCTTACTCTGCATTAGTGGATTACAGTTTTATGTATTAAAGTGTGTGTTTATGCCCTTCAGAGGGAAAAGGAAGCCTATCTACTGAAAATATTTGAATTAGAAAAGGATCTCAACCAGAAGCAACACTCGGAACTTGAAATCGCCCAACTGAAAGGTAAATTACAAGTGATGAAATACATTGAATGCGGAGATGAATCTGTAGTAGAGGAGAAACTAGGAAAAGAACTCGAGCAACTTGAAAAGTTAAGAAATGCACTTATAAAAAAGGAACGTGAAAGCAATGATGAATTACAGCAAGCACGCACAGTGTTCATTGAGGTAAACACAAATATTTTCATTTTGCTTTTATTAGTTATCTTTAGCATGGTTCTTATTGAAGCTTTCTTAATTTGGTGTGTTTGTGTTAATGTGTTATAGGAACTTTGTGATCAATTTCGTGGCCGTACATTGATTGAGATCAAGAAAATGGGAGAACTAGACGTTGGGGCTTTCAAAACAGCTTGTAGGAAAAAATACCCAGAGGAAGATTTTGATTTAATTTCAGCAACTCTGTGTACTGAATGGCAGAGTAAGATGCAAATGCACGAATGGCAACCATTTAAGGTCATATCTCAGGATGGAAAGGATGTGGTATGTATTTTATGGTTAAGCTAAACAAACAGTGAAAATTGTTTGTCGCCATAAAAGCATTTCAAGTGTAGTGGTTATGGCTTTGCAGGAAGTAATTAACGAGCATGACGAAAAGTTGGTAGAATTAAAGGAGGAACTTGGGGAGGGGGTTTACAAAGCAGTTTCCACTGCCTTGCTTGAAATGAATAATTATAATCCAAGTGGGAGGTACACAGTAGCAGAACTCTGGAATGTGAAAGAAAAGCGAAGGGCAACTCTGAAAGAGGTGATTCAATACATTTTCAAGCAATGGAGTGACAAGAAGCGCAAAAGACAATAGATAATAAGTTGGCATGAAAATTATAAAGTTAGATGCAGTCATGATCCGATGCTAATGGTAAGTCAGTGTTGGTCTCTAATAATTTCCAACAATTACAGATGTGTAACTCATCTTCTGTATTTGGCTGTCTATTTTTTGTCACAGAAGGATTGTAATATTCTCGTGGAGGGAGAGATTTTTATGGACAGATGGAATTTAAATTTTTCTGGAGAAATCAGATGTTGGATTTAGACATTTAGTGAATAAAAGATTGTTCTTGTTGTCTCTGTTTTTAAAACCATTTGATGTTTTTTACATTGGAGTTTTAACTTTTAAGCCAGACAGGTGATTTCGCCGCCTTCCTTGATTTTAATCAGTTCATCCTTCAAATCATACTTACCTATTAGTTAATGCATATAATATCATATATGAACAGATTCAGATAAGATAATTAGAAAAGAAATATGTTAAGGTTTAACATTATAAACTGAGATTAGTACATTTATGGTATGGTTAATCAAATAAATAAATCAACAAGTACTTACTTATTACATGATCAATTAATGTAGTATGTATGATTATAAAGAACATTCACCATAAACAATGATCATTTATTCAAAATTTCAAATACAATGAATACCACTAGACTAAAAATTAAATGGAAGCCCTTTGTGTTGTCGACTTCCAAGAGTATACGCATATCGAGTCCATAAATCTCATCAGGTTCGTAAAAAAATCATCATGCTCCATCCATCTATATGACTACATATCGACATGCAATATGTTTTACTATCCGGGGCAAGCTCGCGACCCGAAAACATATGTTAGTTCATTGTTAGAAAACATATGTTATATTCGATTTTCAGACGATTTTCCCTCTTGTAGGCAAATTCCTAGCGAAGAGAAGGTCGCTCGTTCGCCCTCTAGCAAACGAGCGAGCTAACGCAATCAGCGAGTGAATCGTGCGAAGTAGAAGCATCCGTCTGATCGCAAGTCGAAGGGAAAGCTGCCTGACCGCGAGCGAAGGCATGTTAGCAAGCGCGAGCGAGCCATGCCAACGCGCGAGTTGAAGTCCGGTCACTGACCGCGAGCGAGCCCTGGCGGCGATAGGGCAGCGATCGACCGAGAAAGAGGGATTGGAAGAGAGCGAGCATGCGAGAGCGAGAAATGGGGAGCGAGCGAGGTCACCCCAGATCAGCTGCACTCCACGCCTAGCTTCCAGTTCAAATCTACTCCCTAACCTCTTTTTTAACTTGATCGAAGGACCTCGAGTGAGACCTCGGCTCCACGCCTCCCAGTGACCGCGAATGAGATCATTTCGCGAGCAACAGTTTTCCACTTCCGACGAGCGACAGATACAACTACCAGAAGATAGGAGGAAATCTCGCTATTGGTTTTTGACCTTTAAGCCGAGGACTAGCACGCCACATCTATTTCATATATCTTATCTACTTTTAGTTGTTTAGTTAATTGGCTTGTAATCTCTTAATTTTCTGTTTAATCAAAATCGACTTTAAAAAAAAAAAAAGCTCGCGACCCGCCCCGTCTCACGTTTTCATATTTTACTACTAAGTATTTGCCCCAAAATGCTCCTCACTTAAGGAATTAGGATGGGCGAGGTAACGCCGAAGAGGAAAATTCTTTTTATTAGTGACGTGGCCATGGTTGAGGCCGAGACATCTGGAAGAGGCGGCGGAGGAGAAACGACGGGGAACATGACCGATCGTGAATTAAGGGAGAAGATCGAGCGGATGAAGGGGTCGGCCATAGCCATGGACAAACTTCCAGATAAAGGGCTGAAGCTTCGGCGATCTTTAAAGAAACTTGAGGAGGAGGAGGAGCGGCGCCTGAAGTTGATCGCGACTTGTGGGCTGAAAAATAAGGTATCGACTAATGAATATTGATGCAATTCAGTAATTAACATGCATACGATCGAATACAAATATATATGTAAACTTGTGAAGCATGATGGTATCATTTCTAAGAACATGTGATAACTTCATCAGTCACTGTGACTGATCACTCACTTATTTCACTTCTTTGGGATAATGGGATGGGCAAATTTTGAGTTCGGGGTTACTTGGGCTGCCCATCAAGACGTACAATTCATCTTTCACTTGCCCCCCCCCCCTCTTTAACCAATAAACAGGTAAAAGTGTCATTAAATGAATGAGAGAAGAATAAAAATAAAACATGGTCGGAACACAACACAGAATTCCAGCAACCCCAAAGCATGGTATCACTATGGCCAGGATTAGGGTTTAAAGGATTAAGGTGCCTGATAGATTACAACCTAATATGTTTATAATTTACAAATAGGAATTTTTAGTCCTATCAATGCCCTGACCCAGCCATCTTACCCTTGAATATGAGGTTGAAGATTCATCATTAAGAGGAAGGAAAACTTCCAGGAATTGCTGGAATCAGTTTCATATGGGGATTAGGAATACTTCTTCCTCTGTTTTCTCTCCTGAGAAAATTGGAGGATCATTCCTCCCTCTCTCACTTTTCACTGCAAAGAAACCTTCACCTTTTACCTTGAGAATTAACCTCTCAATTTTCCAATGAAAAACAACAATTGGAGATTTCTTGCTTTTGTCCTCTAGTCAAGAGAAAAAGTACATTTTGATTCATTTGCAGTTTCGCACATTACTTATGTCTCAAACGGTCTCCTGTGAATGAAAATCTTAAATTTCTTAGGAGTAATAGGTCTTGTATTAAATATGTACAGAAACTGTACTGTCCATTTGTCATGTGACTTCATATAACAGTATAGTCTCTTAATCATGGTGGGTTATTGGGCCGATTCATACCTAGACAGCTGATCATAAACAGCGATTACCAGTTCAAACATGAAAGAGATCAAGTGATGAGCATTCTTAAGGAATAGTTATGAATAGGCATGTATATCGGACGGATTCGAATAGGAAAATCCGGATTAAGCGTGTAAATGATATACCGGAATCTGTATTCGAATCCGCATTCAAATTCGAATATGACTATCCGGATTCGGATTTTCGGATTCTGGATTCAGATTCGGATACCTAAATTGATATCCGGATTTTATTCGGACGGATTCGGATATCCGGAAAATCCACCGTTAAAATCCAAATTCGTTTAAAAATTCCGGATTCGGATATCCGAATAAATATAAATTGACTTCCAGATATCCGGATTTTAGGGTGATTAATTGACTATTAATTAACTTTATTAATGGTGATTTTATACTTTTATAATTTTATTTTAAGATTTTTATAAAAAGTTATCCGGATTCGGATTTTCATATCCGGATTTTATTCGGTCGGATTCGGATATCCAGATAATTATTCGAATTTGGATTCGGATACCTGCATATCCGATCCGAATCCGACCGATATAAAGGCTTAATCCGGATAATCCGGATAACTTTTTATTGACAACCCCCTGTAAACTGTAATTAAAAAATATAATATTGTTTAAATTTTTTTTGCAAAACAATCCTTATATTTTTCAGATTATTTGACAGGTATTTTCATTCCCATTACTCTATTTTCTTTAGTTGGTACTTGGTGGTTTTCATCAATTCGGTGAATTCCGATCTTCCTTTTGATTTCTTTTGAAAATCATCATCTTTTGATCTGTGGATTCAGATCTAATATGTAGGAAGATTAATCCAGAGGGATTTTGTCTTGCTTACATTAAAGGACTTGGGTGAGGCCAAGCAGATCCTAGACACATAGATCTTCAAAGATAGAATTACCAGAACTACTATTGAGAGCCTGAGTATATCATATCCAAGCATATCAAGAACAAGTTCCATTTCATCATCGGTCAAATTGAAGAATGCAGGACTAATGATTGAGAATGCAGTAAATCTACTCCAAACTGTTAACCATATATGGATTACTCTAGTTCCTAAGAAGCCTACTGCATCTAATCTGTCAGAGTTCAGGCCAATATCTTATGTGAATCTCATTTACAAACTCTTATCTAAGATTCTAACTCATATCCAACTGCATACAATCAACACTCGACATCTTTCTCAGTCCATTTAAAAATCAGAGAGGGATGAGACAAGGAGACCCGATGTCCCCCATTCTATTCAATTTAGTAATGGATTGCATTAGCAGATTTATCCCGAAGGGAGTGGAAGAAGGAAAAATTGATACTTATCAAGTCAATAGATCTAGATTCACCTCTCATCTAGTATATGTTGATTATATTCTCATCTTCTCTAAATCTAACCCAAAATATGAAATCCATTAGGGATATCTTATCGGTTTTCTCCAGTTTCTTTGGGTTGGAGGTTAATAATGATAAGAGTAGTGCTCACTACTTTAAAGTAGTAGACTTTGTTTCCCATATTCAGGAGATTATAGGCTTCCCACCAAAGACCCTCCCAGGCCGCTCCCACTCACTTACTTGGGAATCCCAATCTTTGGTAAAAGAAAGGGCATGGGATAATGTATTGGCTTGATCCAACCAATGGAGAAAACCCTAGCTAGATGGAAGGGTAGATAGATCATAGATGTCTATCACATAGGGGTATGATCCAATTAGTCAACCGAGCCTTTGTTGGGATGTTCACATACTGGATAAATGCACCATCCTGCCTAACTCTGTTATAATTAAAGTTAGGCAGTTAGCTTATAGATTCATTCTTAAGTATAAAATTGAGATTGGGAAACTGATGGATTGTGGTAGTAATTACAGCTTTAACCTTACTGGATTAAAACAAAAGAGCTCCCTCAAAAAGATGTGTGTAGATGTCTCCTAGACAGACCCCCTTACAAAAGAAAACCCGCTAAGTTCTCTGTATTATTATGGAGACTGAGGTGGGGTTATCTCCCATCATTCTGCACCTTAAGATATGAGGGGGGGGGTCCCTGCCCCTCTTCTATGCATCCTTTGTAACCTAGAAACGGAAACTATTTATCATCTATACTTCAACTGCTCTTTTTCCAAATATATCCTTTTAGCTTGTTCGGAGACAACCAATCATATTATCTGGAAGCGCAGAAATTTGCAGGTACCTCAGAGGGTGAGATCTGATTGGGGGATGTGATAGAATGTAGAAAATCTCTAAGGAAAGACTCCAATTGTTGAAGGTTACTTTGGATACTACTTGATGGAATTACTTGGCACCTGTGGCAAGAGAGGAATAAAAGGTGGAGAACTGGTGGTTTCAAATCTAATCCACATGATTTGGGTATTTCTGAGATTATCAAGAACTGCAAGATTAGTTTTGGTATCAAGTCTAATCTACATGTTCTGGGTATTTCTGAGGTTGCTTACTTGCTGTTATAAGAAAGTGGATTAGTTATTATTTTGTTGACTGCATGCTCATTTACTCTTTGTCTCTGTTCACCCCTAGAGGACTCTGCCTACTCATGAGTAGTGTTATCTGTTAAGGGGTTTATTTTTTGTTTATATGTAAAACTGGCCAAAGCCCATTTCATCTCTAATGAAAATTTAACTTCATCAAAAGAAAAGGTAAGATTGTGCATAGCCTTAGTGGGACTTCTATTAAACTAAGGAGAACTGAATCACTGATATTGGTGGTTTGTCTCTACTGTTGAGGCAATGGTTATTGAAAAAAGTCTTCAAGTGGGATATTGTTAGGAGTAATACATGTTATTAATACTTGTTTAGACTGATTTTGTAAAGGTTGTCAATCTAGCATTAGCATTGGGTCTTGCGATCTCTGCCCTAATAACCTACCGCATATATATTAGACTATTCGCTGTATTTCCAACATGATATAAAATCACCATCGTAAAATACATCACTGCAGAGTAGGCTTGTTATAGCACTAATAGGAGCCAGACCACGTTCAATTCTTCTGCCTTTCTCTTCTATTTTTATCGAATCTATAGAGATTATTAATCTGATCTCTACAGTAGCATTCTATAGTGTTATTCCTAACAACTCACTGAAGGTGGCATTCCAAAAAACATGACAGGAAATCCAAAATTACCAAAAAAAGACAGGAAATCCTAAAAGTTTTTTTTTGCAGGACTTGAGGAGTAAGGAAGTTTGCATGACTCAGAGTGTGGATTTTCCAGGTGAGATTGAAATTCACTCCTACATGATTACTTTTCTAATCGAAATAGTGAATCTATTTAAGCCAAACCTCAATATCTTTGTTTTCCTTAAAATTGAAGTTATATTGATGTTTTGATTGATACCGTGTTATAGAATATGCACCTAAATTTTTAATCATATTTTTTTTATGATTGAAGCTTGTAGCTAGCAGTTTCTCTCTAATAGCTGTTTTCAGAAGTAAATAAAGAATTTGATGAGCACTTTAGTAGTTGAGTGTACATCATCTCTGTTAAGTCAGATATTTTTCTTTTCTATAATATCTGTCTATGTTTAAGTCAACCTCTTTTTGTCCCCAACTTTACCATAATTTGCAGTTATTGAGTTTCAATGGTTATATATGATTATTTAATATTACCTCCATGGCTCCATGAATTATATTACATATCAGTATTAATGGTGCCATGTAGATTTGCAGAATCAAGCAAAAGTTTGTAATATCTTGAACACAATATTAGACACAAAGGTAAGATGATTAGATGATACCTTGCTTAAAAGGTTAATTTTCTTTCATCATTTTGTTTTAAAACCTGTAACTTTTCTATGATTAGGAAGTTAACGGCAATTTCATATCTGATGAGAATCTCTCATCTACAACTTTGGATAGTAAGTGTTCAAAACAGAATGAGCTACATAATTGCAATGACGATCAGAATCGTATAACATGTCTTAAATCACCATCATTTGGTTACAAGGACGGTGCATCTCTTAGTAGTTTCAATTTATTGGATGATCACCCTATTGCAAAAAGGTTGGATATTTTGATTTCTTTTGCAAATACAGTATTTATTGATACGATATTTTGATTTCTTCCAAAAAAATTATATTATTACTGTATATGTGGTGCTTTATTATTAGTTATTTATTGATGCAAAGTATTATTTTAGCCAGTACTGTAATTGTAGTGTACTAGCATCAATCAAATCATTTATAACCAGCATAACTTCATATATTTTATCCGATGCTAATAGTTATTTATTTGTAACCCTACACTCATTTACCCTTATCTAATTTATTTAAACACGTGGTTTGTGACAGTATACTGTTTACATATTCATAAACATCATATTTGCTGCAACACAGGCATACTAGAAGTTTTGCATTTCGATTTTGTCGATAATCCATGGGCAACTCTTTAATATGCACTTATGCAGCTTTTTTTAAATTATCTGATACTGTAAATATCTTAGTGAGTGAGATCACATATTTTCTTTATTTTCTGATAGAACGAGAGCTTGCAAAAATCATGAGGTGCATTGGGAGTGGAGCAAGGTACCATACAATTTATTATTTTTCAGGTGTTATTTATGTTTTTGATGCAGTTTTATGATTTTATCCATCTTGTTTTTCAGTAAATGGTAGGCATAATTTTCTGATTTTGTTTTGATTGCGTTCCTTCTGTACTTTATGATGTGTCTCATGATTATCAAGTGTCATCAATATATGTTGCGTAATGATCAAAATATTTTTGATGCCATACTCCCATATTACATCTTTCCTAAAAGAATTGAATGAAGCAAATCTTTGTCTCGGTAACTTATATTTTCTGTCTAGACTCCAGATTTCATACACTTGAGTAAAAGGTGTGAGTAGGTAACTAAACAAATATCAGTCTTTTGTACTCTTTAGTCTTTATTGTTCTTTGCTTAGCACATTGCGATTTTCTTGGCAACTTGATGATATCATGAATCACGATCAATTAATCATAGTCTCACACTCTCGCCACAATACTATGTGAATATTTGATCTCGACTTTTTAGTAATTAAAGTAGCCTTAGGACATGGTGATTTTTAAATATGGTCAATTGACGGTCAATGGTTGATTAAAAGTAAAGAGATTCAATTGTGCGAATTTGCAAATTTTAAAAAATTATATAAAGAGGAATGATGCAAATTAATGAAATTATTATTGTAAGGGAATAGATCATCTTGTGGTTTCCAATTATAATTTATCGGTGCTGAATCTTGATTGTATCATTAAAACCTTTTAGAACTAACCAGTTTATTCTGTGTAACTCTTTTGTTCTATCTTATATCTTAAGTTTTGTATTATTCTTAGTTCTTTGCGTACTTTGTGGCAATGGATCTTGACTTCATTTGCATGCTAAACACAGACTGATAATGTAGTTCTTTTAGACGATGAGGATGTGCTACCTTTACAGCAAACTGAAGAAGGTCGAGAAGACAGTGAAATGTAAAACAAAATTTCTAATTTGTTCCATTTCTTTTATAGTTTTATGCACAACTATGTTCTTGAAATTTTCTAAGTTACTTGTAAATATTATTATAGAGAACGCTTCATGTGAGATATTTACCTGTGAGATATAATTAGATATTTTAATCTCAACCGTTCATTGTAAATTAAATGATAAATTAAAAATAATATTTTAATGTATCCAATGATTAGAATTTAGGATAAAGAATACATTAAAATATTTTGCTTTTCAATTTATCGTTGGATTTACGATGATAAGTTGAGATTAAAATATCTAATGATATTTCACAGGTAAATATTTCATCTGAACCTAGCCCTATTATTATATAATATATTTCACTTTATCATTGCATCATATTTCTTTTTTCAGGAGGGAGTCCAAGATCTATTATCCTTCAAGGTTTAACTCTATTTAGAACAGTCTTTTAAATTTATCTGCAATTATTTTCCTCAGTTTTTTTAATTTATCTTTTGACAGGGATCATCCAGATTTTGTTGAAATATATTACTCGGAGATAAATTGCCTTAAACCAAAGTTATATCTGACGTCAACTATCATGAATTTCTATATTCAGTATGTGAAATATTTGTAAATTTACTATTCTTTTGTCAAACATCTTTTTATGAAAAACATCAAAAAATTATATTCAAAGATGAAAATAACTTCATGAAGCCCTTTGTTTAATTGAAAAATGAGGGGAAATGATAATGTTGTCTTTGATTCCTAAATATTTCTGTAACTAATTTTGGATCCACCCTTATCATATGTTATCCAAATATTAGACGTATTCTCGGGAATTGCGATACATAATTATGAAAGTTCTAACTAATTAATATGCACAACCTATTGTCGTAAATCCTACATCATTTTGGTGTATGTTTAAAACTTTAGATTGTTTAGCCCATTTTAAACATTACCCTTCTTCTACATAGTTATTAATTCAAAGTTGGTTATTTTTTATATCGTTTCTTTAAATAACATGTGGATTATGGACTTATGGCATTTTCCTATCCATGTTGTTTGTATGATAGAAAATTTGGACATGTAAAATTTAAAATTATATAATATCCCCAGTTCAATACTAATGAAAATATCAAATATCTGCCAAATACCAATGAAAATAATATTTTTCTAGGCTTCTTTAATGATTCAAAACCATTTGTTTAGTTTTTCTAAATTTTACATTGTATTTTTTCCTGAAAGGTATCTCCAAAATCCAGTCTCCCTAAAAGGCAGGCCAATAAATGAATATCATTTTTTTAACACGTACTTCTATAAGAAGCTTGAGAAGGCTGTCTCATGCAAGGTACAAATTTTAAAGAATGACATTTTATTCCTATGGAAATGTATGTCTATAAACTCTAAAGACTACTAAAATAACTAAATTAAAGACTACTAAACTTATAAAATGATCAGATTACTTGGTTTTGCAAAGTTCACATTCATGAATATAAGAAAGGTAATTTAAGATTGCATTTTAGAAATTTATCTTATAAAATTGCATTTCACATTCAATTTTGTAACATAACAGATAATCTATATATTAGTATTTTGTTCACATCTTCAACTGAAAACATCTTCCAACATTTGTATTCTATGTTTTTTCTTGTGGGGGGAGAGGACATTGGGGATATTGTTGAAAATTATGTGGAATAATGGTTGTGCACTTTAGTCTTTACTTTTTTTAAGCAACACACTTATATTTGTATTATATTTTCCCATTTAACATATCATTCTCATTCAATATTTAATATAATGGTAAGAACTTGGATTTGATCAGAACCATTAGGCCCTGATTTTCTATGCTTATCTTTGTCTGAAATTGGAATATTAGGTTGATAAAAAAGAAAACTTCTCAAAATTACGACGATGGTTGAAAGGTGTTAATATATTTCAGAAGGCATATATATTTTTGCCAATACATGGAGAGTAAGTGTCGTACATATATATTTCTACCAATTCATTATTTGTTTTTAATTTTTGAAAGCTTGTCTTCTCTATTTTATCGTTGCATTTTAATATTTGGGTATTAGAGTTAATTGCGTTGAGATTAATTGCAAGGAGTTATATGCAATTATTTCAATGGGCAATTAATTAATTAGTCAGGAAGACATAAGAATAAGTGGAGAATATTCCTCATGGGCCCAATTCCCATTGGGATGGAGAGAATTGGATTAGTTGTCTAGAGCTCAATTTCCAAGACAGCTAATTCTATAAATACTTAATCTTTTCTGTTTGTAATTGCGACATTATTCTTTTATCAACGAGAGTAAGGAGGAGCTCAATCACGCCCAGGGAGGTAGGAAAGGTTGAACCTGTTAACAAAACATTCTTGTTTTGTGCGATTTCTTTCCTTATTATTCAAATTCTTTCCCTAAACCTCTCCTAAATTCCTTTGTGAGGAAAACCTAAAGAGACACCATTCATTGTGAGGGAGAGCTAGCTCTTGTGCTCTAGGAACGATTGTTCTGTTTGAATAATAACATTGGGTTCAAAAGAAATGGTAGAATCAGCTCCACATCAACCCCTTGGGTAGAATAAAAAAATCACCAAACTATTCATTGATAATGATTTAAAAAGAGAGATTTCAGCATCTTCTCAGATTAAAGATGATGCATCACTTGTTTGAGAGTCTAATTCCCTGAGACAATGTCTAATAGCTTGATGACGATGACGGTACGTACTGCCACATAAAGACATGCAATGAACATAGTTTGTATCTTGGTTAGGATCTCTCTATTTATAATAGAATTTTTACCTTTATAAAAAAATTACAATGACAAAATTTAACCTTTTTCATGAGAGAACATTATGCAACATATATTCACTGTATTCACTGAGAATTTTATGATCTTGTATTTTATCATTTCCAAACCAAAGTTGGACTTTTAGAATTTAAACATTTTTTTTTTGAAGCAAAGAATTTAAACATTATTGCTCTCTCTTTTGGGCAAACACTTTGATTAATGGTCATTGTTGGTTTAGGTAGCAGTTATATGGTATGCATTTATTATTCTTATTTTTAATTTTGATCGGGTGACGGTAATAGTGTACTACATAGATTCACAAAAATCTCATGTAATATCCCCTCTATTATCCTACCTAAACTATGCTATGTAAGTTATTTAGTGTGTTACTTGTTTTCTTACCTTGTCAATAATCTATATTTGATATTTTTTTCCTGTTTCTATCAGTTTGCATTGGAGTCTTGCAATTATTTGCCTCCCTGCTAAAGAAAATGAATCTGGTCCCATTATACTTCACCTGGATTCCTTGGGATTTCATTACAGCAATTCAATATTTGATAACATTAAAAAGTAAGAGGCTAAAATATTGTTATATTGTTCAAGCTATAACTATTTTCTATCCATGTGTTAATATCTATCTAATCAATGCATCTTTTTTTTTGCAAGAAATAAAGATTTCCGTTAATAAAATTATAAAAATTAAGGGCATTGCCCTGAAATACATTTGAGGAAGAAAAAGATTAAAAAAATGGGAGATGGGTTACACCCATTGACTCTAGCACTTGGTGATCAAGTAACTAAGTACTTTGTCTCAAAAGGTTATTCTCCTAAACCTAATAGTAGTTTCCTTTAATTGTGAACAACAACGCTTCTCAAAGATCTCTTGTCTAAAAGATAGGCTGGTGTCTCTGATGATCTCATGGTATATATTGAGGACCAAACTAGTAATGAGTAGTTCTAGATTGAAGAAGGTTCAATAGCCTCTTCTTCAATGAAACGGTAACAAAAGTATTCTTCTGAATTGGAATCCACCAAGGAAGAATACTCGGATCTGGGGAAATCGGTAGAAAGAAAAGAACAAGAGAATTTCAGAAAAGAAAATGAGAATTTCCAGAGGGGAGTAAGTACCTGGTGGTCCTGGTATAACAAACAAAAGATGCCTCTCCTTTTGGATCCACTAAGTATTTTTACTCGTAATGTGCATAATGGACAAATCCACATTGTAAGTCTAATTGGCTCATAGATGGAGAACAGTGGCTCGAGTCAGTCTTGAACCTGACTTAGGCTTTACTCCATAAACTGAATCCTAGGATTAATTAGCACTTCCGTCAATGAAGGTGTATTGCCTTAGTTATGTTCCCAAACAATGTATATTTTCTAGCAATGGAATTATTAAAATATTAAATATCAATTGACTAAATTGTGCTATAATAGTTTTATTTAATATTTTAGTTGCATTATACTGAGATTGGGAGCATTATGCTGAGATTGTGCTATAGTATTTTGTACTATAGTGGTATTAGAGTTTTTGTAAAAATTGATTATTGATTACTCAACGGATGTGTTTCTTCCCATGTATTTCTAGCATTTGGAACTTGAATATAAAATTAAAAAGATGTTATTAGTAAGGTCATTGTTGATAGAAATTTGATATTCAGTTATTTCTAGCATTTCTTTTCATGTGTTTCATACTTGTCCAGGTTATATAATTATTCACAGTTTCACACATCTTGTATTTTGCACATTGAATGGCCGTTATTATACATGCATCCCATTAACAAATTCTTTTTATTTTTACGAAACTTGTCAAAAGTCGGGCTAATTTGTTCAAATGTTTTTTAATTATTAATCTACCTTCTATTTGTTCAAGTGAGTACATTGATATTTGGACCATTTGGTACATGTTTTAATATTTCCTGGACATCTTGTATAGTTGTATGCAACTATGTACGGTTGAAAAGATGCAATCTTGTGTTATATGCTTATATTTAAATTTCAAAAATATTTTTCCAGTTTTTTATCCATTGACTGTTTTGAAGTTTTTAAATGTTATTGATATTAGTTATAACATGTTCCATCACCGAATGTGTCCATAATGTTTTATTTCTGCATGTAATTACAATTTCTTGTTTCTTTATCCAGCAAAATTCATCTTATATTGATCAAAGCATGCATTTTTTTTACCTTAGATATCTGGAAGAAGAATGGAGGTACATGTATGAAAATGTTCCTGCTGCAGAAGTTCCTATTCCAAAGAAGATATGGGATTACCTTCCTCAGAATATTAAGAAAAGAAAAATTATGGTAAATCATCAGTTAATTATTTAATTTTCGATGAGATCATTATATATGTTGAATACAAATCAAGAGAAATAATTTGGCAAATCATAATTTCATATGACTGATTTTTGAACATGCTTAGAGTAAGGCGCCACTCTGAGCATTTTCAGGGAAATTCACAACAAACCGTTCCTATTAAAATTCCTGATTATTGTTTTTTTGAATTGAGTGGTTAAAGTTGATATCCTTAATGCTGACAAAGGCTTTATCATATAAAATTTCCATATTAGAATGATATAATTCATATTATTTGTGTTGCTGGACTGCCTGCCTTGTAATTAGTTTATATGTTATATATGATGATCTAATTAAGTGAATATCACTCAAGTTTTTATTTATGGAAATTATAGAGTAAGAATATTTCCATCTCTTAATGAGGTGAACTGACCAAGAAGGTTTTCATTGATTAAATCGTCTTTGAAGAGGATCATTGTTTTCTTGTTGATGACTTAATGTTGTGCATATGTAGCCTTATACCATATGCTTGAATCCTGTCTGTCTTTCAATTTTGTGTAGAACTATTTTGAATATATTTTCTTTGATCTTGTAATGACAATTCATCTTCAGGTACCCCAACAGAAAAATGAATACGATTGTGGTCTCTTTGTGCTATATTTTATGGAGCGTTTCATCGGGGAAGCTCCAGAAAGAGTTAAAAACAAAGATCTGGCAAAGGTCCGATAGCATAAATTAAACTTATAGATGTATATTTGATCACAATCCCTCTTTTTGTTTGTTTGTTTTGAGTTTTGAGTGAAAAATATTGTATCCTAAATTTCTAATATCAACTTACTCGTTTATTTCAGTTTGGAGACAAGTGGTTTAAACCTGAAGAAGCATCTGAATTGCGGAAGAGGCTTCGGGAATTGTTAAAAGAAAAATTTAGGAGTGGCAAATTAGAAAACAATCATGGAAAGTCGGTCTAGTATTTCATTGCCCTTCAATTCTCACATCGATCCTCTTAGCGAGTCTCACCCTTTGTCTGACGTTTACTTACATTCAATTACATATATATTGATCAATATATATTCCATGTACATGCAATATATGCACCCATATCTATTATCTATCATTGAATTGTATATTTATGAGTTTTATCACGATATATATTTTTGTATACTTAGTTTTGATTTTTAATGACGATGGAGATATTAATTTAGTGTGATTGGAGAAATCTTTTTGGTGTGATTGAGTGCAATAATAGAATATTGGTGTAAGGATGAATTGTAGCACTATATATAATAGTGTGGAAAAAATACATATATATAATCTATTGGAAGTTGGATTTCCCAAATTCTCATTCTTATCTATATACTAATTATGTATGTCATGAGTTACTTGGTGGTGTCAATAAATCATTTTGTAGATAATATTTTAGCTCCTAAAAAAAGAAGAAAAAGAAAAAGAAAAAAAAAAAAAAAAAAAGGCGTAGACATTCGATCAACAAAATCAACGGTGTAAGATTAACGATGGTGTTAAAATGAATCGATTATTATTTATTATTAGATCGATCGATCGAGATTATAATTTATAAACACCGAGTCACCATTGTTATTATTAGATCAATCTTTACCCTTCTACTCTAGCTAGCATCTAGCTGGTGTTGTCGATCTCCATCTTTTTTTTTCTTTTTCTTTTTTTTTCTCGGTCGATCGATAGCCTGCCTGTTCCATGGAGCACGCTACTAGTTCCGACCCTGTGCCTGTGCTCCTCGATGACGGCTCATCTCGGCATGTAGATACATCGATTCTTGTTGCGAATGAGGAGTACATAGCATCCATTTATCCCATTGGATCTTCGACGGCAGACACCTCAACTTGTGAAGTCAATGGTTACACCGGAATGGCGAACCTCCAACAACCCCCAATTTCAATGGTTGATGATGCAATGGCACCCGATGATCCCGGATGGATTTCGCCAGAGATTAATCCATCGGATGCGAATGTGTGTGAGTTTTCCGAGAGTACTCTTCTCCAGGAAATTCTTCACATGAACAAGAGGTGCATGAGGATTATAAATTCTGTGAGAAATCAGAAACTTGAAATCATACGAGGACAGTGGACGACTGAGGAAGACGAGTACGTTAGTATATTTTTAGAATCGATCAATTGATGGAGATTTTTGTTTTGTTTTGTTTTGTTTTGATTTTTGTTGTTTCAGAAAACTGATGCAGGCGGTGCGAGAGAATGGTCTGAAAAAATGGCCAACCATTGCCCGAGCTTTGAAAGGGAGATCAGGGAAGCAATGCCGAGAGAGATGGTATAACCATTTACAACCCAACATCAAGGTGCGCACAATCGATCGATCACACTCACTGCACTCATCAACTCCATACATCGATCGCTCCACCTGTTAATTAATTTGATCGATCTTTAGCTTGTTTTCGCCTTATTTTCACAATTATTGGGGGGATTTGGTTAATTAATGATTTTTTTGTCGTCGTCCGAACCAAAGATTTTCTTCTTTTTTATCATTATCAATTCATTTGCCGTAAATATTAATTTGGTATTTAATTTATTTTTATCTTTAATTTTCCCGACGGTCAAACTTATTTTTATCTTTTTATAACGTACGTTTAATTAAAACCTACTTTAACGTAGTCCCCAAGTATGATTAATCATTAGTTTTGGAGTTTGGGCAGTACTTTAATTATAATTATTTCATTTCGTCATCACAGTTAAGCACATCAGTCGACTTAAAAATTATGATTGGTTGATTAATTGATTGATTGGTTGATTGCTGAATGCATGAAATCGATCATAAATTCATAATTTCATACATACACACGTACTGCATGCATGCATGCATGCATTTCAATTTTCAACAATCAATCATGTAGGATTTCAATCTTAATTATAATTTTCTTTTTATATATGTGTGTGTGTGTGTTTCCAAGAAACTCACAGTAAAGTTGGGCTCGGTCAGGTACGTAGGTTATATATCCACGTACTTTAAAACCCTTTGAATGATGATCGATGATGCAGTGATTAAATCATTAATCTATCCATGATTGCGCGCAGAAGGATGGTTGGACCGAAGAAGAGGACAGAGTTCTTATCAGAGCCCACAAGATGATGGGAAATTGCTGGTCGGAGATCGTGAAGTGCCTCCCTGGCCGCACAGAGAACTCGGTGAAAAATCACTGGAACACAACAAAGAGAAGGCAATTATCCCGTAGGCCTTACCGAAACACCAGGAATTCATATAATAGCCAGTTGCTCCTCAATTACATTCGAAGCTTGAACTTGTCCGACGATCAAGACCTGAATTTGAATTCTTCTTTTTTGAACACCCGAGCAGTTGATAATGATCCGAAAGAGAGTGCCGAAGTGGAAGTGGAAGCACAACGACCGACGTCTGTGGAGGACATTGAGTTTGACTATTCCTTGTTACCAGATTTTGCAGATGTGTATAGTATCGAAGATGTGCTTGGGAACGATTTCCTCAACGACGACTTTCTACTGGATGGGCTTGAATGGGATCAGTTGGGCACAGACGGCACTAATAATAACCTAAACTTAGTTAATGCTGCTACTCAACCTAATCCCGAGAGTTACGCTGATATCGATGCTGCTGCTGCTACTCAACCAAATCCCGAGAGTTACGCTGATATCGATGCTGCTGTTACTCAACCAAATCCCGAGAGTTACGCTGATATCGATGCTGCTGCTACTCAACCTACTCCTGAGAGTTACGCTGAGATCAATGCTGCTGCTGTCTATTCTGTCCAGTCTGCCCATATTGACATGAATATTAATCATCCAATACCACCACTCACAGATGAAGAAGACATCGATCTGATGGAGATGAACTCTGCCTCAACTGCATGAATGTATGTGTCGATTAAATTTATGCTTAAATGCCTAATGCTTGTACAATTATACATATACTGATCACATATAGAGATATTAAGTTCCGGACCGGGAGTTGTCACCATATATATGCATGAATATATAGATCAGATGGTAACGAGAGTCGATCAATAGCCCTAGCCTTTTTTTTCACATCAGCTAGATCAATAATTAAATTAGTTAATTTGTGTTTATAAATGACTAGATTGAAGACTATTGTAATAATCATCAATCCATCGAATCACTAATTCAGTATCGAACAGCTTATAAATTTGTTAAATTAATTTAGAGGTATCAAATGATGATATTCCTTAATATTCATACAGAGTTTTTTAATTAAATTCCTTAATTTCTGCCATGATCGAATATAACAAAATGCTATTGCATAGTTAACCGTATCACCTAGCTTTCAATTCTTCTCAGTCGATCTTTCAATTAATTAATTACGTATATATAAGAAAACATTCCAAATTCATTCTAAAAATATATATATATTTCAGCTAGACTAGTACATGCATGTAAACAAAATGCATGAACAAACGTACGGCTCATCAAATCTAGTGTGTATCAATTATATAAATAAACTCCAAATTATATAACATTTCATCTCATAATTAATATCATAGATTAGAAAAATAGCTGTCGATATATATAGACTAAACAAAGTTATTTATGGATAACTAAAACAAGTCTCTAAATCTTGGTGTATATATATATACAAGATTAATATAAACAACTTTCTATTATTAATATTAACAGTAAATAATGACAATGAAATTTTATAGAACATCTGTGTAAAGAGTTTAAATGCAGATACTAATACTTTTTGGGTATGGAAGTAACACAACACTCTTGATGGAAGTCTAGCTAGCTAGACACGTCTCGATCCAGATATATAAACATTGACAATTCTAAGCAAATTAACATATCATGATCAATTGTAAACATTTTTTTTTTTTGAGTTAAAACTATATAGTAATATATAAATTTTAAAATAAAAAAGAGGAGTGATCACATGAGACCCACCTCACACCCTCCGCATTGATCCAACCACTTGATCTTACGATCGTTTGGGCCTTCAGCAACCTTTGGAGACTGACTCGATCGATGTTTTCTAGAACGGACAATGCTTCATCGTTCTTACGTAGTTGGCCTAAAACAATGGAGAGTGTAAAAACTCTGGTGTGCTCCAGACATCTTTTCCTCTTCCAAGGAAAAACTCTGTCATCGTCTTTCGGTCCACTACTCGTAAGTGATTATTCTGAACCACCATTAGCCTAGATATGCAGTTCTCTATTATAGTTTTCTAAACGAATTTAAAAATACAAATATGTCGTAATTAATAGATAATAAATCAACATGGGGTCAGTTGCGGGCTTCCAACCCATATTTCCGCTAATTGCTGCTCTTGGGTCGTTCCTCTGGCCTTATACCTGTTCGTCGTGAAGGTGTTTCCTATGTCCTGTATTATCCTTCTCCCTATCTCTTGCGGCCAAGTGTGTCTGTCCTCATGCACTTTTTTGTTTCTTTCGGTCCAGATCCCTCCAAACCGTTGTTGTCGTGTATGCCCATGTTAGACCCCAGCATAGTGTGTTCTTTGTTCTGGCGTGGGCTTCTTCCATTACCTGATCTAAAGAGAGTCATGCGCATGTGATCAAACCTGATTTTGTATTTAATATATAGGATCATACGTCCATAGAAAATTTACATCTGAAGAACACATGGTCTTGTGATTCTCATGGTCATCCACATAGTATGCAGTCAGTATTTCCCCCTCCCCTTCTTTTAGCCCAATCGACCTTCGTCGATATATTAACTCATCTAACCCTTCATAATGTTATGTTAAACTTCCTAACGCTAGTGGTCCATACCCCCTCTCGGAATTTGTCGATTTCACCTCTATTATATTCCTTATGGATTCCCGTGCATTTTTGTATGTTGGTGAGGTACCACTCCCAATCCAAGTACAATTGTAGTTGGGCCTACATTTTAGGACCTTCTCTATTTTGTGCTTGTTATTTATTATTCCAGACCATAGGGCGGAGTCTATCCTTCGTTGTTTGTTTGTCTCTAATGCCTCTTCCCCTAACATACCTTTCTCTCATCCATGTGGCCCAGATAGAGTCCTGAGCCGTCCAAATCCTTCTCAACATGTTTATCCTAGATACCTCTGTTGATTATAAGAAGCATCTCGTCCCTAATCCCTTCTCCTTTTTGGGCAATGTCATTTGGACCCATGTAAAGTCTTGCTTCCCGTTCCATATATATTTGTATGAAATGGATTACAGTTCCTCGAGTGTTCCTTCTGATAGTCTGCTGGACATACTCCAATAGTTGAATATGTCTATTATTCCCTAGTGGAATAGTTGCACCCTCCCTGCATGATCGAGACAAGAACCTTGTCTTCCACCCTTCTACCATTCCTTTAACCCGATCTATCAGGGGAGTGCAATCCTTTTGATATAGAATTCTGGGTGAGAGAGGTAACCCTAGGTATTTGGTTAGAAAGGTCCCCTCACTGAACCTTAGGTTGTTCAGCAGATTTTGTCTGCCCCTGGTTGATTCGGAGAAGAAGATCTTACTTTTTATTTCGCTTACCCTTAGCCTTGTTCTTGACTCAAATATCCTAACACCTCATCTATGGATTTGAAAGATTCCTTCTTGGTTTTGCAGAAGATTAGGAGGTCGTCTGCATAAACCAAGTGGGAGATCCACATAGCGTTTTGTTTCTTGAAAGTACTTATCTGTTTCGTCCCCACCCTCTCATTGATGAAAATTGTCAGATTCTGCATTAGTAGAGTAAATTAAGATGTAGGGGGAGAGGGGATCCCCTTGCCTTATTCCTCTCCTGGGTAAGATTAGTGGGGTTGGCGACCCGTTTCAATTGTAAACCCTGCAACTAGTTAGATCTCATATTTCACCAAGATCCAAGTTAACCAAAAATGATGGAAAGCTATTGAAAGATATCACATCCTATATATAGAGCCTTAGTTGGCTCTCTCTAATATATTTCTCAAACAAGACCATGGATCTAACATATTCCATAAATGAAGTGGCACAATTTGTGTAAGAACCAATGACTTCTCACTTGACTGCTGCTAAAAGAATCTTTAATTAAATACGTAAAAGGAACTTTAAACTTTGGTCTTTACTTCGCCAAAAACAATTAATCAAGTCAACAGAATGTATGGTTATTGTGATGCAGATTTTGCTGGTGACCCAGACACCAGAAAATCTACCACTGGTATGTCTATATGTGTGTTTTCATATAGTTACCTGATCCTCAATCTAAGAAACAAAAAACTGTCTCAAGGTCTAACGTAGAGGCAGAATAGGTTGTGGCAAGCCTTGCTACTGAAATTAGATGGTCTACCTTTATCTGTACAAATTTAGGTGATAATTTACAACACACCTGAAATTTACAATATGTCATCCCATTTACAACACACCTGAAATTTACTGTGATAATTGTTCAACAATTTTCATAGCATCAAATCTAGTAATAAAACAAAAATCAAAACACATCGAAACTGATATACATTTTTTAAGAGAACTAATGTCCAAAACAAATTTAAAACTTAATCATGCATGCTCCTCTAAACATCTAGCAAATATTTTTACTAAAGTTATCGATCACTCATGCAATTTTTATAAGTCTATTCCATAAATAGCAGGTAAGCAAGCATATAATTGATAATGATAAAATACTTCTAACTTGTGTATTTGTTGGTTTCTTTTCAGATAAATAGCTTGGTTATGATAAAGACATATACACAACAAGTAGGGACACATATAAAGAAATTCAAAACAGGACATGCTACTGTTATTTGTTGGTGACAAGAAATATTCCTAAAATCCAACTTTTGTTATTGCTGTTAATGTTTGATGATAATGATTTTTTGTTGCTGCTGTTTGATGCTTGTCTATGATGACTGTCTGCTACCTCTGATGTTACTGATTCATGTTGTTCAGAATTTCTTAAATTCAACTTCCTGGTACTGATGATGATTGTTGCTGCTCAGACATTCCAAAACTCAACATCTGGGGATGCTACTAATAACTCAACCTCTGCTCATGATGGCATATATATCTACAAGATCAAATATGCAATATAGGTAAAAATTAATTAGTTGCTTTGTGGTTATTTCTAATTAGGTAGATTAATGACTCATATAAATAATTACACCTCTGTAACTTGTTTTGGTTAATGAAATACATTTCTCTTTTGTTGCTTAATCGATAGCATTGAGCATCTCACATTTTAAACATTATAATTTTAGGATGTATATATAGAACTTAATTAAAGCTTAATATATTTACAGATATATATGTATACATGAACAACAAGTAATCAAGAAAATTCAAAATCAGTTTAGCTAACTAGAAGAAATTTACAAACTGTACAAGTTTAATTAATTTAGTGGTGAATTTTTGACAATTAATGATAATATGATAAAAATATTTGGATGAGGAATAAGGATACAATGAATTGCAAATTAATCCCTTGTTAATTAATTAATTTGCAGGATCCGATTGGATCGGAAATCTCGAACGAGCAATGCAGCTAGCCCAAGCCAGGCTGGCTTCGATCGGATTTGGAATATGGCCGCGCACGCCGTGGTTTTGTTAAATACTATTTATGGATTAACGATAATATCATGAGTAAGAAGAGAATTGTAGGTAAAGAGAAGGGAGGAAATACATGCTTTTCTCCTTCCTTTGAATTTTTTTGTCTTTTTTGTTGAGAATTAACACTATAAAACACTCCCAACCTCGACACTCGAAATTAACCTGGCTAGCTAGGGTGTTGTTATTTGTTTTGATCGATCAGCTTGGGTAGGATGGATTACAATATAATTTTGAAATCTATGTATGATAGCAATTTCTGTTTTCAACAAATGTATGAAGACCTGATGGATCCTTCGATGGGTGTTGCAAGTGATTATGCATCAAATTTCTCTGCTGATCCTTTTCCAATTTCATCAACAACGGATTACAATCGAACATCAAGCTGCTTATTGGGTGTTGTTAATACAATGGCGACAACCATTGGCGGTCATGTTAGTCATGATCAGATGCAACCTGGCAATGGCATCTGGGTACCCTCAGAAGCATCCAACCAAGGATTGGGCTTCAATGAGATGATGAGCGGGAAGTGTGTTCCCCTTGAAAAAAGTGTCAATAATATTGTAAAGGGACAGTGGACAGCTGAAGAAGATGAGTTACTACTTTTTCCCCTTCCTTTTTTACTTTTTTTTTTTTTTTGTTTGTTTCAAATCAATAAAAACAAAATCGATCAATAGTTTGTTCAATATATTCTTCTTATTGCTGTTGTTGATATTGACATATATCATATATAGATTGCTGATGAAGGCTGTGGAAGAAATTGGAGTGAAAAAATGGTCAGTCATTGCTAAGAAATTAAATGGAAGAATTGGAAAACAATGCAGAGAGAGATGGTTTAACCATTTAAGGCCAAACATCAAGGTACGTACGTACGTTTGTTCGATTTATTATTATGTTATATATAGCTAGCTGCCTAGCTAGCTAGCTAGGAATATCATTGTTTTGCGACATCGATCAATCATCTATCCATCCATCCATCCATCGTGATATACATGTGTCAATTTGTCATTGGTCGTGATATACACGTGTCAGTGACGTACACTAAAAGTTTTGACTCCGGACATTTAATTAAAGTGGTCAACTAAAAGTATAATCTTGTAACAATTAAATCTGCTAGATTATTATCGTTAACTAATTTGCTATATATTTCCATTCTATTTTATATATTAATTTACCTCATAACTCATAATATAATACGATATATTAACAGCTTTTTTGTTAATTAATATACCACGAGACGAGAAGATATATAATATACCACGAGATTGTTAATTTGTTAATCATTTTTAATTAGAAAGGTATATATATCAATTTGAAGCTAGATTTTTATTATAAAAATTCTTCAACCCTAATTAATTAATGAATTACTTACTATATATGCAGAAGGACAACTGGACTGTAGAGGAGGACAAGATCCTGATTAAAATCCACAACAAGGTAGGAAACAAATGGGCAAAGATCGCCACCCATATACCAGGCCGCACTGAAAATGCAATAAAAAATCACTGGAATGCAACCAAGAGACGCCAATCGACACCAAGGATTAATTCTCGAAAAACCAATATTGAACTAAATCGTACTTCGTTGCTACAAGACTACATCCAAGGCATCCCCATAGCTCATGAGGACTTGGAACCTTCTTCTGTCGTCGATCAAACTCCTACTGCAACCCTTCACCCTCAATATTCTTCTTCTGCAATCACTGCTACAGCTGCTTCTCATGATACACTACTGCCTATTAACCATGCAGAATCATCAAATTCTTCGTCATTGTTTTACAATCTCGATATGATGAATCAATTTTTAGAGAAAAATGATGATGCATCCGATAATGATTTGGTGATTCAGAAAAGTGGATGGGAGGCTGTTCTGGCTTTTGAGAAAGAAATTGCAGATGCAGCTTTTGGTAATTCCTCTAATGTTGTTGATCTGCATGCTCCTTCCTCATTATCATGATTGGTGATTGGTGATTGATGATGGCAACAACAATATTAATATTGCACTACTGTTGATTTTGGTGTTGTCAATTTGGCTGCTTCAATTCTGCCCGGTGTCACAACAAATAATGCTCCTTCGATTGGACTAATTATTCCACAGCTTCTAGCTGCTGCAATGCTTCTTTTGACTTTGATCAAGCAATGGAGGGTCTTTCTCAATATCCTGCAAACTAGCTAGCTAGCTATATACTTGAATTGCAAAAACGATCAGCAAAAAACATGCATGGAATATAGAATATCAGAATATGAATACAATTACTAAATAATATTACATATGTTGTGTTATACTATGAGAGTTTACAGAGATCAAAACGTTGCCTTTCCCATTACCCAATTTAGTGTACAAACAATGATAACTGAGTTACATTTCTAACTAACTAACTATATATCTTAACTATCAACTAACTCATATATACACTAGCTCATTCACCGAGTGGATGGATTCTCGTGATCAAATTTTTATCAAGGCTGACCCGAATGTTGCTGCAAATCTACAATTCAAGGTTTTAATGTAGACATGCTGCATATATATCAGCCACATCTTAGCTAGTTCAGATGTATATCACATGCTCTATCAAAGTAGCAGAATTATATATAGCATTGAAGAAAAAACGCATATACAAATAATTTATCCTACATCATCGATTAATGCATAAATTGTGATATTTTTCTTAATTTATACATTTCCATGATGTACATGAAATGCTGGTGCACATCACTATGTATTATTTTTAACTGTTTTTGTCGTACGAAATCAAAATAATACATACCAAACACCAAATCAACATGTTTTAGAAACACTGCGTAATTCAAACTGCTACCTTTCTTTCTTTTCAGCTTTCATTTCAACTATATATTACTTTGCAAATCAAGACATATAAACCTGAATTACTGAACTCTTATTTGTTCGGCAGGTAGGACAGATGTCAATAAACCTCTCGCAATCTTCGCATAAGCATAAGTGCCTACAATTCCATATCATCATGCAGGCTTCCCTAGTTCTACATACCTTGCAGATCATCTGCTCATTCAACACCTTGTTTTTTTTCTGTGGAATGCATCCAAAATTTAAATTTGTGCTGCATGGGAAAATTGCATCGTCGATTATATTTTCTCCACAGCTTTCTGACCCTTGGTCAGTAGCTTCAGCAGTCACCTTTGAAAGTTTGTTCCTCAGCTTGTTAATCTGTTTCTCATTATAACAAGCTGCATGCTGCCATGACTGTGCCTCGTAAGCAAGTTGTCTTATCTTTTCAGTCAGGATCCTGTTTCTTTTATGCATCTCTTCTATCTCTAAATCTCTTTCTTTTAATATCTTGCAAGCATCTTTTTCAATTGAACTTAAGAAAGATGCAGTGTGCCTTCTGTTCATTTCTTTCAAACTTTTTGCAAGTTGTGTTGTCTGTTTAAGAAAGAAAAACAAGTTTCAACCAGTGTGAATCCATGTCAAAGAAAAGTATTCATTTAATCCATCCATCCCCTTGGACTGTAAGCCATCATTTTATTACCTAACCTAAATACATGACATCACATATAATTAAAAAATACAGGAAACGCTAAGAAGTGCACACGCCATGCAGATGCAATATTGGATCGCAAATTTTATTAAAAAAAAATATATTGGATCATAAAACAAAAGTGAGAAGCAATTGGCACCTGAAGCTTTAAATGACAGTTAAGCTCGTCCATCTGGCAACTAATCTGAGCCTTCGATTTATCATCAAGAGACATCATTGTAGGCAAAGCATGAATATTTGCACAAGCAGAAGTGACTGACGAATTACGTTCTTCATCATCATAAAAAAGCCTGAGCCCAGTGGACACGGTATTTGAATCGGGAATTCTAACATGCCTATTCATCTCATCCAAAGTAATGGTATTCAGAGAAATCTGAAGCATTTGATTCTTAGATATTTCATCCGTATTTCTGTTTCTTTTCGTTGGATAGTTAAGAGGGGAAATCTGTTCATTTATGGCATAGTTTACAGGTATGCCATTTATCTGTGGCTGAACTGTAAAATGAAATGTTGCTGACAATGTCAATTGTCAAGAAATGCAAGAGATAAAATACAATCGAGCAAAATGAAGGAAAGGACTAGAATGACGAAGAAGTGACAAAAATGAAATATTTGTGTGATTATGTTAAAACATAAAATGATACCTCAGACACTATCAGAGAATTAGATAACGAACGGGATAGGAGGAAAGTAAATATCCATCCCACTCACAAGTCACAATGGATATTGTAGGTACTATGTTATTCATACAATTTGTGTGACAACAGATTTCTATTATCTACTACCTACTTTATAACGATGGAAATATCTAACTGATTCTATCCTGAATCCTGATTACATATTAATATATATGATAATGAATTAACAAGTAATCAAGGTATTAGTCTAAATCATTAATAGAAACGGTGACCCTCCCTCATGTATTGTTGATTTATGGGTACTAGACAACAAAATAACATTTGGTATAAAGAATAGACTATTTGTGCATATTTATAAAAGAACATATGTACAATCAGATGATATTTATAAAAGAATGATCGTTGGCACATATTATAAATAAAATAAAGATATAAGAACTCAATACAATCGAAAAGAAATATCCCTGCCTTCCCTGGTAAATCTGGACAGTTGGGAAAGTGAAACGGATAAAAAGAAAATATATATCATGACGTGTCAAAACTGAAAATTCTACTTGAAATAACACTCACAGGTTCCAAATAATTGCAGCTCTGACGCATTTGATCCATGCTGGAATTGATTTTCCTGAATGATTACAGGACAAGCCTGATCATTGGTTTTGTTATTGTTCCCACCAAACATTATGTTAAATGTATAACCGACCTAAAGAAAAATAAGGATTCATCAGTGCTTGACATATGATAAGAGGACAAGAACATTGCATAATTTACGTCTCGTGACAGAAATATTTGTGAACAAACACGGAAAAGTCCCGATTGAGCAAAATATGAATACCATGATAAAAACAAGAGAAAGAAGAACCAAAACTGTAAACCACAAAAACTGACAGACACTTTCTAGGATGAAAATTTAAACCATAAATCGGCATCTAACAACGAACCCCTAAATGCCCACATAGACAAGGCAAGCAACATGTACAAAGTGAAAATAGGGTAAAAGGCAAAAATTATTTTTATGAATATGAATGGCACTGCGGTAGACGATAAAGGAATTAGCAAAGAAACAGAAACAATTAAAAGATTGAAGGGAGAAAGAGAGGGAAGATAATAATCAGTTTTGTCGGACGAAAGAGCCCTACAAACATAACAACAAAATCAAGCATAGAAAAGAAACCTTTTGAGATCACCGTTGTTAAAACAGCGTTGAGATAGTGAAAACTGGAAACCCTGGAAGAATTCAATCGGAACCAGTTTTCAGATCAAAGGCTCGTCATCAAAAAATGGGGAAACGAAAAAGCCGTGTTGTCTCTGTTATTTTGGATGGAGTCGACTCCAACGGATGCAGCATTGCCATGCGCCAACGAAGATTTTGCGTACTACACCCTCATAATAGAATTTATATGTGACGAAACCTTTCCAACAATAAATTTAAATTGGGTCGAAATCGATAAGTTCACCCTCAGATGATAATACAGGCAGCTGTTAAATAATCAAAAACATCGATTATGAAAACCAGATCCACAAAGACCAAGACCAGATCCACAAGGACCAAGACCAATTTAAATGGATCAAAATATCCTTGTATGTTATGAAAACTAAATTTATCCACTGCAGTTGGAACGGAAAAATTAACAGAATACATTGGAACATCCTCGTTTCAAAAAATATCCCACTAAGTAGTAATTCTTGCTTGGGGTGTAAAAGAAACCTCTTAATAAATATAACTACGCATTAGAAAATACATATCTTCATGGTATCAAAATAGCTCAAGAAGACTTAAATTTCAATCTAGCAAATGTTAAGTATCCCGTGTGTCCTTTTGCAAATCTACAAGGTCTGGCAAAGACGGTGGTTGTGGTGGCGATGCTATCATTGACGGAAGATGGATCGTGTTTCCTCTTACGAGAATTGCCAGATTCCATCTCTGATGTTGCTCCAGTGTCCCGCAAGATTTCGTAATGACGCAAGAGGATCTCAAATGTTCTTATTTCTAGCACAGGAAAGCCATTCATTCAAATTCTTGGATAATGTGATACGTATGCACTTTTCATGGTTGAAATTATGCAAAGTTTTAGGGAAGAAATATTACCTGTAAACTGTGAAGCAAGCGCTTCGCATGTGCATTGCACTTGCTCGATGCAAGGGGAAAATGAACACATAACACCATCTTGTTTCAACATTTTTGCAGCAGATGGTACAACACACCATGGTTGAGGAAGATCTAGGAATATCGAATCAACTTTTGCTTGAAATTCATCTGGAAAACCCTCACCTTGTATATCTCGAACACCCACTGTAACTAAGTTGCTAATTCCATTCTTGTCAAAATCGGCCCTGAGAGTTTTATTTTTTGACGAAACAAATTGCATCATTCAATGTAAAAAGTAAAATACATTCTCACTTGAGAAATTTACAATCAATCCCAAAATTCTAAATCAATAGCCTAACTAACTAATTAATCGGGTTTTAATGAAAAGATAGGATAATTTTCTAAAAATGAGATTAGTCGATCATCATTAGCCTAAAGTAAGAATTCCCGCAATTCCCCCTCCATCTAGCAGACTAGAATTTTCTTACTAGAGAGTTGGTTCTTATTCCCAACTCTAGTAGGGTTTTCATTTGGTAGAATTATTTTAGGGGAAAGAAACTTGAATCTTGAAAAATTCTTGAAGAATAGCAAAACATAGGCAATGTGGATGAAAACATATAGTTTATTTTTCCAACAAGTTGTTCAGCTACGTCGATCATATAAAATCTACAGGAATGTGCCAAAAAAAAATAACATTCAGACCTTGCGGATTGAGCTCTCTGCTCGTGAAAATCGAATGTATGGACATGTCCATTAGGCGCCACTGATCTCGCAATCGAGGTAGTGAGCGAACCAGTCCCCGTTCCAGACTCCAGCACTAAGCAGCCGGGAACAATTTCCAAATACATGATGACAAGACTAATATCTGCAAGATACAGAATCTGCGTCCTGTGTTGGAGACAAAGAGTCCAAATCTCTGGAGTGGCGGCTAAAATATACACGTAACCTTGAACACCCTTGACACTTAAAACGCGAGATCCAAATGGTTTCCCGACCCAGTCGTTGTGCATGAACACACCAAATCGATTGTGAAGCTCGGCGTTGGGGGTTACGATAATGGGACGCATGATTTCATGTTTCTCATAGACGATGGCCAGGTCTCCGTATGCGATAGTACGTTTGAAAGAGAGACGGGGATCCCCGCCGGCAAGGCCAAACATGATTAACTTTTCCTTGGCCGGCGATCGTAGAGAATTGCTTTGGTAGTTGACGTGTTTAGGGTTTGTTAGAATCTTACGAGTAACACGCGTAGATTTATCAAACGATTGATCATTGAATAAAGCGCAAAATATTAACTGCATACATAAAGCCCATTGGGCCATGTTGTATCCAGAATTTTATCCAGAATAAAAGTCATTAATATTGATTGAAGTTGTGGATTGGATTGATTTAAGTTGAAATTGGATCGATTGAACAAATTTGAATTTTGAAGATCACTAGTGGCCCGGGCCCAGAGCGGATTGGATTGGATTGTAATTGGATTGTGGTGAACACTGTTTGGATTGTTACAACCTTACACGTGTGCGATTAATTATACTGTTTTGGTCTACAGAAGACGTACGTCTTTTTCCTGTCATCTAAGCTTTTATCTTTATTCGAGGACCAGAAAAATGCTTCAACCTTTTCTGCTACTTTAATTTGAAAGCAAAAATGGAGGATTTTTTTAGGGATATATGCATGTAGTTAAGAATCTAAGATTAGTTGATCTGTATGTGTTGTTGTTACTTGATAGTTGAGCCCATTTTTATTGTTTAGGGATTTGGATGTTTTTTATTTTTTTAATTCATCAACCTGAGTCCTGAGTGAGTGGTTGAGTTACTTGAGTACATAGCAAATATAAAAATACCACCTTTTATTTTTTTATTTATTTAGCACAACTCACAGTCTCAGTCACAGGTTGAGAGAGACAGCACTGGTCACTGGACAATGATCTATCTTTAATTAATTCCTCTTTTATTTTTACCCCTTAAGTAATGCTAGACTGCTAGTGCCGTGCCGCCTTATGGGCTATGGCTGTGCTGGGCCACTCCTGGTTATTCTCCCCTCCTTTTTTCTACTTTGATTTGTTTTCTTTTTGGGAGCTCTGCCCATCTGTAGTCTGTGCCCACCCATGTTTGCTTTGGAAGTTTGCATTGTGCATTGTTCTTTCACTTGTGCGAAAAGATTGGATTGGAGTGGTGGCAGGATTCCATCTTCAACAACGATACAACTTTGAGGAGGAGGAAAAAGCTAAACTGGTTGATGAAGCAGGCAAGAAAAATAATTTCTAAAGCACATAATTTCTTTCGTCTGCGAGGCTGTGAGTTGTGACTGTGATCCATTCATCGCCCGTCATCAATTTTATTTGGGTCACAACATTTTTTTTTTTTATCTATTTATATTTAAAAAAAAGGAGATCGAGAGAAACTGAGAAGCCTCAAACAATCGAGCCCGTGACTGTCGTGAGGGGATGAGAGAAGATAGTCGTCTGTTCTCTTTTTTGTTCTCTACGGAGTTGAGTTTCCGGTGGATTTGTTGAAATCTTTGTCTGGGTTACCCTTTTGTTTTCATAGACGATTTCGAGTTGGAAATGCGATTCCTTTGTGCCCATTTGCTGAGAAATATCTATTTGGAAATCGTGATGAAATCGTAGAAACCAACTTCATACATGAGCTCTCCAACCCTCCCTCCATCTCTTCTTTCAACCTTCAGGTAATGAAAACTCAGACTATGGTATTACTTATTTGGAAAGTGGGGTTTCTGGTATTATTACCATGGATTGGAGCAACTTGGGCAACACTTTCGCCTTCGGGAATAAACTACGAAGGTCAGTATTGATTTACAAGTATATAAAACAGGGTGCCTTTTTTTTCATCTTCTGTGAAATAAAAATGAAATGAAATCTCTATATGCAGTTGTAGCATTGATGGCGATAAAATTACAACTCCATGATCCTTCTAATGTCTTGGAGAATTGGGATATAAATTCGGTAGACCCATGTAGCTGGAGAATGATCACCTGCAGTGCCGAAGGATATGTTTCTGTACTGTAAGAAAATATACTCAATCTATTGTGTCTTGTACGTACGTATTTGTTCTACTTGTACTCCTGGATTTATAGATGGTATATGCATGTTCAGAGGTTTGCCCAGTCAAAGTTTGTCCGGAACATTATCGCCGGGAATAGGAAACCTTACGCATCTCCAATCAGTGTGTGTAGGCGATCGATCTCCTTAGGATTGATTTGATTTTATAATTATTTATTGGAGTGGATTGATTTTGCAGGCTTTTTCAGAATAATGCCATTTCAGGGCATATTCCAAGTGACATAGGAAGCCTAAACAAACTCCAAACACTCGATCTTTCTAACAATCAGTTTGGAGGGCAAATACCGACTTCACTTGGAAAGTTGAGCAATTTGAACTACCTGTAAGATTCTTGCAATTTTCAATTACTACTTTGGTATTTCGTTGGCCAAATGATTTTTTTTTTTTTTTTATCCAGCCGACTCAACAACAACAGTCTTTCCGGACCGTGTCCCAAATCGTTGTCCGATATCAAACCTCTTACTCTGCTGTATGTTTCCTCAAACCATGTCCTTTCATTTTTTTATTAACGCTTCGTAACTTCATATTCGTTATTATCGCAGTGATCTTTCCTACAACAATTTAAGCAGTTTTTCACCAAATATATCCGCCAGAACACTCCGGTAAGTATTGCTTTTCGTTTCGATCGATCGATCACTTTTATTTTTATTTTTTGGTTACTGTTCGATACTAACTGGTGATTTGTGATAGAATTGAGGGAAATCCTTTAATCTGTGGATCCGACACTCAGAGGAATTGTTCGCCAGTGTCCTCAGATCCTCTTTCCTTTCCACCTGATGATCTCAACCGTATGTCGACGCAATAGTTCGTCATTAACTAACTATATAGGTCCATGGTATAAAAACGAATTTGTTATGCTTTCCAGCAAAAACACAGATAGGCAGAGGAAGAAGAAGAAGAAACTCCAGATTGCTAATCATAGTGAGCTTGTGCGGGATTTTGGGTGTTCTAGTCGTCGCAGCAGGATTACTACTCTGGTGGCATTATCGATACAAAAGACAGATATTCTTTGATGTAAATGGTACGTGTCCGTTCATTTATTTATGCTTCGCTTCTTTTTTGTTTGATCCATCTGTTCTGTCCATAGAACAATACGATCCAGAAGTCCGATTGGGTCACCTGAAGAGATATTCATTCAAGGAGCTTAGAATGGCCACAGACCATTTCAATCAGAAGAATATTCTGGGAAAAGGTGGGTTCGGCATTGTTTATAAAGGGTGCTTGCATGATGGGACACTTGTGGCTGTTAAAAGGTTGAGAGATTACAATGCAATCGGTGGTGAAACTCAGTTCCTCACCGAAGTGGAATTAATCAGTTTGGCAGTCCATCGAAATCTTCTGAGGATTTTTGGATTCTGCACTACGGAGAACGAAAGGCTTCTGGTATACCCCTACATGCCAAATGGAAGTGTATTATTTCAACTAAAAGGTTTGATTTGATGGCTGCGTCTTCACTTGGTGTTTACATTAATTGAAACTAACTTATTTCCACGTATTTATTATTAGAACATGACGTGCATGGGAGGCCGGTTTTAAGCTGGTCAAGACGGAAGCTCATAGCACTGGGAGCTGCAAGAGGCTTGTTATATCTACACGAACAGTGCGATCCTAAAATAATTCACCGTGACGTCAAAGCTGCCAACATCCTTCTCGACCAAGATTTTGAGGCAATTGTTGGAGATTTCGGATTGGCAAAACTTCTAGATCATAAGGAATCACATGTCACCACAGCTGTTAGAGGAACGGTCGGCCATATAGCACCTGAATACCTATCGACCGGTCAATCGTCGGAAAAAACAGATGTTTTCGGTTACGGTATATTGCTGTTGGAATTGATAACCGGACAAAAAGCATTGGATTTAGGAAAAGTAGCTAATCAGAAGGGTATCGTAATGCTCGATTGGGTAAGCTATATTGCTAATCTTTGACAAATATGAAAATATAAGGACAGTTCATATTATTGATTTCAAACAATTTACGATTAACCATACTGTTTGCAACAGGTTAAAAAACTGCTTAGAGAAAATAGACTTCCGATGATAGTGGACAAAGAACTAAACAAATATGACAGCGTGGAGATGGAGGAAATGGTTCACGTAGCGCTACTATGCACCAGATATAATCCTTCAGAACGTCCAAAAATGTCAGAAATACTTAGATTACTGGAAGGAGAAGGGTTGGTAAACAAATGGGAAGCATCAAACAAGATAGGAGATTCGAAAAGCGAACAAAACGATTCCAATTTATCTTTGCAAGAAGAAAGATCGATCAATTATACAAACTTGGTAGATATTCGATCATTAGATATTGAGGAAATTGAACTTTCCGGACCACGGTAAAATTATTATTAATACATAAATTGATCAACAGTGAGTCAGCCAATAATATTCATAATACCGATTACATTCATTATACATAATCTTAAGATAAACTATCTCGAATAATACAGACTAATTCAATTTTCAATCCAATTTTCTAATCCAAATTGAGAGATCAATATTGTCACGAGAAAATTACTTAGGCCAATTAACCGAGTACGAATCAGAATTGTAAACATACAAATATCCAAAATCAAATCATCTTATATTCGATCAAAGAGACAATCAAATAAACAAATCTCAGAAGTTTGCTACTTTGCTCATTGGAGGACCTCACGTAGAAATCCTTCTCATACAAGAGGTGTCAGAAAATGCAATACTCATCACTGAAAATAACAATAAACTGATATTTGATGGGGAAAAAAACAATCAACTAAAATTATATAGTTACCCAACGTCCAGAAATGACATAACAAATCAAGAATGGATAGCGAGGGAAACAGTTTTTATAGCTAAAACAAGAATGTCGAGTAGATAAATTAATTTTTCTATTCGACAAAACAGACTTATTGAAGCACGACTATTGAGAAAAAAATCTGATAAACAGAACAAAGAAAATAAAAATAGACAGCTCAGCCCCTTAGATGTTCAATAATATGCGATCATTTCCGCAAAAATCATTACAGGTCTGTAAAAAGCTCATCATCGCCGATAAGATAATCGTAAAATATAACAAATTGAAAAAATTAAGTCAAAATAAATGTATGTAATATCCCGATAACACAACAAAAACTATGTTCTAAGAACATAATTTGCAGATGTAAAAAACGAGAATAATTACAACAAGTACATCTGGCTTCAAGGGAACGAGTCCGATGGGAATAGAAAATCCACAACGACCAGATAATGAAGCGAAAACCTATAGAAGAAAAGAATATAAAAAAGATAGATCCATCGAGAATGACGAATGGTAAGAAAAAGAAAGACGATTGTGTTTGTGCTTTTGAAAATCATCCGAATTTCCCTTAGATTTATAGGGAGAGATGATTGGATCGACGGCGCGAGCGAAAAGAGCCTACGAGACATTAGAAATCGACGGTGGAAAGATTCATATTATAAACCCTAACCCTAAGTTTTCGGGAGTGGTCTATTGGGCTATAATTTATAAAAAGCCCAGTTCCCTTGCAATAAAACATAAGCCCATAAAGTAATAAGATATTGAATTATGTAAGGTATTTTTCAAAATCTTCAACTAAAATATGAAGGTTTTTTAATTAGTATTCGAAATTTATTTATTATCGATTTTTCTTGTATAAATTTTTTAGTTTATAATAAATAACAATACATTATTTGCAAAAAAAAAAAAAATACATTATACATCGAAAAAAATCAGAATTGGAGAGAATTTCTCACTAACCCATTCCTCTCCCTTAAAATGTTGAATCCCTTCAGAAATAATTCTTTTATAATAACTTTCGTTTCTACCTTCTGAAATTGGTGGTAAGGTCTCATATAAACCGCTTTCGAACAAGCCTCCAGATGAATTCTATGATCTCTATCACGAATTGGTGACAACTAGTGTGGTTCGTAAAATACATTCACAAATACAGTCAGAATATTACCCACAGTCTGTGACATAGTTTCCTTCTCTTTAACATTAAAACTGCACAAATTGAAAGAACAAAGAAATGCTTCCTCTGATTCAAAGGCCAACCTTTTAAGCTCTCCCAGATAGTGGACTTTCATCCAGCCAACTGTTATCTCCTCGATCATCTTCATCAAAATTATTCTCAACATATTCAAATAAATACTTGCCATCAACTGATAAAAATAGGAGTTTTCCATTGCATCTATGGCGTCTCTGTCCTTTCTGGTCGCAATCGAAACATTATTGTTTCACTGTCTTGATTGCTTTTTCAACTTTCGATTATTCCTTCCTAAATTTTGATTGTTGTGGTGCCTCTAATAACTTCCTTGTTGGAGGTGCATTTTAAAGCAACTCTATCTCATCAACATTTCTCATTATCTCTTAATTATATTTTCTTATTTACTTAGATGACAAGGCCTATAGGACACCAATTAGTTCAATAGTATAAATAGATTCTGTAATAACTTTTTATTCAACTTTTCAATATCAATCTAAATCTAGGGTTTTCCAAAACGTCTAAGACCTAACTCCAAACCCTAACTCCAACTTCAAACGCTAAGACCTCCAGTTCCCGCCGTTCGCTTCCGACTTTAATTTTTCTCAGTGCAGGCAATAACTTTTGTGTTTCCACTCTCCTATGAGGAGATAAGTGCCACGATGTCCCGTGTACTTAGTCAATTGCCAATGTTGATTATGAGCTATTGTTGTGTTTTCCCACATCTGAGCCAAGTCAAAAGCATCGTTAATTAATAGTCTCTGGTCTACCTATCAAATGAATCCAAGGATGAAAATACCAAATGAATTCAATTTTTCCAACTTCCCATCTCCTGCTCCTTAGGGAGATTGCTTTTCCTCCAACCTCCGACTACCCCTCGGAGAAAATTCTGGTTCCAAGTCCGGAACAACCGTTGTAACAGAGGTCTCAGGGGAGGAGGGGGTTTACTTTTTATCCTAACCTTAACATGGAGGGTAAATCGATATGACTCTTCTTGTACATTTTGTTTGAAAATCGAATTGATAGATTTTAGAAACAATGAAAGATTGGCACAAAATAAGAGTAAGAGCTTTGGCTACTCTGCTTAGAAATTTCACAGGATGGAATTTGAAATTATATAAAAAAAAAAATAATAATTGAGATTACAAAATATAGTTAAGTTTTTTTTTCTTGATTCTTGTTTATCTGGCCTCTGCTTTTGGAAGAGAAATAAGTATCGATCTTCATATTGCTTTCATGTGTTTTTTGCAGATATCATTTCTACACGAGTCCCATCAGGAGACAACTCGAACAGAATATCCCTGGCAGAGTAACGTCCGATCATCTTACCGAGGGTCGGAGCAGAATGAGTATATCCTTGAACGATCCTTGGTGTGATAAGGTCTTCTGCACATTTACTGAAATATCATCAGTGGAAGCGGACGGAGTTTACAGACAAGAAATTCATTGTAAATAAGTGAAAAACGAAATGGCGAAACCAAAACCGACCTTCTTGTGTATCGTTGTTAAAATGTTGGTGGAGTATGACGTGAGTTCCCTTGCAAAATGAAAACGAAAGGATTTTGGAACATTGGGGATTTCCGCATCTCATCTTGTTTGTCTTCTTTTCTGAAAACTGAAAGCTTTTTGGAATCTCAAGTAGAGAGAGGCATCTGTAGCATAGAATGAAATTTACGCCACCTGAAATTGGCATGTAGTGGCGTCTTAACTTGTCCCTGCTGCTACTGCTGTCATTCTTTTGCTTGCGAGGAGGCGGTTGGTAGTGAAGTGGCTGTCCAAACTGTCGTTGACTTGCTGTAGTTTGTTCTTGTGTTAAGAGTTTTCTGAACAAAGGCTTCCATCTACCTTTGAAATCAGGCGGTGTGTTTGTTGAAAGATGTCCACTTATATTTCTTTTACCGGCCAATAAGTACAAACTATCACTTCTTCCTCCACTGCTCTTGCACTCATCCTTGCCTGCATCGAAAGTGGAGGAGGTAGAAAAACTGCCAGTCCAAGTATCAGAAAAAGGCGGTGGTTTTCTGTAATCCCAAGAAACAATTCTTCGATGACTCGATTCCTTGGCTCGATTTAGGTAGTCATGTGAAGATTCACAGATGTCACGAGAAGAAGATTGATATTCCTCCATCTGCAGTGCCTCTTTCTCATCTAAGGTACGTAGTTGTGGGAATTGAAGAAGATGCACGGAAAAGGGGGGGTGATTTAAATATATATATATATATATATTAAGGAGTTATTAAACATGGATTATTAAGACGTCGGGGTTACCTTGAAATGAGGTGTTGCAATCATGGCACCAGTTGAGAGGAGCCTCGCCAAACAGAGTATGGATATTTCTACAATTTGGACATCGGAAAAAGCCATTGAAACCAGCACCAGCCTTCATCGAAACCGACAGTCTACTTTCCGAAAGAATAAAATTAATGTTTTCATTATTCCATATTTTTCATTGAGGATGGTTTCATCTTGGAACGAAGAGGTATAGATGTATTCCGTTTCAATTGTTTGCATTTACAACTCTCCATGTCTTTATTTAAAATTCAACAATTAAAAGAATAATCTAACTGTCAAACTGTCTACAATCAATTTTATCTATGTTTAAAAACACAATTAATTTGTAATTAATGGACAGCCGCTCTATGTTTAATCAGCTCCAGCTAATCTATTCATTAATATAATTAAGAAATTAACAACTTACAACTGTATGGTGGTTTTAGCAACTGTGTGGTGACGTAATTCACAAGTGAGGCATGCAATACAAAAGATAGAATGACGAACAAGATCGAGCGGAATATAAAGATCTGAAACAGTAGACTGAATGATTGATAATTAATTAATAATGACGTCGTGACAGCTTACTAATTAATCATAAGGAAGGGCGGAAGAACGGAAGAGCGGAAAGACGGGAAGGCTAGCCGTAGTATGGTCTACCCATAACAGCATACTGCATGGTTTCTGATGGCTTCCAATGGCGCTTTCTCTGGTTTATAAACCAATTATTAATCTGCTTCTGATCCAAGCCCGTCAATTCAGCCAATGTAATTTTATCGGCTTCCTGAACCAACAAACCAACCAACCAACTACCAAATCAATAAATGTAGATTTATTTATTCATTAAGAGAGTGAAAAGATCAGACGTGTAAGCAAGCAAACAGAAACGAACCGTGGGATAGGGCCAGTTATAATGAACATTCCACCAGTCAAGCAGTGTCTGACGAGCTTCCTTGGGCAATTTTCCTTTCTTTTTCTTTTTGGAGAACTCCTGTCTTAAACTGCTCAAGTAACCACTGTACTTCCGCAAAAGCTTTTCTTTGATATCTCTGTCATTATCCCGACAACATATTTCACCTCCATTTAATCCCTCATCATCACACCCGGCTTGCGCGTTATCTGGGAAAAATCCAACAGTTAGTAATATATATGTTCTTAATTAATTAACCCTAGATTAATCCACGAATACATACGAAATAATCACTGCTCCAGAATCCAGATCCCAACTAAATAAACCATTATTATTTTTACCAAACATCTGAGATCCTACGTAACACAAACTAATGCGCCTAAATGACTGCCTTTACTATCTCCCTATTGTTTCTAGCTTGGATTCATGAGTCACGACAGACAGACAGACAAACAAACAACACCATCATCATTTTCACCATAGACTAATGTTATAATCCCACAGCTAGAAACCTAGACAAAACTTCACAGTGACTGTCATTTTCACCATTCTCTGGATCTCGATCCATCTTCTGCAAGTGCGAGAAACCATTTCTTATTCAATAATCAATATTGATTATTCAACAATCAATCAACTAACAAAAAGAAAAATAGAGAGATTGCTGTTGCCCAGATCGGAACCAGAAGTGTTCTAGCGAGCGGCATTTAACTGTTGTCACTTTCTTTATTTTGTTTCTAAAGAGGCAACAAAAAATTAATGTATCTCTCCTTCCTCCCAGTCTCCCACCCCATTTATTAAGTAAATATTACTACATTCGATCTCATCTTTCTCGACAACACAGGAACAGCATGAATGCTAGACCTAGAAGTTAGAATGAGATGATTGTCTGCAGTGAAGAAGAAGAAAAAAGTAAACAAGCTACTCAATCAGTACCAACCTGAAGAAGATCCAATGGACGGAGCAGTCTTGAAGAGATCAGAGAGCTGCAGCTCCATGTTGCTGAAGAAAGACGTGGCCTCGTCGAATGGGCGTGTGAGGTCTGCTTTGTACTTTGTGAGGACGTCACAATACGCTTCCTGTGTTGTGTGCATGTATTATATTACAAATAAAAATACATGTCTGATTAACCCACATCTGGGCTCTGGCTAGTAGTAAGTAGAGAGAAATGAGAATCGATGATTTCATGTGGTCAGACAGACAGACAGACCATAAAAAGATCCAGCTCAGGATCAGCAAACTGGTGGCCAGAAATGGGTGCTCGATTTGATGTGCTGTGTTCCCTTCGGATCTCGTCCAGCAACGATACGATTTCCGGAGGAGCTCCCACCTGTTAAGTAAAATAGTAAATAAATTAAACTCGGATTCCATCATCGATCTTAGCTATCATATATTCCTACACATGCAATTAATTACATGTTAAATTTTTTTTTTTTTTTGCCGATCGAGGAACTAGTAAACCCCTAAAAAAATCATCGACATATAGCTTGCTGACAACTCAAATAAATCATCGACTATGCATATTATGCGTTATCATATTTACTAGGTAGATCCTTGAGCAGATCGATCCATGCATATGAATATACATATGATAATGAAATTGCACGGAGAAAAACGAAACGTTCTACTTTTTGGCAGTCGATGTAAGCGTCGAGAAGACGAAGATAGCGGGGGTGAGCGGTGATCCTGGCTTTCATACTGTACGTATCAGTTGTGGAAGAGGCGTATGAGGAGGAGGAGGAGGAAGGGTTGTGTGGTGGAAGAGGGGGAATACGTGATATCAAGGCTTGGAGATCATCGTCGACGTAAGGGTGATGGTGGTGATGATGAATCGACGAAGCCGATGAGTTGTGTTGTTGGTACTGCACTCCATGACCATAGGTCGACGTCCCATCTTCCATCTACACACACAGACAGACTATCTCTTTCCTCCTTTTTCCCTCTTTGATTTCTTGCTTAATAATATCTATCCGGGATGTCTTTCTTCTTTATTTCTATTGCTTTATTAAATATAATTAATGACAATTTTGATTTATGAGATAGAAATTTAGAATCATAGAATGATGGAAATATGGAAATGATAAAATGATAGATCGGTGGAAGTGTGGAACACCGGAACTGTGTTGTCGTACAGGACAGGATAAAATGATGATAATAATTCAAACCCTCCAAATTTTAATTTTTAATTTAGAAGAAATGAAGTTAAGAAATTAAAAATCCATTTCCTATTTAACTATTACCACAACACATAGTGAAATACACAATGGGTTGTGTGCATAGTTGTGTGGTGCATATGAAAATGTGAAATTATGCTACTGAAATCGATTTGGATCGAGTTTGATCAAAAGTCATTTGGCATGACATGGAAAGCAAGTGCGTACTGTGCATCGATCCTAGCTTTCTTCATATATAATGCATATTTATACTTCAACGGAGATAAATGTTATTTTATTGCAGCAATAGATTGACGTTTTGATTGATTTGATTGATTTGATTGATTGATGGGGGAGCAGATATGATGGGTTTCGGACAAGGCGAAGAAACTCAGCAGTGATCACCAGCTAGCTAGAGTCTATAGAGTAAGACCCTAGAGCGAGCAAGCTATCTATCTAACTCAAAATTGAAAAACTGAAAATGAAATTAGAGATACAAATAGAAATAGGTTTACAAGTTTAGATGAATGAAGGGATGTATGTGTCTTCAGGCATTGATGTGGTTACGTTGAGATCGATCGAGTAATACGCAACCCACTTACTCAACTCTTATGCATTTTCAATCACTGATTGGCTATGTCTCACCTTTCCTTTTACAGTGAATACCACCGCCAATTTAAATGAAAGAATCTATTTACTTGCTGTGTTTCCTAAAAGAGAATATCACCCAGGAAACCCAGATTAAAGCTTCACTCGATCATATGATTCATAAACTAAAATTTCCTGCCTGTCTTTTTTATTTTGTCAAACACCCCACATCCATACAAGTGAATTACAATCATACACACACTTAAATATTAAATATTATATATTACATATACTTTAATTACTCACCTCACCCAGTCATCTTAATTAATAATTTAATAAAATTATATGTTCACTTTTTTTAATATTACTTCATTTACATATTTGTTTTAAAAAATTAACATTGCAGTTTCATAATTAAAATAAGGGATGGGGCGGGACCTTTATTCTCATGGGCTTATTTCAGAATGATACAACCGTTAATTTCACTTGAAGAATGATACAACTCTCAATGAATTGATCAATTTAAGGAATCAGTTTACCGGAGAAGAAGTGTGTCTATGGTCCATCGATCAGTGAATCACGGATACCTAAAGACGAACGCAGCGAGGATATACCTTTGATATCAAGACTTAGTCCGTTACAGAAGATAGTTGTGAAGCTGTCTGTCTGGAAGCTTGATGCGGCTGGATGAATGACGAGTGCGGAGGCGGCGGTCAGAGGTACTCGATCTACTGTCGGAGGAGATGGAGGTGGTTGATAAAAATAAAATTGTTTTAAAGAAAATTGGTTGTCTTTTCATTCACTCATAAAATGCTTAAATAGGTAAATGTTAGTAACGGCGGGAAGTTACTTCCATGTGTGGTAACCGCTGGTAGTTATTACAACATTTAAATATAAACTGACTTTTTAAAATAAAATAGGCTTTTAAAATAAAAGAGTTATTGGGTCGACCCAAAACTCTTTCATTTAATCTTCGAATGGGGTGACATAATCCTTGAATTTACGCGGAGCACTTGTGGTTCTAGTCGGACGCCCAAGTACTCCAGCTTCCTCCCTGTCTTCTGGAATGTGCAGATTCTGCACAATGATATCAGCCATGTCCTGAGGTGATTGAACTGTATCATCTCCCCTCCCTTCGAAAATCGCCATGGCCTGGCCTCATTGGTGATGGTAGGAAACAACGTCGCCAGTTGTTGTAGATTCTCTCACGACGCATCTTCTGGTGCTGAATCGCTCCAGTGAACCAGTACTTGCTCTGTCACCCTTCCATTCAGGTAAATCGATCTTTCTTGAATCAATTAGAGCTATTGGATACATAATTGGCTGGTTGTTGCTTCAATTTGGAGATGTAAAAAGTATTATGAATTTTACTTTCTTTAGGTAATTCCACCATATATGCTGCTTTACTGATCTTCTTTATAATTTTGTATGGTCCGAAATATCTTTTGCTTAGCTTGTTGTTCGATCTCATTGCCACAGTATTTTGCTTATAGGGTTTAAATTTGATCCATGTATAATCTCCCACATTGAATTCGATGTCTTTTCTCTTTGTATCTGCCTTTAGTTTCATATGCTCTTGACATTTTTTCAAATTAGCTTTGATATGTTCTAGAGCTTCCTCCCTTATTTGCATAGTTGAATCAACTGCATCAATATTTGAGTCCCCCGGAGTGTATTGTGTAATTCCTGGTGGGTCTCTCTCATACAACACATTAAAAGATTGTTTTAATTGATGAATGATAACACTACAAGAAAACAGGGCTACGCCCACGGGATTAGCCACGGTCAGTAAAAGCCGTGGCTAATTGTTAAATATCTTCAGGAATGTGCAGATCCTGCATAGCGATATGTTACGTGGTCGGATGGAGAAATTGACCTACAGGCGGTGAACAGTGATGCCAAATCATTAAGGAAAACGTTAATCTCTAAAATTGGGTACGACGAGGAAGATGAAGATCCGCAACCGTTGAACGAACCTGGACCGGAGACAAGTCGCGGACCAAGAAGAGCAAGTCGTAAACCGGGATGGCTTAGAGATTTCACGACTGAATGAAATCCGTCATGAAAAAAATTATTAAAGTTGTTGGCTTATTGCATTCTCTTTTATTTAAATTATTGCATAAGAGACCCCAAATAATTTAAGTTTTACAATTTGTACCAAACATATATAATTTCATTTACATGAATGAAAACACATCAAATTCCTAAACTCCAATCTTGTCACCTTCCTCCAACACCTCTCCCGATCACCTCTGGCCAAAACGCCGAGTACGTTTCATCATCATCCTATGCCCCAAATCTTGCGTCGGTTATCGGAATTGGTGAAATAGACGCGATCTACGAGCTGTGGGACGATCTGCACTTGCCGTATCACTTCTTTCTCTGAACTTAATTATGAAGAGGGGAGGCTAAGCCTCAATTTCAGGGGTGTATCCCCGTAGATCTCTGTCTTGGATATCCGTCACTAACACGGATCTGAGGCAACCACGTTAGTAAGGTGAATCACTCTGATTAAATTAATCTTTCACCTTGCAACACGATATCAGCCATGTCCTGAGGTGATTACACTGTATCAAAGACGCGAGACTTCAGTCCAATGAACATTAGATCTCAGGTGCCAAGAGTTACAACAGTGCTTTGCTCTGAAATGATCTCCTCAGACCCACCCCTTAGGAGATCCAACAGGGAAAAATTTGGTCGGATAGACCCCTTTCTATCAGACAATTATTTATGCTCTTTCTCACTAAGCATTGGAAACTCCAAGGGAACCAGACACTCTGTGTCAAATTGCATATCATATAAACGTTTTTCATCCAATCATGTTAACTATCTAGATTCCATATCATGTATACATGAACCAAAGAATTACTATGAAGCTTCTTCTCGTCCTGAATGGACAGAAGCCATGTCAGCTGAGCTTCAAGCTCTTGAGCGAAACAACACATGGACTTTGGTTCCAAAACCCACAAATCGAAAACTTGTGGGCTCCAAATGGGTTTTCAAAATAAAATTTCAGAGTAGTGGAGAAGTTGAGCGTTACAAGGCTCGACTTGTTGCTAGAGGTTACACTCAACGGGAGGGGATTGACTATAATGAAACATTCTCTCCCGTAGCCAAGTTAGTTTCAGTACGTACCCTCTTAGCAATTGCTTCTGCTAAAAACTAGGATCTCTACCAGATGGATGTTAATAATGCTTTTTTGCATGGTGATCTAAAGGAAGAAATTTATATGGTACCACCTCAAGGCCTTCTTCAGGAGGGTGATTCTCGAGTCTGCAAATTGAATAAGTCCCTTTATGGACTAAAGCAGGCCAGTAGAAACTGGTTCTATGAATTATCTAGCTCACTATTGAACTTAGGATATGTTCAATCAAAAGTAGAATCTACATTGTTCTACCTCCAAACTTCTTCTTCATACACTTGTATTCTCATTTATGTGGATGATTTAATTATTGCAGGGGATGATTCATCCACCATTGCATCTCTCAAAGATCATCTTCGATCTCTATTTCATATCAAGGATCTTGGACGCCTCAAATATTTCCTTGGAATTGAAGTCAGTCATTCAACCCAAGGTATCCACATATCTCAGAAAAAATACACTTTCAATATATTACACGAATTTGGGCATCTGGGAGTCTCTCCCACATCCCTTCCAATGAAACATGATCTAGATTTTAGATCAGATTCCAGCCCCCTATTGGCTGATCCCATTCAATTCAGAAGACTTATTGGGAAACTCCTGTACCTTACAATAACAAGGCCAGACATCAGCTTCCCTGTCCAAACTTTAAGTCAATTTTTAGACAAGCCCATCACATATCACTGGAAGGCATGTTTAAAAATACTCAGGTATCTTAAAAGATCCCCTGGTCAAGGGATCACATATTACAGGAATTCTTCACTTTCCTTAAGTGCCTTCAGTGATAGCGATTGGGAAGACTGTACACTTACTCGTAAATCTGTCACAGGTTTCTTCACTCTATTAGGATCATCCATCATTTCGTGGAGATCAAAGAAACAGTCCACTGTTTCTAAGTCATCAGCTTAGGCTGAGTATCGTTCCATGGCCACCACTGTTTGTGAACTCACCTGGCTACAAAATTTATTTTTGGATCTCGGAATTAAACCTAAATTATCAGCTACTCTTTTTTGTGATAATCAATCTGCTTTACATATTGCTAAAAATCCAGTGTTTCATGAACGCACTAAGCATTTGGATGTTGATTGTCATATTGTTCGTGATAAATTTAAGACAGGTGATATTCTTCTTCAAAAGGTCTCAAGTGCTAATCAGTTAGCCGACATGCTCACCAAGCCGGCTACGAAGTAGATGTTCAGTACTGCTTTAACCAAGCTGAGAATTACGGATCTCCATTCACCAGCTTGAGGAGGTGTATTAAGGCCCGCTAAGAGGGAGGCCCAAGTGATTAATTCAATCACTTGGGCCAAACCCTAGGCATATAAATAATTACTTTTTCTACTCTTTTTGGTGTGAAGTTTTAATTTTATTACTCTAATTCATTCTCGCTCTCGCTCGGCCTCGGCCGACTCGCAAACCCTAGTTTTCTATTCTCGATCTGTACTCTGTAAATCGTTTTGCTGTAAATCTTTTACTCTAAATCAATAAATCACACTCCGCTATTCTCCGATCTTCGACGACTTCTTCTGTTCTATTCCAATTTTCTCATTCCCATCAAGCGTCTCGATCTTTCTACTCTTCTTCGCGACGGGAATATTTTCAAATCTTTCACCTTGTAACACGATATCAGCCATGTCCTGAGGTGATTGAACTGTATCAAAGACGTGAGACTTCAGTCCGATGAACATTAGATCTCAGGTGCCAAGAGTTACAAGAGGTGAGGATAAACCTCGGTTTAGTTCGATCTGTCAACGGTTGTTAAATTCGATCGGATGAATACTGCGATGAACGAAGTTAGAGACGGCGGAATGGATGATTAATGACGGCAGTTAGGTTTTTAATTCCAAACATTTCGAAAATAGAAAACGAGTTTTACCCTTATACTATACTGACTGAGCATACATTCATATTTAAAGCTAATTGTGTAGTTGTAGTAGTTTTATTGGGTTAAAAGTCCAATACACAATCCTTGAATCGGGTAAACGGATACTCGTTGGGTGTAACGATTGAGGGATCCGCGTCCGTAGCCATTTCTTCAGTTGGGGAATCGTCTTGGACCAGGCCCGTCTTCAATTTTTATAATGAACCTTTCTCTATCTTCAATTTTTACAATGAACCTTTCTCTATATTCAATTTTTATAACAGGCCCATCTTCAATTTTCGGACGCGGATTCTTGTGTGAAATACAGGTAAGTAAGTTGTGTGTTTGGCGAGATCAATATGAATATGCGTGTGTTGGACTGGACGGACATTGATGATTCATGTGTTTTCGATCTTTAGCCAATCCCAGACAGATTCCGAATGTTCGTTTTCGTGTCCTTAATAGTTAATTAGAGTTATATCTGGGACCCGCACGCACACCGTTCCTCCCGGCTTCCAGTGATGATTGTTCGATGGTTCGATGGCTCGATGGGTCTATGGCTCGATGGTTCGTTCGATGGCTCGATGGCTTGATCCAGTGTTGAGAAATTTACAGAGTTACAAAATACATGTGTGTTCTATAAATACAAACCTCGTGAGCAACACAATATAAGTGCACAACAACACACACAGCTGTTGGATGTTGCTTGTAGATTGCTGGTTCCTCGCTCTGCCTAGAACCACACCACACTGTTATTCTGACAGATTAAAGGAAGATGAGTTCGAAAGACGAGTTTATGGGGGCAGGAGGAGACGATTCTGGGATTCGGAAACCGTTTCTCAACACTGGCAGTTGGTACCGCATGGGATCACGCCAATCGAGTCTTGTAGATAGGATGGGCGAGTCATCTGCAATGATGCGTGATTCGTCAGTTTCGGTGCTTGTTTGCACAATGATCGTTGCACTTGGCCCAATCCAATTCGGATTCACAGTAAGCTCGCAAATCCTCAAATCCATTTTTGTTCGATCATTCGTGCGTGCGTTTATCATTCGTTTTCCGGTGCAGGGTGGTTTTTGCTCCCCAACCCAAAATGATATGATCAGAGACCTCGGACTCACCCTTTCCGAGGTAAAGATATGGATTCTTAATTTCCTCTGCATACTACAGACTAATCGTTCCTTTGGTTGGAAAATGGGATCACTAACCCGCTCGCTCTCGTCTCTCTGTTAGTTTTCTGTGTTTGGATCACTATCGAATGTTGGTGCCATGGTCGGGGCGATTTCTAGTGGACAGATTGCGGAATACATTGGACGGAAAGGGGTGGGTTCTTTCTTTCATTTAATCATTTTCTTACCGTATTTATTTTAATCCTATTTCTTTCCATCAATGGAAAATAGTCGCTGATGGCTGCTGCAATCCCCAATATTATCGGCTGGCTTGTGATATCATTTGCAAAAGTAAGTCATTCATTTTAATTCATCACTGTCATTGTTCATTACAAATCTTAACACATGCCTCTCGCCCTCTCCAATGTGTTTTGTTCGTGCAGGATGCGTCTTTCCTGTATATGGGTCGGTTGCTAGAAGGTTTTGGAGTTGGTGTGATCTCGTATACGGTTACGTCTCCTTCCTCTTGCTCTCTTTCAAATTTTAACTACTTTACCACAAATTCTACTGTAACGACGTATTCCTTTATGCAGGTTCCGGTATATATAGCAGAGATAGCTCCTCAGAACATGAGAGGTTCTCTTGGTTCTGTCAATCAGGTATGCTTTCTGGAGTAAACAAACTCTGCCTTCTGTACAGTTAGAAAACTCAGCGTAATCTAACTCATGATTGTTAATTTACATCCAGCTCGCCGTCACAATAGGAATAATGGTGGCTTATCTACTTGGGTTGTTCATTAATTGGAGGACTCTTGCTGTGATAGGTATGGACACTGTGATAGCTAGTGTGCTCTATGTATCATCGATTCATTTTATTATAAATGTTCGAAATAAATCATTCAGCCTTCCAAAACCAACTATTTCTGTATCTTCCATCTTTTTATCAACATCGTTCATTGATTTACATCTTACAGGGATCTTGCCCTGTGCAATCTTGATACCCGGTCTGTTTTTCATTCCCGAATCGCCACGGTGGTTGGTATGTCCTCTATCTTTAATGGAAAAAATTAAATTACTCAAGGTTTAAAATGCGCACGCATCTTATATGCGGCTAATCGAGCTATCGGGTGGATTCAGACCGCCCGATAACGCACATAAATAATAATAATAATAATAATAATAATAGATAATCCCGTTAGGATTTTCCACCACCCATCGCTGACTTTCTTCCCAACCTCTTAAGGTAACCTTCCTCCCGCGACTCTCAACCGTCCCTCCAATGAATCTTTGACAGAGACCTTCACCATTCTATTTTTCTATTATGTTTTAGAATAATTTACTAATCCACTATTCTATTTTTCTTTTTTGTATTAGAAGATTGTACTAATACACTACAATATTACTATTCTAAATATTTTAACTTTCATATTTCAAACCTTTCGAATTACTATATTTATTTGTGAAAAACAATCAACTATTGTCTATGGTACGTTTATTTAGGCAAAAATGGGAATGATGGAAGACTGCGAACTTTCTCTGCAAGTTTTGCGGGGCTTTGACACTGATATCAATTTAGAACTAAATGATATCAAGGTTCAAACTTTTCCTTCCTATTTCTTGTGGTTCAGACGTAAATTTTCTTTGGTATATCTTTAATTTTATGTTACTCAGCGTTCGGTAGCATCGACATGTAGAAGAAATACAATACAGATTTCCGATCTCAAGAGGAAAAGATATTGGTTTCCACTTATGGTTGGTGCAGGGATCTTAATTTTCTCTTTTCATTCTTATCGATTAGTATTTAACATATTGAATCTTGTTGGGATGAAGGTTGGAATTGGTTTGCTTGTACTTCAGCAACTCAGTGGAATTAATGGAATTTTATTTTATGCAGCGAATATCTTTAAATCTGCTGGTAAGAGTAAAACAACGACCATCTTTTAATTTTAAATATTTTTACGAAGCTTTACGAAGAACTAATGTTAAAAATATAAAATAACAGCATATATTGCCGTTAAAATTGGTTTATTTCCAAATAATACTTATAATAACCATCTGTTTAGGTAATTTTACATTTTGGTTATATTATATAGGGTGAAATTCAGATGAGATATTTAAATCTCAGCTGTCTATTTAAAATATTGAGATCTGCACAATATTCGGCTTATATTTAATCAATCCAAAAGAAGCATTAGATTCAAGATTAACGGCATGATTGAGAATCTCATATAATAATATCTCAAAACCTATATCTCACACTAATCGTTTCTTATATGATGTGTGCAGGGATTTCATCAAGTGATGCTGCTACGTGCGGTCTTGGGGCCATCCAGGTTATTATCAATCTTCCATCCTGACTTGATATTTCTATTTCCAATATAAATTGAAATAATTAGAATTTCTGGATCGACTTGGTGAACCTATATTATATATACACAGAGGCATAGAGTACTAAATATAAAACTGACAGATAATTGCTTCCGGAATTACAACTTGGTTGGTGGATAAAACTGGTCGAAGACTTCTTCTGATTGTGAGTATGTGGCCAGCGGCCTAGGTATTGGTAGGTTCTGAATTATTTGTTAGTTGATAGAAGCTGAAATTTTTGTGTATTTCGCCATGATTCAGATATCCTCTGTGGGAATGACAGTGAGTCTTGTCGTTGTTGCTGTTGCATTCTTCATGAAGGTTCGCTGCCTATTTAATATTCTTTCGACAATGATTTTAATAAGAATATAAAGATATAGATAACTATGGTACGCAGGATTCAATTTCTGTTGATTCGGAGTATTATTATGCAATGAGTATGATGTCTCTCGGTGGCCTTGTGGTATGCATGGTTCTGTTTTAACTAGTTATTTGTTTTTATTCATAAAAAATTGAATTAGTAATGTTTGTTCAGCTTTATGTTATCTTCTTCTCTCTTGGAATTGGGCCAATACCATGGGTGATCATGTCTGAGGTCTGTTTATCACTCTATAAATTCTGGGCCAATACCATGGTCTGTAAATGAGTTATCGAATGATTGAATATTGATTGATTCTGCTTCTGGCCTCTGCAGATACTTCCAGTTAACTTAAAAAGCCTTGCTGGTAGTGTGGCCACTCTTGCCAACTGGTGTAGTTCATGGGCAGTGACGATGACTGCAAATCTGCTGTTGGATTGGAGCAGTGGAGGTTTTCTATGATAATTTTTTGTGTGTCGAAATGCTTATATACTATATATATATATATAAATATATCATTGATTCACTGATATATATATATATACACACCAAGGATCGAATGAATTAACTAATGATGGTTGTATGGTTTAATGGCAATTGCAGGGACTTTTATCATTTACACAACCGTGACGGCTTTTACAATCCTGTTTGTGGGTCTGTGGGTTCCGGAAACCAAAGGAAGAACTCTTGAAGAAATTCAGTATTCCTTCCGATGAGTGGGTGCAATTAAAAGTAAAAAACTGAAACATAAATATTGTTTGATTAATTATTCCTGCGTGTTCTTGTGTTGATGATATGCACAAATTTGCATTGGCGGGTGTATTTCCTTGAACAAGTTTGCTTGATTAATTTCAGACCCAAATTATGTTCCGTCGGTACTTACTTAATTGGGTGCGAAAGAAAAAGAAATTTAAAATTACAGTACAAAACCTTGACCGAATTAGTATGCCAACGAAATCCAACTCAAATTCACACACACACATATATATATATGTGTGTGTGTGTGTGTCGTTTCGGTTTGAGTTAGTGATCCTGCTAGCAGTACGTACGTGTAGTTTTTAATTAGACAAACTAGCTACCATGAGACCACGAGACCATGAGGTGATCGATGAGAGCAATAGCTAGATAGTTGGGCAGAAACTCTACCGTACCTCACTGGCGTGGTTCCGTTTTACTGGTGTTTAATCATAAACTCTGGTCTCGAAGGAGGAGGAGCATTCAAGCACCAGGAGTAATAAGGCATGCCTCTATTCTCCGCATCATTGTCGTCCGAGAAACGGCCGGTGCTGGATGACATCGAGATAGGCGTAGCTCCGCTACGCATCCGATTGGCTGAAACCGGAGCGTGTGCCCATGGATGACTGTGGGTGTATCCTCCGTAGTTCACACCATTCCTGTGTTGTGAGTCAATGATTGTCGGCTGTTGTATCGGTAAAAGAGACGTCGAAGTGAATGTTGCGGCCGCGGCTGCCCTCCTTTCTTCCTTCTTGTATCTTATGCCGCATGCATTACAAAGAGACTGCAGGAGGTCAGGTTTAAGTTTTTAGGGTTTAATATTAAGCGTTTAGGATACTAAACGAAGTACGTATAGGTACATGCTATGTATTTATGCGTACCTTTGGGCCACGAGGCCCGTTTCTCCAGAGAGGAGTGGAGGTGACATCGCAGTTGGCACATCTTCGAGAGAGAAGAGATTCCCCACCGGTTCCGGTTCCGGTTCCGGTTCCGTCGTCGTAAGCAGGAGAGTGCGTCTTTTTGGCCTGAGGCAATATGTCCCAGTAGAGGGTGTTGGGACCATTGCTACTTTTCATTGTATTTATGGATGGCTTATTCTGACGAGTTGACGCTGATCCAAGAGAAAGCGTGCAATCTACCGGAGAAGAGGAGGAGGAGGAGGACGAGGAGTAGTAAGTGAATGGATCATTGTTGGTCTCTTCTTCTTTAGGGACGTTAGGGTCGGCGTCGGTAGCCGGTACATCAAATAGAATGGTGAATGCATTGGCGCTATCGATTCTACCGCTCGACCCACAACGAAACATAACTGGCGAGCGATAAAAATGTTTACGGTGGTCGTTTGGGTATGTATATATTGCCGTAAAGATTGAGGGGTAAGAGTGTGAAACCACACACATATATAGATAGATGTGTTGTTAGATAGGTAAAGATACGAATATATATACGGCCGTATCGAGGGATTGATAATAAAGATAAAGAGATGAGGATGATCGAGAGATGAAATAGGGATGAGTGCCAAAGCTCTGGATCGATTGATCGATCGTTTTTAATTTCGAGCGGTATTAATTTGAGGGGTTCTCGATCGACTTCTCTTCTTCTCGAACACATCAATCGATTTGTATATATATATATGTCCAGAAGACAACAAGAACACAATCTTGATATATGGAGTTTTGGACCGACCGCCGACCAGCTATTGCAGTCTTGATTTCATGAAATTGAAACACACTAGATGAGGAAATTAGGAGAGGATCGAGTTTTGTGGTCTTTAGTATGGTCAAAACAAACCCACGTGATTCAAGGAACAGTCTTCCATGAATCATCGTCGATCTTAAATCTTACCCTATTAATCATTTTCTTTTCTTTGCTCGACGAGTTGCATGCATTCTCAATTTATGTATAATATTCAGGAATCCAATCCGTGTTCTGCCCCTCGTTGCAAATTGATCTCTTTTATCTACCACTTCACATCAATCTGCATACATGTATTATTATGTATATATATGCCCGGCCTGATCGATCTCATGTCAAATCACTGTCGATCAACCTATATTGGATCAATTAATTAATCGAGTCTTAATTAATTTCCATGAAGAAAGCGCATCAAACAGCCTTGCATGTTGGCTGCTGTGCATTCATTATTATCATTAATTGTGTGTGTGTGTGCACTGTTCTCGAAACCTGCTACCTAGAGTTAGCCAGAGCAAGATAATTGATCATCAAATTGGCAGATCGAATCATTGTAGATCGATCGATAAAGGAGAAGGAGATCGGAACTGCAAGGCCTGCCTAGGTCAGGTCAGATCGGATCAGATAGAGAGATGTCAGTTCAGTGTTCAGTCAGTCGGTACGTAGTCAGTAGTAAGATCGGTCATACATCGATCTTCATGTAAATATGCAGTGCAATGTTTAAATGTTAAATAAGATAAGATGAGATGGACTATATATAATATAAGGGCTTCAGATGATCGATCGATCGATCGAATCAGATGGACTATTCATGCTACGTGTGTGTTTGTTTAATTATTATAGATGAGCAGTGCAAGTTCAAATCATAGACAACCATGCATGCATGCACTCACCTACCCGGCCACCCATCCAGTATACTTGACTACTGAGTATAGTCCAGCACTAGCTAGCTATCTGCTTCGGTAATTAAGTTCTGAACTTATCGATGAAAATGATTTAATATTTTATATAACATCAATTGCGCATCTGGTGTAGTGGTATCATAGTACCCTCCCACGGTACTGACCAGGGTTCGATTCCCTGGATGCGCATGTTTTTTTTATTTTGAATCTAAAATTATTATGCTTAATTCCTCCTAAACCTTGATGGTATTTCTTAACTTGTCAGTTTTATTATTTTAACAACACAATACATATGTTTACGTAGCGGGCGCTACCGAGCTGAGGAGGGAGTTGGATTGCGTGGAATCGGAACCGGAGTTAGACGGAAGAGATCTTCACACAGGAGCCGGAGGTTTATAGAGTAAATAATTGGGTTGCTTGATAACTATCAATTCATTGACGCTACTTAAAGAACAAATCCTCAACAGACTCAACTACCCACTACAATTGGAATTCTGATACTCTAACTAATTATAAACGTAATCCATGTTCCGGGTAGATCTGCGGATACGGGTACATGGGCTTGGCAGGGTCGGGCTCAATCGGGTTATCCGCCCCGTCTTTGTCTTGTTCTCTCACTTCGACGATGGTCGGAGTGAGCTCTTCTAAGTTTTTCCGCAGCTGGTACGATGTTGTTTCTCCTACTCCTTTCGCTCTAACCTTGTACAAGGTTAGCCCGTGGGTTCAAGTGATTAACTCAATCCAAATCCTTCCAAATTTGTTCCCAACTTGGCAGCCCCAACCATTCCACTGATATTTGTTCGCGACGTCGCCCTCGGATCAGAGCAATACGATACCCGATGACCTTGGTAGGAATAGTGAGCGGATGAGCGTCGATGGCTAATCGCAGTAGTTCCACCTGTTCGCATTCCTTAATTAATATTCCCAATGAACGGTTTTAAGAGGGCTATGTGAAAGATTGGGAAAATTGAGCTGTCCTCAGGTAGTGTCAACCTGTAAGCAACTGAATTTATCTTGCTTTTGATCTAGAAGGACCCGAAATAGCGCTTACTCAACTTCGCGCAGCTTCGCCAGTTGACGGAATTTTGTCGATAAGGTTGAAATTTCATCCAAACCCAATCATTAACTTGGAATTTGAACTGCTTCCTTTTAATGTCCGCGTTTCTCTTCATCCGGTCTTGCGCACCCTGTAGATGTATCCTCAGCTCTCGGATGATGGCTTGTCTGCGAAGTAATTCTCGATCCACTGACTCCACACGGGAATCGCCCGCTGAATAAGGAGTGAGGGTCGGAGGTGGCCGACCATATACTATCTCAAAGGGAGAAGTCCCTGCACTGTAATGGAACGTAGTGTTATACCACAGTTCTGCCCATGGTAATATATAGCTCGGTCCAAGCTCGTGGGTTGTGGTGTATCATCGCACATAGATATCCCTCTATTATCTTGTTAACAGCCTCCGTTTGCCCATCGGACTCCGGGTGGTAGACGATTGACATACTCAACTTGGTTCCGCTTTTAGTGAATAGTTCCTGCCAGAATTTACTGAGGAATACCTTGTCGCGATCAGAGACCATAGTTTTCGACAACCCATGGAGGCGAACAATGTTTTGCACAAAGAAGTCGGCTACCGTCGAAGCAGAGTATCCGGCTGAGATGCTTCCAAGGTGGCAGTACTTTGACAATCTATCCACCACGACGATGATGATAGAATACCCCATGACCGTTGGCAATCCGGTTACAAAATCCAGACTGATGTCCTCCCAAATCGCCGTCGAAATGTGTAGAGGGTAGAGTAGCCCCAATGGCTTGGCCGGTGAAGTCTTCGTCTGTTGTCAAACCCGACACCCGGCCACGAAGTCCTTTATATATCGCGTCATCCCTTCACAATAGAATTATTGGCGAACCCGGTACAGAGTCCGATAGTAGCCGGCATGTCCGCCCAATTTAGATCTGTGTAATTCTTATAGAACTAAGTCTCATAGAGTTGACTTGGATCCGAGACAATACCGATGTTGGTACATCACGACCCCATTGTGACTGGAGAACCCGTTCGGTGCGGTTTAGGCTTCGATTAATTGATGCATCTTGACTAACCACGTATCTGTGTGGTTCTCACTGCTGAGTTGGTCCAACCACGTAGGCAATGGTTGATAGGTCAGAGCCATTAATTGCTCGGATTTAAGGCCGTCGTCTTCCTCAGCGGGCAGTCTGGACAGGGCATCGGCGGCGAGGTTTTCACGACCTCTTTTATAGACGATAGTGTATGAATACCCCAGTAGCTTACATAAGAAATACTGCTGCTCGGGGGTCTGAATGACCTGATTCAGGAGGTTTTTCAAACTGTGGTGATCTTTGCGAATGGTAAAGGTGCTACCGAGGAGGTAGTGCCTCCATTTCCTTACAAAATCTGTTATCGCCCATAATTCTTTAGCATATGTGGAGGCCTTTTTCCGTAGGAGGGATAAATTTCGGCTGAAGAATGCTACAGGATGTTCTAGCTGAAGTAGAATTGTGTAACGTAGCCGACGGTGAGATTAGAGCACAGACGGAGATGAGAGGTTCAGAGTTGATGTAGACGAAGTAGTAGAAAAAGTTTGTGTTGTAAATCAATTGATCGATGCCACTCCAAGGAGTGCGTCGGAATTTATATAGCAATAGGGAAAGTGGCAAATAACAGACTAACAACTAAAGTAATAACAAAAATTAGAATATTAATCCTACGGGAAATTCAGTAGACGGAGTCGTCCTGCATGGTCGTGGTTGTGCGTCGTCGAGACCGGCGGGGCCTGTCTCTTGTCGGCTCGTTGTCCGTCTCCTGCTCAATGGGTGTGTTAGTGCCAAGTTGTCGGCTGGTCTTCTCATCGTTGTGGTCCAGGGAAATCGGCCACGTTACATCCCTTCCGTCTACGAGGGCAACCTTGTCCTCAAGGTTGAAGTTTGGCATGACTTTCTTTAGATAGGGGACATCTTCCCAGCTGGTCTCTTCCTCTGGTAGCCCTGCCCATGAGATCAATATTTGAGAAAAATTTCGTCCTAATTTCCAAGTAGAGTTGATGTTCCAGATCTTGTCTAGCGTGGCCAGAGGGTGTGCGCTGACTGCCAAAGGTGGTCCAAGGAATGTGGTTCTGTTTCTGATTCCTTGAATGGCTTCAGTAAGGATGAGTGAAAAACTAGAAATATGGTGGCTGAATTTGGCAGCTTCAGACGAAACGCGACGTCACTTATTTTTTTAATAATTTTGTACGGACCGCACCATTTCTTACCGAGCTTTTGGAACTTCCGATGTTCTACCGAGTGCTGTCGATAGGGATGAAGTTTCAACCATACCTTATCCCCGACATTAAAGTCGTAGGGTCGGCGCTTACTATCCGCATAGCGTTTCATCTTGAGTTGCGCTGATTTAAGGTTTTTCTTGAGTGTTTCCAGTAGAGTATTTCTTCGTGACAACTCGGCATCTATCACTGGTAGCAGGGAATCGCCTTTTCTGTAACCAATAATCTCCGGCGTCTTTCATCCAAATATCGCTTGGTACGGGGTGGTTCCGATGCTTTGATGATGGGCGGTATTATACCACAACTCGGCCCATGGCAGGGCTTCTCGCCATTGAGTGGGATGGTCGTGAACCATGGCCGTAAGTAGGCTTCAATGGTTTTATTAACAATTTCGGTCTGACCATCTGTCTCCGGGTGATACGCCGTGGATAGCTTCAAGGTGGTCCCGCTCCGGTTCATGAGTTCCTTCCAGAATTTGCTAATAAAGATTTTATCCCGGTCTGAGATAATTGTTTTGGGAATACCATGAATCTTGACAATGCTGTGGATGAAGAACTCGGCTACGGAGGTCGCGGTGTAGTTGGCCGGAAGACTTCCTAAGTGGCAGAATTTACTTAGTCGATCGACGACTGTGACTATTATGGACTGCCCCTTGATTTTAGGTAAACCGGTGATGAAATCCATTGAGATGGATTCCCAGATTTCCTCTGGTATGGCGAGCGGCTGAAGTAGGCCAATCGGTTTATTGGTGCTGGCTTTGGTTTGTTGGCATACTAAACACTCAGACACAAATTGAGTGACTCTTTTTCCCATTCCCTTCCACCAGAATAAGGTTCGGTTTACGCCGGAGTGGCCACCGAGAGTTGACGCGTGCATTTCGTTAAGGATTATTGCGATCAATGGCGACACCGGGTTGAGAGAAACACGTCCGTGATAGCGATACAGGCCGTCGGACCAACTGATTGCGGATCCTTCCTCCTCGGATTTCTTTTTGAGCTCTTGGTAGAATGGATCCGTTAGCACTTCGGTTCGTACCTGGGCCATAAAATTATTTTCTAAAATTGAAACTAGACCATTATAAGTTATTTCATGTCCTTCGATGTTGGCCGGAATCCGAGAGAGGGCATCGGCGGCGAGGTTTTCCTTCCCTGGCTTGTAGGTGATTGTGAAGTTGAACCCGAGTAGCTTGCTTAAGAAAAATTGTTGATCCGGTGTCTGTATTGATTGGGTTAGGAGGTTTTTGAGGCTCCGGTGATTGATTCTAATTTTGAACTTGTGGCGGAGGAGATAATGTCGCCACCTTTGGACGGCGTCGGTCACGGCCCATAGCTCTCTTGCATACGTCGAAGCCTTCTGACGGTCGCTTGATAGCTTTTTGTTGTAGTAAGCTAACGAATGACCATCTTGCGAGAGAACTGCACCAACTCCGAACTCGCATGCGTCGGTGTCGATTTGGAAAGGTCGATCAAAGTTGGGGTAGCTTAATATCAGAGTAGAGATGAGAGCTTGTTTGAGTGTTTGAAAAGCCAATTCTTCCCTTGTTCCCCAACTAAACCCTTCGCTCTTTTTTAACAGATCGGTTAAAGGTGCCGCAATCTGGGCGTATCTGGCTATAAAACGTTGGTAGTATCCAGATAGACCGAGGAAGCTACGTACGTCCTTGACGTTGCGAGGAGTTGGCCAGGCCTCCACTGCCGCTATTTTGGTTAGATCTGGTTTGGTACCCCCGGCTGAAATAATGTGACCCAAGAAGGTGAGGCTTTGGACAACGAATTCACACTTGGTTCTTCTTAGGAAGAATTTGTGTTCTCCCAATGTTACCAATACCGTCTTAAGATGCTCCTCGTGCTCCTTCTCCGAGTGACTATATATTAAGATATCATCGAAGAAAACTACTACAAATTTTCTTAAAAATGGTCCAAGCACTTCGTTCATGGTGCACTAAAAGGTGGCTGGCGCATTGGTCAAACCGAAGGGCATCACGGTGAACTCGTAGTGGCCGTGATGAGGGAAGGCGGTCTTGGGTATGTCGGCAGAGTCGATCCGGATTTGGTGGTAGCCGACGCGCCGATCCAACTTGGAGAAGACCACAACCCCATGCAATTCATCAATGAGTTCATCCATGGTCGGTATCGGGAAACGATCGCGGACGGTGATGGCGTTGAGTGCTCAGTGGTCCACACAAAATCTCCAGGATCAGTCCTTCTTCCGAACTAAGAGGACCGGTGACGAGAACGGACTTGAGCTGGGTCGGATAAGTCCTTGGTTGAGCATTTCCCGAGTGAGTTTCTCTATTTCGTTCTTTTGGAACTTGGGGTACCGGTATGGATGAACGTTGATCGGAGCCGTATTGGGAGCGAGGATAATGCGGTGGTTGAGTCATCGCTCCGGTGGAACCTCTGCGGGATCTGCGAAGAGTTGGTCATGGTCGGATAAAATTTGGGTGACGTCGCTCATGGTCCGTCTCTAGCTCAATGGGTGCGTTAGTGCCAAGTTGTCGGCTGGTCTCCTCGTCGTTGTGGTCCAGGGAAATCAGCCACGTTATAAATTGCCCCCACCCCAACATCACACACATCAGTCTCTACTGTGAACGGAAGTTTAAAATTGGGGCACACGAGCACGGGATCCGAAATCAAGGTTCGTTTAAGTTCATTGAAGGCCATCGTTGCATCCTCGCTCCACTTGAACTGGTCCTTTCTGAGTAAATTGGTAATAGGTGATGCGACCTCCGCGTGCCGGCGAAGAATGAAACGACGATAATATCCGGTGAGGCCGAGGAAGACTCTTACCTGCCGAACTGTTTTAGGAATAGGCCAAGACTCTACTACCGACACTTTATCCGGGTATGATCTTACCCCCTGAGTGGTTATAATGTGCCCCAGGTATTCCAATTCTGTTATGCCGAACGAGCATTTATTTCGACGGATTAAAAATGAATTGCTCTCTAGTAGTTCCAACACCGCGTGTTGGTGCTTTGAGTGATCATCCTCCGACCGGCTTTAAATGAGGATGTCATCGAAGAAAACCACCATGAATTTCCGCAAGAAGTCCGATAACATTTGATTCATGGATGCCTGAAACGTGGTCGGCGCGTTGGTGAGGCCGAAGGGCATTACGGTGAACACGTAATTCCCATGATGAGTTCTGAACGTTGACTTGGGTATGTCTTCTTTGGCTATCCGTATTTGATGGTACCCCGCTCGTAAATCCAGCTTGAAAAAGATGTAAGCGCCATGGAGCTCATCGATGAGTTTGTACATCGTCGGGATGGGGAACCTATCTCGGATGGTGATGGAATTAAGAGCACGGTAGTCGACATAGAAGCGCCACGTTCTGTCTTTCTTCCTGACGAGGAGTACCGGTGAGGAAAACGGGCTCGTACTCGGCCGAATCAATCCCTGTTGTAACATCTCGGACGTGAGTCTTTCAATCTCATTTTTTTGAAAATGGAGGTAACGGTATGGGTTGAAGTTAATTGGTCACGCCCCCGGTTCTAGCTCAATGTGATGATCGTTAACACGACTCGGAGGTAATTTCTCTGGTGCATCAAATATTTTCGGATAGCTATTCAGAACTAATTCGATCTCCGGTGACACCTCCGACGTGATTGGCGGTGGATCACATGCTAAGTGGCAGAAATATGTTACCTCCTTCTTGGCCATCATTCTCCGCAATCCGCTCTTTGAAATAGCCGAGTCCCCCAAGTGCGGACTCCCTTGAAATTTCACCGCCGATCCCTGGATTTCAAATTGGATTGTCAACTGTTTATAGTTTGTCATCACCGGTCCCAACGTTTCTAGCCACTGGACGCCGAGGACCACGTTCGCGCCCTCCATGGCGAGGACATGTAAATCTTGGACGATCGTAGTCTCCTGAATTCTGATCGGGACATGTGGGCACACCTCCTTGCAAGTTAAGAAATCCCCGCTTCCGATAAAAACACGGAATTCCGGCAATGCTCGCATTGCAATTCCCAATTTGTAGGCCACCGAGTGCTGGATAAAGTTGCCTCCGATCGTGAGCTGCTGACCCCTGATCGTCCCCGCGAGTTTGATGGTCCTCGGATTGAAGGCCCCTGATAGCGCATGGAGGCTTTTTTCCATTCCTGTATCCGGTTCTTCAGTCACCTCCCTCTCTGGTTCCACCTTTCCAGTAAGCAGTCCAGGTCAGCATTGAGCAGAAATAACTTCCCCTTACACCTATGTCCAGGAGCGTAATGCTCGTCACAGTTGAAGCAGAGTCCTTTCGCGGTCCGCTCCTTTTTCTCTTCGATCGTGAAAGTGCACCGAACAATTGGCACTCCCGTCGGATTTGCCGGTGGAGTCTTGAGCAATGGCTCTGTTTTATTTCCTGCTATGAACCCCCCATTCTTTAAAACCTTTCCCTCCTTTCCGAGCCTCCAGTATTTTTGCCTCTGCCAATGCTCGTCTCAGCGTCGTCGGACGTCTCACCAACATGTCGTCCTGGATATCCGCCTTCAATCCTGCTATGAATAAGCTGATAAGCGCGTCCTCACTCTGCCCTTGTACCTCATTCATCAACCGCTCTAACTGAGCCATGTATGCTGCTACTGTCGATGATTGCTGTAGCCGTGACAACTGAGCCAATTTATCCTCATACGCAGAGTCCCCGAATCGCTCCAACAGATCTTCAATAAATTTCTCCCATGTGGTGATCAGGTTGTTACACTACAAGAAATAAGACCTTGTGTGATGGTCTTTAGATGACGGATTTCCGCCATCTAAAGTGATAGTTGACGGAAATCCGCCATCTTGACAACCGCCATTATAATCCCACAACCGCCATCTATTATTCATCTCCATTTCTCACCAAAAATTGTATGGATGGCGGATTTCCGCCATCTAATCTGAAAATTTTTGCAGGAACTGAAAATGTTTAGATGGCGGACATCCGCCATCTAAAATGTGACGCAAAAATAAGTTTGGCGTCAATTCATTGATGACGGTTAATTTTATTGATGACAGATGTCCGCCGACTATCTTTGTAACATTAGATGGCGGATTTCTGCCATCATAAGTACGTCAGACGGTTGCCTGCGTTTATAGATGGGGGATGTCCATATATAGAGATTTCTCACCAGGACCGGCGACGTGATCAAGGCAGGAAAGAGACGGTGGCTACCGGAGGCGAGCTTGGAACCGGCGTCGGCGAAGCAACGACACGAGGCAGTCGGCGGAAACGGCGCGAGGCAGTCGACGGAAACGGTGGTAGTCCGCGAAGATGAGAGTCCGGCGGCAGCACTTAAGAATTTCAGACAGACAACGCGTCTTTCTGGAATTTGGGGTATATTAAGTTACATTAAGTTTCGACGGTCAAACCGGAAAAATCCGCCCAATCGAAATTTGGGCGGGCCTTTTCCGCCTGACTCCCTGAAAATTTAACATGGCGGATATCCGTCATGTTAAGTCAATTTAATCGGGTTAAATATTGGGGGGGAATCGAAATTTTGGGCGGGCGAAAATAAATTTGAACCGCCGTCGAGCCAAAAACCTTCCTCGGCGGACACAAAGAATAGATGGCGGATATCCACCATCAAAACAACTGAATTATTGATGGTGGAAATCCGTCATCTAAAGGCCGCCATACAAGGTCTTTTTTTTGTAGTGTTACTGCGCAGACCCCGCACCCATCCCAAAGCATCCTTCGTCATATGAAATCCGATGATCTGGAGCTTGGCTTCATCTGCAATTCCATGGTACTCGAAGTACTCCCTCGCCTGATACAGCCAACCTTTCGGATCTTCTTCCGTGAATCGCGACAGATCTAGTTTGAGTGGTCGGCCTCCTCTCGTTGTTCTGTCTCTACTATGGCCGCCTCCTTCTCCCACCTATAATTTCTTTACCAGATTCTTCAATTCGAATACCTCATCGTGTAAACTCGCGATGACCATGTCCTGTCGCCGACCCGTCTCCTTCAGTCGTGTGTTCTGTTCGTCCACCACCACTGCCAACGAGTCCTCCGTCGGAATCCTTGCTGCCATATTCACAATTTAGACATGACAAAAAAAAATTTACACAAAACTTAAGCGAGTCTGTAATTAAATCGTCCTTGTTGCGGACCCAATTAAGGTCTGGGACGTGCCCTGGAAGATTCAAATGTTTACAGTCGTTCCCGACTAGTTCTCGTTTGTTTCGCCGGAGTTCAAGATGAAAGCACCAATATTGTAACAGGAGCTACCGAATTTGACAGCGTCGTCGCCGAGGAGGGGGTTGGATTGCGTGGAATCGGAACCGGAGTTGGACGGAAGAGATCTCCACACGGGAGCCGGAGGTTTATAGAGAAATTAATTGGGTTGTTTGATAACTGATACTCCTATCAATTCATTGACGCTATTTAAAGAGCAAATACTCAACAGATTCAACTACCCACTACAATTGGAATTCCGACACTCTAACTAATTATAAACGTAATCCGTGTTTCGGGTAGATCTGCGGATACGAGTGGGCCTGGCAGGATCGGACTCAATCGGGTTATCCGCCCCGTCTTTGTCTTGTTCTCTCACTTCGACGTTGGTCGGAGTGAGCTCTTCTAAGTCTTTCCGCAGCTGGTCCGATGTTGTTTCTTGATCCAGTACGATCGTAACACTTGGTTGATTTTAGAAAATGAATCGATGGTGTAAGTGATAAACCAACATTATTTGGTTTTACAACAACTCACACACAACACGAGCTCATTCACTCGCAGTATACAATACTCGCAATTCACTTAACTAGATCTATTCTCTACTACCGTTTCTTAAAATGGTAAAAGATTCCTTCCTAGCTAGCTACTCATATTGATATTAGATTATTATTTTATAATATTATTCGATCGAATTTGGATAATTAAATATGAAAATTCGAAAAAGCTAAATTAACAACGAATTTCTGGATATCTTTCTTAAAATCGATGATAAAGCTAGTTTGATGTGTTGTATAATTTGAATAGATGGGTTGGCACTGAAAATTGAAAGTGGGTGTGGGTGCAAGTTAATTATTTTAAAGTGGCCTGGTTTCAGCTTTGGGGGTGTTCCGATCCAATCCAATCCTTTTAGATGGTATCCTATATATATATCTTCCCAATTAAGTACATCCAAATAGCATGCATGGGTCGCTGCTAGCTAGCTGAAATACATGTGTGTTGGGATGGGGTGATTTAGAAATTGACAATTTATGTTATGAGCCGATAAATTTATTTACAAGGCAGAAAAGAGATCGAGATTGAGAGAAGACGGAAGGAATATAAATATTTCGCTAATGGTTAGGAAAGATGGAAAATTGTTGGAATCCTGGAGACACGAGTCAGGAGAAGTAATCAAGGGAAAGCTGAATTTTTCAATAATACATGGGCACACTTATCAAACTCTAATGCATGGGAACCCGATATGATTTTCTGAAATCCAATGATCTGGTTAGGAAGCCCATTAGTTGTAATTAAACAACTAATGCATTTTAAGTTTATCAATTAACGCTGGACTATCCTTATACATCTCGTTTGTCTACGGTCGAAATACGCCTGCAGAAAGAAGGTCTCTTTGGGAGGATCTAATTAAAATTTACCCGACAGTCCACCATGAAAAATGGATAATATTAGGTGAATTTAATGAGGTTACTTGTGCCACCGAAAGGAGAGGACAAGGAAATTATTCCGACATGGAGGCGGCTGAATTCCGATTGATGATAGATAGTACATACATTACTGAAATGCTTATAAAAGGAGGATTTTTTACTTGGAGCAATGATGCAGTTGGAAATAATAGATGCGAGAGCCGGATTGATAGAGCCCTAATTAATGAAAACTGGAGAACCCTCTGTCCCAACTTAATCTGTAATCTCTACACTGCGGGGTCCAGCGATCATCATGGATTGGAAGTTACCTTTCATCAAATTTCTAAAGCTAAGAGGCCATTTCGTTTTGTCAACACATGGATGGGACAGGAAAGATATCTGGAGTTAGTCAAAAAATGTTGAGAATCAAATCTACAGAGTACCGATATGTTCACCTTCAACTCTAAACTGCGTTTAGTAAAATCTTCTACCAAGCTATAGCTGCAGGGGCAGACTTCATTGAAAAACCAAATCGAATCTATCAGAAAATCAATAGGGGTGAGTGTGTTGAATTTAACGGAAGATCCAGATAGTCACGAGTTACAACAAAAGCTGGTTGAAGAGAAATTAATACTGATGATACCCCTGGTCCATCAGACCAGGCCCATTCCCGACTAGGCCCAGCAAGCCCACTTGACCAGTGAAAGGAGGCCCGGTCCAGTAGGAAAGTGTATAAATACCCCTAGGGGTTGAATGTAGGGGTGAGGGAAAACATTTGTAATATACTTGTAGTAGATTGTCTGGTATATACTTCATACCAAACGATCAAATACTTTGGGATCTGCTTGAAAGGGAGGAACTAGAGCATAGGCAATGTTCAAGAGTAAATTGGCTGAAGTTGGGTGACTCTAACACTCGATTTTTTAGCCAAAAAACCAAGGACCGGAGCTTAAGGAATTCTATGTTGTGCAACTTAGATGATCAAGGGAATCCACTAGTGACAAGGGACCAATTGGAGAAGGAAGGAGTCGCTTATTTTAAAGAATTGTTTCGTGAAAGACATCCTTTGAACAATAGCACTGACAACCCTCTGAGATGGTTCCCGAAATTAGTGGCAGAAGAGATGAATCATTGGATGGCGCGGAGGCCAGTGGAGAAGGAGGTGTGGGAAGTGATCTCTAGCTTGTGTCCGGAAAAAGCCCCAGGACCCGATGGGTTTACGGCGGGATTTTTCAAACGATACTGGGGGCTCATTAAGAGAGATGTGATGACACTTATAGAGGATTTCTTCGATGGACGAGGTTCTTTAAAGAACATCAATAATACATTCCTCACTATTATTCCTAAATTTCCAGAGGCTTCACATATTCGAGATTATAGACCCATCTCTGGGGTAAACATAATTTATAAGATCATATCTAAGTTACTGGCTAATAGGATTGGATTTGTAACTTCAGAGCTACTCTCAGGCAATCAAACGGCTTTCACAATAGGTAGAATCATTTCTGATAATGTCCTCCTAGCGGAGGAATTACTACGAGGTTTCAATCAGAAGGCAACGGCTAGACGGGTCTGTATAAGTCTTGATATTACTAAAGCATTTGATTCAATTGGCTGGGAAGCGATTCGTATTACTCTGGTCAGTATGGGATTCTCAGGGGCATTGGTCAGACTCATCACTCAGTGTATCTCGACCGCGACCGTTTCTATCCTCATAGAGGAAAAGCTTTCGGCTCAATTTGGCAGTGGAAGAGGACTTCGACAAGGGGATCCACTTTCACCGATCCTCTTCAATTTTGTTATGGAGAATCTTTCGCAGTCAATGCATCTTGTCGAAAATTGTGGAGAATTGGATACCTTCGTTTTGGGGTATCACAGCGATAAAACAAGGGAGATATATGGGTGGGTGATATCATGGAAGGGATATCCAAATTCAAGAAGTTAGCACCATGCTGGGAACTACATTGGAATGCACTTGCAATATTTATATGACATCTTTGGAGGGAGAGAAACCTACGACATAAGGAAGGGCTCTCTCGGCCGGTTAAAGTCGTCGCAAGGGATTTCATATGAGATTTGGCTATCATCTATGACTACCGTCTATTTAAAAAAACGCAAATGTTAAGTTTGAAAGATACAACTATCAGAAGGTGGGAGGATGTCTCGCTATTGGTTACTGACCTAAAAGCCAAGGATTAAAAAACTATACTTATTCGACACATCCTATCGTACTTTTAGTTATTTATTTAATTGTTTTTTATTGTAGTTTATAATATATTTATTTTATTTTTAATTTAAATCGTTTTTTAAAAAAAAAAAAAAAATAATAATAATAATAATTGTGATGATAATTAAAGCAGACACAACATCGATGATATTGACATATTACACGAAACAGAAGCATGGTGTACGTTGTTGTGTTGATGATTATACACACGTACGAAAATGCAGTTGATGTTGATTTGGATGGTTATTATTAGACAGAGGCTACAGGTATCAGAAAGATTTCTCCACATTATTTTTAGAGTGTGGCGAACAGGTAGGACAGGACAGGTGTTGTTATATTCTTGCACGCAGTAAGTGGTGTTCTTCATTGAGTCCTTAGATGCCTGAGCAGCCTGTATAGTATTATAGTAAATATAGCCATATTATATGAGTGTATGTATATAATTAATTAAGCAAGTAGTTAGTTAGTTAATGGCAATGGCAATGGCAATGGCAATGGAATTATGGATGAAAAATGAAAAGCTGAATTTAATTTGAATACGTGAGACCGGTCGATAATGATAGTTAGTTTGTTGGTTTATAATTGTGAAATCCAGTGAGGTAGCTAATGAATGAATGAATTTAAGTTGACGGGGGGTTAGGTACGTACCTCTGTTCATCATCAGTGAGACGAGTGGCGTCAGAGGGGTCCCCATAGGTGTAAGAAACCATGCCGGACTCGATGCGCTTGACGTCTTCTATGAGAAGGTCGTAGTGTTGCTTGACTTCCTCCACAGATTTATCTCCAACCGCACGGGCAATGTTCTGCCAGCGGTCGGACGTTTCTTTATCGTAGACCGCGAGCGCTCTCTCAAAGAGCTTGTTTTGCTTCTGGGTCCATGATTTGGTTGAAGTCATGATGTCGATCGATCTGGCAATTAGAAATTGGAATTGAATTAATGATCATGACAAGATTGGGGTTGGATGGGTGTTATTTATAAAGAGTGAAGTACCTCCATGGCCTTCCTTAATGCATGATGATGTAATGGTGATGAGCAAGGAGTGATATATCTATGAATTATTTATTAATTAATTTCAAGGGAAGGATGCAAGTAGGCAATGTTCGTTCGTATATATGTATGGTGATGGAATATTATATTTATTTATATTATATATTAGTGAGAAATTAATGCCCCGGTCCGGTCAGGACTCCAACTACAGGACGGACCTAGCTCATAAATTCGACGATCAAAGAAAAAGGAAAAAGAAACGTTTTTCGTGGGAATAGAATAACTCAAGGAACAGATCGATCTCACTACACTACACTACACTACACTACACATACTAACACTCGTAAGATCTAATTAAGAGCGTCGGTGGAAATGAAATGCAGACCAGGGTTGATAATATAAATAAATAAAAAAATAAAATATACATGATCTAGAGGTCCATATATATGTCCATAGCAAAAATTAGAGATATGATGTGACCCATATTAAAAAGGGTAATTAATTAATTAATTAATTAATTCACAGGTAGCGTACATGCGTGCAATTAAAATAAGTTTTACAAACTTGATTAGGCTATACCGGCCGGGCCGGCCTTTATATAATATTATATTGTCCTATATATATATATTTTATATGTCGTTGTGTTAGAGTGTCAGATAAAGGGAAAATGACAATATTCACAACATTAACAAACGATCAATAGAACCAACGATGTATCGATCAATCAACATGATTTGAATCGATCGAGATTGAAATCAATGGTTTGATTGTTTAATTACGTATATCGATCGAGATTTGAATCTATCGCGCGTATGTCACTCCAATCTTAATTACTAAGTTAGTTAATTACGTGGCACTGAGTTTGTCATCGATCCGGCCAGTAATTAATTAACCTGGCTGGGAAATGGGAATTTGTGATTTGTGATATGTGATATGTGATAGCTAGAGTCATAAATAATATATAGCCGGATAGCTAGCCAGCCCATAGTGAATCAGTGATAGTGGGATGCAAATGAATTGTATATATGTTGGAATTGAAGGAACCCCAACATATCGAATCCTTATCTACCTATTACGTCACCAATCACCATCTCCAGTGTTAAGTCAAACCAACTAGATTAGCCGCGAACAAATTAAATGCATGAACGCACGCACGCACGCACAACCTATATATATTCTTATTCAACAATTCTTTCTTCCTTTTCAACTTAATGACGTCACTAGTTTGGTTCTCATGACTCATCACGGTTCGATCGCTTCTATCACTTCCATCGATCATGTTGCTACCGAGAACAACGCGACCAGCTGCTACAGGATTTAATTGATGGGACGATCGTGGGAATTGAGAATCAAAGCCAGATTGGAGGCAGATTCTAAGATTACACGACTGAACGGTTGCGAAGAAGGTTTAGAAAGGATTTGCTTAATCACACTATGAAATGTAATTAATTGATTAATTCTAGTTACAAGTGTTTCCTTTTAAACTAATTACAACGCTAAAATAACTAAACTGATTAACAAATCGTAATTACAAATATTACATTATTTGATAAACATAATTGATTAGTCTTTGGCCTAGCTATTGCTGCCCATGCGTGAATTATGCTGTTGAATTTAATTGGAAACTTTGCAACTTAAACCTTAAATTTTTTGTTTCTTAACGTGTGCGACTTCATGAAACTTTTGCACTTTCGTTTTAAGTTTCTTTAGTATCTCACAAACTTGTTTTGGGTTATTTTCTGTATGATGATCTTCCATCTGAAATGTCAAATAGGTCATGCAAACAGATATTATGTTTATACAATTTAATTAATCTTAATCAACTTGTAATTCCTTTACACTCTACATAGATATATACAATTTGGTTAACCATTTCACCATCTTATAATGGCTATTATATCAAAATTATTCCATCAATTCTTTATACACACTACCTAATGTCTAATACTAATGCATGCGCTCTGATATTCTCCATTTCTGGGAGAGAGAAAGAAAGAACTTAGTTCCAAACTTGTAATCAATCAATCAATCAATAAATTCAATCCCTTTTTCTAAAGACGTAAGTCACGTAATGTCAATGTTCTTATTTTAAATTAAATAGACATACAATTACACTACCGGACGCCCACTTTCTTTAAATCCAGAACGTACTAACAACATCTATCACAGGCCCAAGCCCAAAAGACTAACATAACAACACAAACATGTCAAAGGTACCTCGGCTATTTAGGCTCAGTCTATCATTGATTTCACAAGGGACAAGGGCTATTTAGGCTATTAAGGCTATTGGACATTTCGATTTTTACCATGTTCACTTTTAAATTAATTAAACCAGGGTAGGGTAATGGGTATGCTATGTTTTCATTTTTAACACATAATTTCACAATTCATAAACAAATAACCGACTCAATTAGATTTAGCCTTTAGGGGAAAAAATACAAATTCCAAAACTATCATCTTTTCGTTTCTCTTACACTACCGCTCGACCTCCTTCCTCATCGTTCTTGTACCTGCCTGCCTGCCTGCTTCTATTCAGGAAATTACCTCCCTTATTTTTTCACCAACTTCTCTCCGTTCTTGCCTCTCATTCATTTCGGTATTCATCAATTTATGGATTTATATATTAGGGACTAGGGTTTATGTTTTTTACTTTACTTATGGATGCCTGTCTAGTTAATGTACACGATTCCATCACTAATTTATACATTAGGGACTTTTTTTTTTTTTTTTTTGCAAAATACTTGCATTATCAATCAGTCATGATTCAATTGCAGAGAATTTTTTAGGAATAAAAACAAGAATTGGATGTAATTTTTAATTCTTGATTTGCTACTTTTCATGTCATTTTCTAAAAAACACTGATTTGTGGCGTAGCCAGAGGGGGCAAGAAAGTTGGTAAAAAATAACAACTTATATGTAATAATTTTTTTATAGGGAGTTAATTGTTATTTTCACAATATATTAATATTTTTTAAGGGTTAATATATAAATTTCACAATCTTCTCCCCCCCTTCTCCCCCTACTTTCACAAATCTTCTCCCCCCCCCCACTACCTACGTTCAGTTTTCACAAATCTTCTCCCCGACCAAATCCCTAATCTTCTCCGGGAATCTCTTCTTCACAGTTGTTTCTGCCTTGCTGGAAATCTCTTCTCTGGGAACCCCATTTGGAAATCTCTTCTCTGGTATTTATTTGTTGATCTTGTTTCTACATATTATTTGGGTGAAAAGAAAATCATACGAATATTTGACCCTGTTTAATGTTTATACGAATAATACGATCGTGATGGATTTTATTGATGTTTGATCCTGTTTTATATTTTACGATGGTGATATAAAAATCGGAGTAGAAAAATCTATATTTCTACTGGAATTGGATTCTATTGTGACTTTTCTACTCCGGTTTATAAAACAGGACCTTGGGTTCTATTGTGGTTATTTTTTTGTGGTCTATATGATATATCTGTTCCGGTTTTAGTTGAATATAAATTATTGATTTTTCTATTTTTGTGGTCTATATCTTTTGACTGAACAATGAACATGATAATTAAAATATGAAAAGAGAATATATCTTTTGACTGAATATTATGATATTCGGTGGATTGAAGATTACTGTGTTCAATTATCTTTCTTTTTTTCTGTTTATAAATTATTCTTATTTTCTGTTTATAAATTGTTCTTATTTTCTGTTTATAAATTGTTCTTATTTTCTTTGATTTTATTCTTCTTTCTTATCTTTCTGTTTATAAATTGTTCTTATTTTCTTTGATATTATTCTTCTTTCATCTTTCTGTTTATAAATTGTTTCCTTCTGATTTTTTTTAGGTTGACTACGCTTGCGAGTTAGGGATTTGTCATTTGTAGGAAGCTTAAAAAGATCTTCAATACCAAGGTTTTGTTACTTTTATTATTATTTTTAGGATTGAAGGATTTATAATTTTATGCATTAATTCTTATATAATTTTATAATTGGATTTAAGAATGTAGGATTGTATTCTTAGAGTTAAGGTGAATAGGTCATGCCAAAATTATATTTTTAAATTAGTTCAAAAAAAATTCCCGCCTTCAGGGAATCCTGGCTACGCCACTGGCAACATTCATTCAGAAACCTGAGATAGACTAATATTCTGGACTCGCCCAGAGCCTGCCAATAAATATCACTATTGATGAAAAATCACCTTCCCTTTCTACATTGTAATTTTTTTACAGATTTCTTACTGTTTCAAATATGGCATTTCGTGGAAAGCTTGGTATCCTACTCAGGGGAAATCTGAAAGAACACAATGGCTCATCTACTGTTTGTCGTCTTCCTTCCATTCTCAGGAAGCCATCCAACGTATTTGGTGGAGGTAAATTTTGCTCTGATGATGTTAGTCCAGAATATTACACATGATATTAGTCATGTACTCATGTTACCTCATTTCCAGTGTCAAATACATTTTAAATTCTTAATAAATCCACACAAGATTTTAAGTGTTTATCAAACACATTCAACTATCCAACTCTATTTGGAATATTTCTTTCAGATACTCTATTTTTTCCAGATTCTTCAAAGCTATCAATATTTATGATTATACAAGGCAGTTTCCCAAATTACAAAGAAAATAAATATAGCTATAGTGCAGAGTAAGAGCATTTTGGATACTTGTCCTTACTTCCTTGCTACACTTCTTGCATCCTTCAATATTTTCATTCTTTTCACCAAATCATAGACATACACTGCCTTCCTAGGGTCATTCTCTGAAACACTTCTTACCTCACATTCCTCCTCACTTTTTGATGCACTGGATGATAATATGATATTGTTTTCTATTGAATTCGATGCACATGCTCATCATTGTATTTTTATATTTTTGCTGAAAGATTTACTTTTTTTTTATACTTTGTATGTGAAATATCAATCATGAATTGTGAACTTTGAATGTATTTATTGTATATTGAATATGTATTTGGTAATTATGGGTTATTTTTGTTTTCCCTTTAAAATCAGGAATTTCGCAGGGAAATGTAATGCCTCTGTATCTTCCTATGCTTAGAGCTTGTTCTACTTCTGGAATCCCTAAAAAGAGTGAGGTTTCTACAGGTACGTGGCTGTAGAATTGTCCTTGGTTAGTCTATTGGATAATTTTATTTCAAAAAGAAAGATTTATCCTGTACATTCCCTCATTCAATTATTTTTTCCATTTTAACAATAAATTTATTTACATTTTCTATTGATAACATTTTAAACACTATAATTTCGTATATATTGATAAAGTGTTGAAAAAATATAAAAGAAAATTGTGCATTCGTGCTAAGTGTAATGATGGATTTCTAGTTTTTACAAATTTACATTCGAGTTTTAATAGTATTATGCTAATATGTCATTTACTCTTGTATTCATGTTTCTTATTTTCCTAGGGACGTGCTTACGATTAGAAAATGCAGTGATAATGATTACATTACAACTCAGTCAGCTACGTCTTAAATACAACTTATTAGTTTATGTTAGATATTTGAAATTTGTTCATTACTTTCAAAAATAGATGTTAGACATTTAAACTCAACTAATCTCAAGCTATCACCCAAATATCTAAGTTCAAAACTTCAAATATTTCCTAATTTTTTCATTGCAGCCTTTTTTTAAGGTGAAATTGCTAAAAACCAAGCACGCTAATTTTATTTTGTTGAACTTAATTAAATTATATCATTCACAATATGGTTTTTGTTTGATTTATTTTTCATTATTTCATGAAAACATTTTTTTCCCTCTGATCATACAATTTAGAATACATCTTACTGTATAGGTTTCACACGTCATCCAATTGTGTGTGGCTCTGTTTTTTCTGAGTGGTGTAAGGCTGTTGCCAGTGACACATTTAGAATGGCAGTCAATGAGGCCGAAGCTAGAATGAAAAGCAAAGCAGGTGTGATTGGCAGATCTGAAGACGGTGAATTGGTTTGTATTTTCTTTGTGGAGAATGAGATGGAATCTTTCCTTTTGTTTTGCATTACACGTGCTTATCTTGTTGGATGATTTTTTTTGCAACCAATTATTATGATGAATTTATGTGTTTCTTTGTTATGATTCTGTCATTTCTGTGTATGATGTCTTTAATTAGGATTTTACATTGGCAATATTGGGCTTAGTTTTATTATTATACTTGCCATGTTTTATTCTGTCATTTTTTTCTTTCCATTTACTCATAACATGGAGCCAGCAGTTAGACTAGTTCATGAGTTAGAACTTAGAATGTTATGCTGGAATCCGAATTCGGATTTTCCGGATTCCGGATACGAATCCGGATATCATTTTTGATATTCGAAAAATAATCGGACGGATTCGGATATCATCTATATCCACCGTTAAAATCTGAATTCAATTAATAGTTTGGGATACAGATATCTAAATTTTGATGTTTATGATTGTGGATTTTTATTTTTATGTTGTTGAATGTTTATGTTATTATTATTTAAAACATGGATTTATTTAAAATTATAAAGATAATTTTGTAAAAAATTATTTGAAATCTATTTTTTTTAATATATGATTTTTTTATAAAAAATTACTCAAATTCGGATATTTTGGAGTTCCGGATAAATTTGTCGAATTTGGATTCAAAATTTACTATCCAGATATTACTAAGGGTATCCGAGTCGATTTCGTCCGATATACAAGCTTAGATATTTGATCATAGAATATTTGTTAATTGTTATCCTTCTGTATGATTTAATATTTCATTGAATACGACATAAAAAAAATCCAAAGCAGACTGAGCTTGTATTTGATTTGTAGTCTAAAGTTAAACTTTATTTTAAATTTATTTTGATTAATGCCTCAGGGAATGAAGCTTGATAGTGGCTATATCTCTCCTCACTTTATCACAGATCAAAAAACCCACAAATGTGTAAGTTGCCTACTGTACTCTATTTTCCCATATTGTTTGTTGCTTTTATGTGATGTGTTTTCCCTGCTACAGGAACTAGAAAATCCACTCATTTTAATCCATGAGAAGAAACTCTTTAGCACTGATGCAATTGAGAAGTTATTACAATTAGCATCAAATGTAAGTTGCCTTGTTTTCTTGAATTCTATTTACGAATGGATTGGAATTTTCCTTTTTAACATTTCTTTTCATCAGAAACAAAGGTCTTTGTTAATTGTTGCCGAGGACATCGGAAGTGATGCACTTGGTAGCCTTATTCTTAATAAGCTTAGTTTTGGTGTTCAGGTTTGTTTTAAAGCATTAGATCTGATTTATTCTTCTAGTTTTTAGTTATTTGCGAGTATCATTTCACGATTCTTGTTCATCGTAGTTTTTAATACTTTAATTTATTTTCTGTAACGATTATTTTAGGTTTGCGCAATAAAGGCCCCGGGCTTAGGAGATAATAGAAAATCCAGTTTACAAAATCTTGCATCTATATCTGGTGCTGAGGTGATATTTGGCTTGTTTTCAATGATTCAATCAGGTGCTTCATCATTGTCACAAAAGTCTTTATTTCAGTCTCTATATTTGGTATTTTGTAGATCATAACCCAAGAGCATGATATTGATAACTTGGAACAAGATATATTTGGGACTTCAAAAAAGGTGTGATATCCACACTAATAAGTTTTTTTGTTATTTCTGTCTTTTTCCCCATCAAATATCAATTATACTTATAATTTAAATTTGTTTAGTTCACCAGTCACTACTTAAATTTATTGTGGTCTTTGTTGGTAAAAAAAGTCTGAAAAACCAGACATTCTGCTGTAATTCTGAAATCATTTGCTTATTTTTTTCTTTTTGATTTTTTTAAAATTGTCGATAAATCCTTAATTGACTTATTTTATATAATGTTAGGTAATTATTTGCAAAGCTGATACCTTCATTGTCGAGGGTGCTGGTGCTACAAAGATTACTAAAGAAAAAAGTGCAGAAGAGCGGGATATTGAAATGGCGAAGTCGCACTTGGATGAATCTGAGCTATTGTTAAAGGTTATTGAATTTCAATAATTTTTCGTACCATGAATGCATGCTGGAATAGTTATATAATTAATTATCTTTCAGTTAATCCATCCCATGATCCCATCCCACTGTTTATGGTGATTTGCAGCATTTATTAAAGGAGGAGGAGAATCTAGAAATCAGGCAATCAGAAAGATTGAATTTTGCATTTAAGAACTTCATCAAGCAGTTCCCAGTGAGGAGACGGAGGAGATCCAGAAAACTGAAGCTAAAGTCCTGAATAACTTTAGGATATGATTTCAAACCTATTGCAAAACAGTTCGATCTTTCTTTAAAAATTAAAACATGTTTATTTGTTTTCTTTAAAACTGTTCCATAAATACATGTTTTTTTTTATTAAGATGAATTCCATTAGAATGAAATTTGGATACCCCTACGTGTGTCAATTATAATTTGGAAATAATTTTCGAAGATTTTTAGTCGCATTTGTGAAATATAGAGTTGAAAGTGACTAGCGGAGGCTGAGTCTAGTTTAAAAATCCAAAGTTGGAGTCAGTTTGTTTACATTGTTCAACAGTGGTGCGTTTGAACAGAAGTGGGCAGTGTATGTTTCAACTTTGAAAGCTGTTTTAGACGAGGACCGAAATCTCTAATGTAATATAACTAACGAATAATGAAATAGTCTTAACAAGGAGTCAAATAGTCAATAAAATGAAAGTAATCGAATAATAAAATAAGACGGCACAACAGAGTCAGTCATTTTGCAGAGTCAAATTCACATGCAAAATTTCTCTCGTAGATCTCCCACAGAGGACAATGGGAAACTACTTGAAGATTTCGATATCATCGTCAACAGGCCAGTCAATCATGCAATTTCTCAACCACACAAGGTAATGAGTAATGACATGACATTCATTCTGCTCAAAAAACCAATCACAATTTTTAATAACCTAATTTTTAACGTTGCAGGGATGGGATTGCGTCATTAAGCGAGGATGCCGTGTGCTGTTTGCTTGCATGTTTTACACATTCTTCTCTCCATCTCCAGGACATAATGCGCATCCGTGCTTTATGTTCCCCACCAAACATGTAAACATTTTATCATGGCTTCTGGTGTTACTAATTTCATCACGAAAACACTACGTTCCAGAGATTGCCTTGGATATTCTATACAAACTATCACCAATCAAGGAGATTGCCTTGGGAATCCTATTTCCCTTTTGCACCAAAAACAATTTTCTGTAATATCCTTAACGATTCTGCAAATCCTCTGTAATACTCAAGATGACCCAATACAATTTGTCAACAATGATGGATTAGAAACTGTTTCGGAGCTTCTTCAATATGGTACTAGCAAGGAGGAACAAGCGATTGCCGTGTCATTGCTGCTTGCCCTATGCTTGTGCAGTTCGCAGTATTGCAACGTACTCACCAAAGGACTTATTCCAACTCTCGTTCATGTTTCTGTCAATGGGAATCGTCAAGCTAAAAAAGACTCTATTTTGTTCCTCCAGTTATTGAGAAACCATAGAACATATGCAACCGACACTTCATCTGGATAAATTTTAACTGTATCTACACCAGAATCTCCATACCCATCACTGCCATCGGTCGTTAATAATGTGGGACAGAACTTCCAGACACAGGACTTTTCCGATTCTGGTACAACTTTAAATTTAGACCAGACCATACAATATAACAACTCAACTTCTAAAAGATACAGACTTTTTGGTACAAAAATTTTCTCCACTCCAAATCAATGACACATTATAACTCTTCTCTACAACAATTACTTATCAATATGACCAGTTGACCACCACCCACTCAGACTCAGGTGTTGGCTTCATTTTATTGATTTTCTAAACAAAATATATTTTCTAATTTTTTCAAACTTCAAAGTATAATATCTGAAAATGTCATTGGGGATTGTACGTTTATTTTTACCATCAACACAAAGTTTGGTTTTTCAACTTTGGAACCATACAAATAAAATCATAGCAAAGGTAGTTTTTTTTTTACGCATTTGCTACAAACAGTTACACCATGGGCATCTCCCTTTTGTTAGCTGAATCCAATATCTTCAACAAACTGCCTGCCAGAAGAGTTTTTTTATGATCATAATGTAAGTTTTTTACAAGAGTCAAAAAAATAGATTTGTCAAAATTAAATTAAGATTTTTTTATACACTTTGAACAATTTAAATAATACCAAGTTAAATATGCACAAAAATATCAATGGAAAGCTGAATACGCCATATGCTTCTTTTGGTAAAACATTAAGTTGCTTAGCTTGCAATTATACTAATTGTAAAGCCTACATAGCATTTTCAAGAGTAGGTTATATTACAAATGCAGGGATTTCTACCATATAAAGTAGTTTTTCAATTCTATTTCTCATGATTCATAAAGGAAAGCTTGTATATGTTAAAACTTATACTGGAGTTATGCATAAACATGGCCATTTCGTCTTATTAGCCATGACAAATGGAAGTAAAATACTGCAATTCATAATCGTAACGTTGCTTAGCATGCAATTATATTAATTGTAAAACCTACAAAATTTTCCAAGGACAAGCCAAATTAAGGAGAAGGTTACATTTCGAATACCAGAAATTCTCTCATTTAAAGGAGTATTTTAATTATACTTCTCATAATTCTTAAGGGAAGGCTTATACATATTAAACGGTTAAACCCAATAATCAACATATTTCTGCGTGTCTTATGAATAATTCATGTGTTTTAAGTTTACCTTTTTAGTTTTCTTTCCTATTTCAACAAAGCCAGGATAAGTCTGAACAATTCCACAAACAGTTTGGATCTTTGGCAAAAAAAATCGTTCAAATCTAACAACTTTGACACAAAAAATAATATTAAACAATCTATCCCAATAATCAACACAGTATATTTCTGCGTGCCATTCTATTCTACTAGTAATTTCTGTCTGTTTAAGATTTTTAAAAACTTTTTATTATGCTTTGCCATATTTCTAGTTCATAAAAACAAAAACACGGAAAGCATGAACACATTGATGTTTTATGCTTGAGAAGATAATATTGTCTAAGCTGTAATATAAAAAAGAAAGAAAAAATAAAAAAAAATACAGTTTCAAATTACAACAATTTGAAAAACATTTTCAGACGAGGGAAAACATCACAATATTCAATGTTAGGGCAAAAGAATAATAAAGCATTATTTTATGATTTTATCTAAGCAGAGAGTCAGAGTCTCAGAGACCTTTATTTATCACACAAAATATTCCGATAAAAATAACAGCTAAATTAGTAACAAAAAAAAAGAATAAAAAAAATCATCGGACGTACCTCGAGGTGGAACTGCGGTAGGATCATTCGTGTGTGGTGGGGTTATTGATGTCATGTAAGATGTCATCGTAGGGATCCCTTCGTCCGGGTACCTGACTGATCTGAGCATCGGCAGCAAGCTGAACATTGAATCTATCGAAAGTCCAAAATCCGTAAGGACGGAGCGGGAGATTCCACATCTCTTTAGTCTTGTTGCATCTCTGTTTGATTTCGTAGACGTGCTGACGAGATTTCCTGTCCCTCTCCTTGGGATCCTCCATCATCTTCAAGATAAGATTTTCCGCAAACTCCATGACAAACGCCATAGAAGATTTTCCCGATTTAGAAATGCTCAGTCGTCACTGAAATAAATCTCGTGGAAACGGACGGAGATATGGAAATTCAGGAGATCGATTGGGGATGAATCAGGGATATATAGAAATATTGACCCGACCCGAATCTGTTTAATCGAAATAGTGATGCTTATTTTTAGAAAACCCCCAATAATACTTGGTATTTAAAACGCATGAGTTAGTTTATGAGAGAGCGAGAGTAATCAATCGTAAACTCCAATTCCATGAGAGTATAAATGAATGACTACATTTAATTGAATTGAATTGAATATATTAATTATTTGAAATCCATGCCATGGTGTGAAAAAGAAAACAAGGAGGAATAATGGTTTGATTCGTGAATCATGAGTCCAAGCAGCTGTAGGCATCGTCAAATCCGCAGTCAAATCCAACGGGAAATGGGATTTGTGGAAATGCCCCGTAGTCTTCAAAACTAGTAGTATCCTCCAAGTGGAAATTCTGTAAAGAAGAATCCAATTTGTTGTCTTGTTGAACAACCCAATTGAAGGAAGAATTATTATTATGATTACATATCTGAGCAGAAGAAGACATGCTCTTCCTGTTGCTGCTATTGCTCAAAGTGTCCCCATTACTGCTGATGATGCTGCTTTTGCTGTCGATGATGGTGTTGTTGTTGTTGTTGTTGTTGTAGCAGTTCCAGACATCAAGAACAATGTCGTAGGGTGCGAAATTGGAATTGGGTGTCGAATCATATTCGACGTCAGGGGTTAGAATGAAATCTGGGCAGTGTGGTTCTGTTTTTTGGATGATGTTATGAGACGATGGGAATGGGTCAAATAGCGGTGGCCTTGTTGCCGGTGCTGGAGATAGTTTGTTTGGCGTGTGTGGGCATTGTGTTTTCTGGAGTAGTTCCATGTTATTATCTGCGAGTGGTCTGTGGGTGTTTGGGTCAATTCCTTGGGACCTGAGTTTTTTCTTCAACGTTGAATTCCAGAAATTCTTGATTTCATTATCTGTTCGTCCTTGAAGATGGCTGGCAATCTGCGACCATTTGTTTCCCAAGACTTGGTGCAGGCTGATGATCAGATCCTCATCTTCCTGTGAAAAAGTTCCTCTCTTGAGGTCCGGTCTCAAGTAATTGAGCCACCTCAACCTGCAGCTCTTCCCACATCTCTGCAATCCTAGATCATGCACCGACACGATACATGTACAGATATAGTTGAGTTGAGTGGAGTAGCATGCAATCTAATATTCTAATTAACAAACTAATTATGCATAGTTAGTAAAAAAAAGAAATACACAACACCTGCTTGCTGCGGTACGGTGCTCCAGCACCCAACACCATACCTAATGATATGGTTGTAGAGCTTCTCATCTTCCTCAGGTGACCAGAGACCCTTCTTGAGCTTCTGCTTGAGGCAGGATGGGTGTCTTCCCATGACTAAATTGAGCAAAGCAAGAAGGGTAGTTAGAATTGGTACGTATGTAAGAGCGTGACGGCGCAAGGGTGGGTGGGGATCGAGTACTACTGCCGAGCAGGAACGATGACGATTTAAAAAGGGGAGGGAGGTCTTGTAAATGTGTAATACCTCTTGTTCAAGTTTATTTATATGCATACAAATAAGACTACTGGTCTACAAATCTCTCTGACTGTCTGTTTTGTCTGTCTATCTATCTATCTATCTATCTATCTATCTATCTATCTATCTATCTATCTATCTATCTATAAGAGATGGAATGCAAGAAATGTTGATTTTATTTTTCTTACAGAAATTCAGAAAATAGGAATTCAGGATTTACAGGAATCGGAAATCAGAATTGACGGAGGTATAAAGTGGATTCTAAGTAACTTATGCTGGGTGGTTTGAACAGGAGAATGAATGGTTATTGGAGTAATTGAGATTTATGGAAATTTCCAACCCATGAAAGATTGATTGATTGATTGATTGACTGACTTATTGTGAGAAGATATAATGGATGGATGTCCTGCATTATATGAGGACAGACTTCCTTGATATATAATATATAATAATTTACGACACGGAGAGGGCTCTCCCAGGCAGCAAGCAATCCACACACACTGCATACACAGATTTTGATTTGGATGAAAAAAAGAGTGTAAATTAAAGACGTGAGTTTTGTTTTTGCAAAAGACTAACTAAAATAGTAATTCCAAATGTATTAACATTGAATATATATTGAGAAATATTTAGGTGTGTCATCTAACATTTACAACACAACATACAATGATTTCAATTATTCTTACATTTAAAATTAACTTACGTACGTAGGACATTCAAAGAAATCTTAAACATCTAATGATAGATAGGAAAACAATGCAAATAGCACATTTACATACGACGACGCACATGAAGTACACCCTAAATTAAAATAATACATCTATCTCATTTTTGCTTTTAAAAAAAAAAAATCTATCTCATTCTCTCACCGACTGACTGCTTCTTTAGTCTTAATCTCACTCTTCATTCCATAGCTAATTCCATTATATAAGTTAATTAGGTATGTAATATTGTTGTTGTTAAGCTATCATAATCATAACTCTACAAGATTGCAACAAATTCAAAATATTGTTTATTTATTTATTTTACATCTAGCCGGCCTTGATTTCCAAAACAAATCATCACTCATTAATTTCTCGATCACCACACAAATATACAATACACGCTGTTTAAGTTAACAAACCATTTGGTGTGATTAATTAATTAATTAATTAATGACAACAAACCGACATATAGGATTTAATCAACAAACGTACGTATATCTTCTTTCCTCTACTGTTCAAGGGATCGAGATCGGGAATTTTCACCTATTCTGAATTTCTGATAGAATAAATTAATTTTAGATTATAAATATTAAATCCTAGCTAGCTAATAGCTATATATGTTCGATTAATTGTTGTTTCGTTAAATTCAACAGTTGTTTAATTAAAATGAAAAACCCAAACACCGATCCAATAATCCAATTGTTTAATTAAAATATAAACAACGTACAACATTTTCTCTACCTTGTAAAATGGGGGTAATTAAACAATATTTAATTAAACAATGGCCTGCAGCCCTGCAGTTAGCGTTGGTCATAGAAAATAAAATAAAAATAAGCAGACATAATGAATCTGTATTCTTCTTCTCTGCATAGTTTGTAACATATATAAACGATGGTGAACAGTAGACATAATAATTTGACATAGATGTCGGTCGGTCGGTCGGTCGATTATATTATTCCATCATTCTTTAATTCCGACGCACCAACAATCATACATACATACATACAACGTCTCCCTAATGTCAACACCCAAGATATTGTAATCTAATTATCATTAGTTTAATATAATTAAACCCATTTCTTTAATTATCTTATTTATATAATCTAATCTTTTATTCCATCCCATCCAAATCCAATCGTACATGACATCACATCACATGACTCTCCATGGACCGGCCCATTTATTTTTGGGAGCATTCACCATTTCACCTAGCCTCCCGGCCCTCCCTCGTCTATTTTTCTTTCCAATATAATTTAAGATTTCAAATCGACGTACATGAGACTATCTTTTTTTTTAAACGTTGGATGTTGTGTGAATTGTCGATTTGTCATCGTTAGGAAATCATCGACTATAATTTAATAATAATAATAAAATGTTTTATTGCATGTTTATTTCATTACAATATTATAATCTATTTAATATTGATATTAATTGTATATATTATTATTAAGAGGTCCGGTCCCGTCCCTATTTTTTTGTTTTTTTTTTATCATATATCTATATATAAAATAATTCATCTGTGACTCACTAAGTCTCAGACACTCACACACACAGTCCATGTAAATTTTTAGAAAAAAGATATGAATTAAATTTTAATATATATATTAATCTAGGGTTAACCTTTATATCCAAATTGTAAACCCGACAAAGATCTGAATCTTTTAGAATTGACAAAGATCTCAATCGTATCATAATTATTATTTAAAATTAATTTTGGAGACTACATTTGCATTGCAAAGTTGCATAGTAAACAAAATTAATTACAAACATGTGTTATATATTCAAAAAATACACATATATAATAATACTATAACTCACTGCTTAAAATCGTTCCATGTGTTCATCAACTATTCATACATACATACATAACAACAATATATTATAATTTATTTAACTACATACACACACACAAAATATCAGGTAAATACGTCCGCACGAACGGACATCACGATCTGGTCGACCAATGACCATCGGACGGCACCGTACCATGGTCGGAACTGCAGATGACCGTTCATGTGGACGACACTGTCCAATAGTCGGACCGTCCAATTGGCATCGGACGACATCGATCACCATGAGGTACGTCCATTCTGGAAATAGATCCCATATATATAATGGACGTACATCTTCGGATGGACTGCATTTCCCATCCGACGCTTGCAGTGAGGTACGTACCTCACTGCAAGCAGGAACGGCATAAAGAACCAATCGTGATTCTGGAACCATGATCGGCATAAGGAACCTATCAAATATCACATATTAAATATCATTATTCACTCTTTATCTTTTCTAATTAAACATGTCATAACACCTTGGAGGACATCTATGGTGACTGGACCACCCCAACGGTTATCCAACAAGCTGATATAAATTCACCATTTTCTCACTATTCAAGTAATCAACAATGTCACAATGCATTCCATTACTCTACTCAAACTGAAATAATAAACCAGAAACACCCAAGCCTCGCCGACGATGCAAGGCTTTGGAGATCATCAACGGACGATGCCGACCACCGGAACTCGCCAAGTACACTTCAGAGAACCACGATTAACGCTGCAAGCTCCGATTCAAACATCACGACAGCACTTCCACGTTCATCGATGGGTTCGTGTCGCCCCCAATGTAAGTACTCTCTACTTTCTAATATTTATCATTCACTGCCGGACCATATATTTCATATTTTGCTTTTAGCATACTCTGTAATATCAAATCCTTTTATTAGTAACATAATCATACATTGAAAACATTAATTGCATGGTTAGAATCATGCTTTCAAACAGAACTGATGGACGAACACAATCGGGAATCGCAATGGGTTCTCGACCGTTTTCGTCCACGAGAACCGCGATGGGTTCCAGATCGGTATAAGGAATGGCGACCGCAGTCATCCGTATTGGGGATGAATCGGATGGGAAATACGCATCAATTCACTTAATAACAAGTTAACAACAACGGAGTCTGATCTATAATTAGCTAGCTAATGGGATCTCGAAATGTGGATCTTCAAAAATGGCAGTTATCTTATGACCACGGAACAAGCTAGTAATACAATTCGGCCGGCTACAAGAGAGGTTGTAGGGGAGGTAGCGTGAGACCTGATGGAGATTCAAGATCGAGATCGAAGGAGAACAGGTAATCGGACGTCCGAAAAAGATGATTAGAACTCTGCGACATTTGGAGGATTATGTTACCCCCATTTGGACGTAACTAAAGGAGCTATGGGCTGGACCAATTTCAATTTAATTCCAAGATCAATGACGTTATTTCCTTTTAAGAATTATTTACAAAGACTGTTTTAAGAAATGCTTTTAATTTAAATGTTGTAAAAATCAGTTACAAACATTAGGCTATATGAGCCAATTTCAATGAAAAATGAACACTACCAAAATTATATCAAACAGTTTCTAAACTCTCACGACAACTTCCATAAACCATCCGACACAAGGCGAGTAAAACCTCCATCCTCTGCCGCGCTTCATCTCTTCTCCAGCCGTATCAAGCATTCGGCAAGCTGCTTAACAACAGTTTTCTGTTTCGGACTCAGTCTTGATTTCAGAAGTTTATCCTCACCACGTGCGTCTCTAGTTACCCATGATCTGTTGACCGAAGACTCTAGCTCTACTTCTCAGGTGAAGTGATTCTATTTCTTGTACAATTCCTAAGAATTGTATCAACAAGCTCCATATATACGTTTAATAGGTTAATGAAACGTCATATATATAGGGCGCGCTTTTAGTGCGGTTCGTCTGCACCAAGAACTCGCTGCGGGTAGAGTTTGGTCATCGCAGTGGAGTTCGGTCATCGCGAATCGCAAAATCAGTCGTCGCACAGGTGGAGTTCGGTCGTCACGGTGGAGTTCGGTCATCGTGAATCCCAAAATCGGTCGTCGCGCAGGTGGAGTTCGGTCGTCGCAGTGGAGTTCGTTCGTCGCGTAGGTGGAGTTCGTTCGTCGCGGTGGAGTTCGGTCGTCGCGCAGGTGGAGTTCGTTCGTCGCGGTGGAGTTCGTTCGTCGTGTTAGAACGACGACTCGCCCTTGGAGGAGAGTTGGCTGGAGTTAGACCAGCAGCGGCTCCGGTGATCGCCGGTAGAACCATTGAGAGAGGGAGTTATATCCCAAGTAGCCGTTGGAAGATAAACTGAATTAAACCAACTAAACCGGTCTTCTGAACCGGGTTTGATTGGAATGTATTTTGTATTAAAATTGAATGGTTTAAGTTTACAATAATGATATACTTATATAGAATTACACTGACTGATTAACTACTAATTAACTAATCAATGTAAAACAATCCGTTATAATCTTTATTGAAACTTTTGCAACAATAACCCCAATCTTCTTTCAATCACAAATCGTGTTTATTGAAACTTTTGCGTTTGTAACCTCGAGCTTTCCTTTAATTACTTCGGCACATGTTTATTGAAACTTTTGCACTCGTAACCTCAAACTTTCCTTTAATTACTTCGGCACATGTTTATTGAAACTTTTGCACTCGTAACCTCGAACTTTCCTTTAATTACCAACGCACATGTTTATTGAAACTTTTGCATATGTATCCTTAAGTTTCTTATTTATTTGGGTTAATTGCCTGCATATCATTCTGTTATTCATAATAACACATATATCCTGGATATTGGATTAGTTTTAATTAAGCTCTGGATTTACAGAGTTAATTTGTTTATTAATTGTTTAATTAATCTGTTTATTACAGAGTTAATTCCTTTACTCCCCCCTCAAGCCTTGGAATAGATATTGAGTATTCCAAGCTTGAAAAGGGAATTAGTGATCTCTTTATCACCTAATGCTTTAGTTAAAAAATCTGCTAATTGGAACTTTTCCTATTTGCTTTATGAAAATTTTTCTTTGATTTATCATTTCTCTTATGAAATGACAATCTATCTCTATATGTTTTGTTCTTTCATGAAAAACAGGGTTATTTGCCAGATAAATGGCAGATTTGTTATCACAGAAGAGCTCTGTTGGTTTTTGAATTTTAACTCTCAATTCATCCATTAATTGATGAATCCATGTAATTTCACATGTTGTCTGAGCTATTGCTCTATATTCAGCTTCACATGATGACCTTGCAACTGTGGCCTGTTTTTTAGTTTTCCAAGAGATTAGTGAATCTCCCAACATTAAGCAAAACCCTGTCAATGATTTTCTACTCACTTGACATGATGCCCAATCAGCATCACAATAGCCTTGCAAGACCATATTTTCATTTCTATTATATATTAAGC
>LFYR01001785.1:0-67878 GCA_001185155.1 Zostera marina | reverse complement strand
GAGATATATCAGTTTTCCTACTATTTTCCTATAGAAGGTTGGGTTTTGAATTAACTTGGATTTGTCATTTTTAAGGTCTACATGCCTTTCCATGGGTATTGTGGATGGTTTTGCTCCTGAAAGCCCACATTCCTCTAGGATACCTAGAGCATATTTTCTCTGTGAAAGGTATATACCTTTGCTAGAATATGAGACTTCAATTCCTAGGAAGTAATTCAATCTTCCTAGATCTTTCAGTTTAAACTGATTTTCTAATTGGATTTTAATAATTCCAATTTCTAGTTCATTACTTCCTGTTATTTAATATCATCCACATAAACTAAGAGATATATCATGTTTTGATCTTTTTCTCTTGTGAATAAAGAGTAATCTGATTTAGTTTGATTAAAACCAATGTTTAAAAGTACACCCCTTAGTTTTTCAAACCATTTTCTTGAGGCTTGTTTTAAGCCATATAATGATTTGTTTAATTTACACACCCTTTTATCTCCTTCTTTTAGAAGACCTTGAGGTGGTTTTAAATAAACTTCTTTATCTAAATCACCATGAAGAAAAGCATTGTTTACATCCAATTGGTATAAATTCCAATTTTTCTTGGCTGCTATAGCTATAATGGTTTTGACTGTGACCATTTTGACCACTGGTGCAAAGGTCTCAAAAAAATCAAATCCTTCTTTTTGAGTAAAGCCTTTGGCTACTAGCCTTGCTTTGTATCTTTCTATATCACCATTTGGTCTATATTTTATTTTGTAAATCCATTTTGATCCTATGGATTTCCTATCTTTTGGAAGCAAAGCAAGAGTCCAAGTATTATTTTCCATGAGTGCTTTCATTTCTTTTTGCATTGCTTCAACCCATTTTGGATGTTTTGAAACTTCATCAAAAGAATTAGGCTCATCATGGATTGTTATTTGTTTTAAAAAATATTTTTGTTGTTTACTTGTCCTATGATATGAAACATGATTGCTCATAGGATGTTTTGACTCATGAAATTCTTTTTCATTTTCAAGATAATAGTCTTGAAATTGCTTTGGTTTAGTTATTTTCCTACCATATAGGCTAGTTTTATCCTTTAAATTTGAATTTATTTGTTTTGAGTTATTTTCTGTTTCATTTGAATAGTTGTCCAGAGCATTTGTGTTTTGTGACTCAGAAATGCTTCTTGAGCTATTTATTGACTTGGTTAGGTCATTTTCTATGATATTTCTATTGGGAGCTTCAGAGATAGTCCTTGAGCTATCATTTGATGCATTTTCAATAGATTCAGATTCATTTTCTGTTTGGTTTAAACAACTGTCCAGAGCATTTTTATTTTTATTTTTAGAAAAACTCCTTGAGCTGTTATCTGACTTTCTTAAGTCATTTTCTGAATTGACCTCTTTGCCAATTGTTTGTATACTGTCATCTATATTTTCTGTATTTAAAATGCTATTTGGACATGGAAATTGAGTGTCCAGAGCATTTTTATGGGCTAGCTCAGAATTTATTCCTTCTGAGCTAGTTTCTAAATTTAAAATGCTATTTGGACATGGAAATTGAGTGTCCAGAGCATTTTTATGGGCTAGCTCAGAATTTATTCCTTCTGAGCTAGTTTCTAAATTTAAAATGCTATTTGGACATGAAAATTGAGTGTCCAGAGCATTTTTATGGGCTAGCTCAGAATTTATTCCTTCTGAGCTAGTTTCTGAATTTAAATTGTTGTTTGGACATGAGATCTGAGTGTCCAGAGCATTTTTATGGGCTAGCTCAGAATTTATTTTTTCTGAGCTAGTTTCTAGATTTTCTTCTAAATATCTGTCCAGGGTATTACTTGGACTGTTTTGAAGGTTATTTTTATCAGATTTCCTCTTTTTCAAATTCCTGCCTAATTGGTCTGAACTACTACTCAGATTATCACTAAAATTCTTTTGAACCTCATGACTTGAGTTCTGAGTATGTTCAATGCCTTTTTGGCTTATTTGAGAATTAAGAAGCATATTTTCTTTATTTTTGAGGTTATCTGAATTTTTATGGTTTTCTTGACCATTTTTTAGTGTTTTAGCATCTGAATTTATTATATCCTCATTATGTTCAGGTATAGCTGAATTTTTATTGTTACAATCCAATATCTTTGTTTTTTCAGAGATTTGAGATTCTAACTTCTTATTTTGAAGATGTCCATTTTCAGATGCTATTAGATTTTTATAATTGCTTCTGGACTCATAATGTTGATATATAATTTTATTATATATATCTTCATGTGATGTTATGTTTTGTTTTAAAATTAACTGATTATTATCCTTGAAAGGAAAAATTGTTTCTCTAAAAGCTATATTTCTAGAAATATGAAATTTCTTAGTTTCTATATCTAGGACTAGATAGCCTTTTGTATTAGGGGGATAACCCATGAAAATTTCTCTAAAGGTTCTAGGAGAGAATTTATGTTCTCTTATGTTGGTTGTTGCATAACATAGACAACCAAAAATTTTCATTGATTCATATATTGGTATTTTGTTGTTTAATATTTCATATGGAGTTTTGTTTTTTAAAACTTTGGAAGGTATCCTATTTATTATATATGTGGCTGTTAAGACACATTCACCCAAATATATTAGGGGAATACCACCTTGAAAATGCAGAGATCTAGCCACTTCTAATAAGTGCCTATGCTTTCTCTCAACTATGGCATTTTGTTGAGGTGTATATGGGCATGTGAATTGATGAATTATTCCATATGCCTCTGTTAACTTAGTGAAGTGATTTGAGGTGAATTCTCCTCCATTATCACTTCTAATAGTTTTAATATTTTTTCCAAAAATGTTTTTGATTCTAATTATGAAATTTTCTATAATTTTTATAGTCATATTCTTTGATTTTAGTAGAAATGTCCAAGTGACTCTACTAAAATCATCAACTATTGTTAAGAAGAAACAAAAACCATCATGAGTTGTTATTGGGAATTTACCCCAAATATCAATATGAATAAGTTCAAAAATTGAATTGGTTTTTGATGTACTATTTTGGTATTTTAATTTAGTTTGTTTTGCAATAGGGCATATATCACAAGAATCTTTAATTTTTGAAAGATTTTTATTTAATTTTGAAAAACAATTATCCAAAACAGTAGTATTATCATCTATTTTACAATTTTCAGAATTTAAAAGACTATGTTTAACATCTATGCTTTGAGCCTTGATGAGTATCCTCATCTTCTCTGTTGAGATGTGTCCTAGCCTTTTATGCCAATTTTCAATTTCTATGGATGAGTTTGCAAGATCATGTGATTTTGGCTTAAGTATGTAAAGTCCACTCTTAGACTCACCCTGCCCAATCACTCTCTCTGACTTGCTTTCCTGAAAATTACATCCATATTTAGAGAAAATTAGGTTAAGATTTGAATGATATGTCAATCTATTTACTGAAATTAGATTGACTTTAAATTGTGGTATATATAGTACATCTTTCAAAATTAAATCCTTTGAAAGAGTTATATCTCCCATAGCTTTTACCTTGCATTTTTTTCCACTAGGAATAGCCACATAGTGATCAAATTCCTCTTTTGGAGTTTTATCAAAAAATTCAAGGTTCCCAGTCATATGCTGAGAAGCCCCAGTATCTATTATCCACATATTTCTATAATTTAAAGTATTAAATGAGAAAGACATACCAGTAGATTTGCTTAAGAGATCCTTAAGCAACAGTAATTCCTCACTGCTTAATTCAGTTGAGAGATTTGCTTGATTAGCCAGATCTTTAGGCTTCTTCTGATGATCTTTCTTTTTGTTTGGGAACCCTACTATGTGATAACAATTCTCTCTAATATGCCCAAAAAACTTGCAGTTATCACAGTAGAATTTGGTATCCAATTTCTTGCCATTTTTCCCATATATTCCTTTTTTCTTATTTTCTTCCTTCTTTTCTTCCTTTTTGGCAAACATAGATGAAGAATTAAATCCTAATTTTTCTTTAAAATTAGATTTCTGTTTTTCCTCTTGAATTACTAAGGAAAAGACCTGATTCATAGAGATTTAAACTTATTATGCCAAGATTTGACTTCTTAAGGTCATAAAATCTTCATTTAGACCTAGCAAAAATTGGTGTGTTCTATCTTTTTCAATCTTTTTAGAATAGATTGGGGCACATGCTATACAGAATTTACATTCAGGTTTCTCTATCTCTATGTATTGATTCATAGAGATTTAAACTTATCAAAGTAAACAGAAATGCTATCACTAGATTGAGTTAATGTATTAATTTCATACCTCAATTGGCTAGTCTTAGGTGCATTCTTTTGTTTATACCTTTCTTGAAGCTCTACCCAAGCTTCATATGCTGTTTCTGTGTGTATTAATGTTGAAGCTATCTGAGGGCAAACTCCATTTATAATCCAGGACAAGACAAGGCCATTGACCATCTCCCAATCTTCAAAATCTTCACTTGACTCATCTATAGGCTTTTTTATCTTCCCATTGATGAATGCTGTCTTCTTTCTGGAAACCAGGGATAATTTCATGGAATTGGCCCAAGAAACATAATTTGCTTCCCCAGTTAACTTATCAGACACCATCTGGGCACCTGGATGGTCACCAGCAGATAGAAAGTAGGGTGATTTTCTAGAGATGTGGTTCCTCTTCTTCTTGTTCTGAATCTTCTTCTTTTTACTTGCATTTCTTCTTCTTTTCCTCCTGAAGAAGCTATCACTTCTTTCTGAATTGGAGCTTGATGAGGTCGTCCAAATTTCAGAATTTCTTGAAGAATCTGATTCTTCAAGACTCTGTCCAGAATTGGCTTGTGCGGAAAAAGCGTGTGGATCGATTTGTGTATCGTTTCCAACTGATGATACCATATTAGAACGACGTGTAGCCCTTGGAGGAGAATTGGCTGGAGTTAGGCCAGCAGCAGCTCCGGTGATCGCCGGTAGAACCATTGAGAGAAGGAGTAATGTCCCAAGTAGCCGTTGGGAGATCAACTGATTTAAACCAACTAAACCGGTCCTCTGAACCGGGTTTAATTCGAATATATTTGTATTAAATTGAATGAATAGAGTTTACAATAATGATATACTTATACAGAATTACACTGACTGATTAACTACTAATTAACTAATCAATGTAAATAATCTGTTATAATCTTTATTGAAACTTTTGCAACAACAACCCCAAACTTCTTTGAATCACGAATCGTGTTTATTGAAACTTTTGCGTTTGTAACCTCGAGCTTTCCTTTAATTACTTCGGCACATGTTTATTGAAACTTTTGCACTCGTAACCTCGAGCTTTCCTTTAATTACTTCGGCACATGTTTATTGAAACTTTTGCACTCGTAACCTCGAACTTTCCTTTAATTACCAACGCACATGTTTATTGAAACTTTTGCATATGTATCCTTAAGTTTCTTATTTATTTGGGTTAATTGCCTGCACATCATTCTGTTATTCATAATATCACATATATCCTGGATATTGGATTAGTTTTAATTAAGCTCTGGATTTACAGAGTTAACTTGTTTATTAATTGTTTAATTAATCTGTTTATTACAGAGTTAATTCCTTTAGACTGGAGGATCTGAAACATATTTTTTCCATAAACTGATAGACTTTTTCAAGTATATTGATATGTGGTCGACTTTCCTAAATGCTTGTATTTCCCTCTAAATATACATCTGCTCTATAAAAAATTCTCCCCTTGTTAACTGGATACTTCCTTTAGCTAGTCAGTTGAAATTGTAGTAATTATATGGGTGATTATAGGGATTTGTGGAGTATAAAGAAGGTGCGGATTCAGGGTTAGCCCTAATATTCTTCATGACATCCATTTCGATGTTCATCTTTCATCTCGCACATACAAATGCAAGCCATAACTACAAACTTCATTCTACAAAAAAGGATCATTCATATATAACTGAAGGTTGTTTTTGCAAATTTAACATATAATTAATTATAGATGATGTAAGGGTGAGGTTTGCAACTTCTCCCGTCTTCCTCCACCGATCAATTTAGGTCGTAAGCACCGGAGGGAGGTAAGCACCAGCATCTCTTAGATGGTAGTTGGTACACTCGTATTAGTTAAACTCTAGGGAAATAATTTCTTCCTGTTTCATCAAATTGTAGTTTGTAGAATGATTGCTCCGCGAATGGCTTCAATTCAGATCCTTCGTAATTCCAGTAGCAGCATCAAGTTGTATAGCATTGGATGGAGAAAGAAACGAAGAGTAGGATCTTAGTTGTTGGAGCAACTGGAAATCTGTGAAAGCTTCTAGTACGATCCAGCGTTTCGGCCGGCCACTCTACATTTGTTCTTACTAGAGATTCCGCCTTCTCCGATCGGTTTAAGGCAAAACTTCTACACTCTTTTGCTGCGGATGGCGTCACCGTGCTCAAGGTATGCGTTTTTTTTTATGCGATCCACTCGTCTGTTTAATATTAAGTGGTTGAGCGATTTGTGGATTTTGGGTTTTAGGGTTCTTTGGAAGATCATGGGAGTATGATCGAGGCGATAAAGATGGTAGATGTCGTCATCTCTGCTGTTTCTTTGAAAGAGGTGTTGGATCACAAATTATTGATTCTTGCTATTAAAGAAGTCGTCTGCATTAAGGAGTTATATATAATATCACAAAATTTCCTGAACGTCCCGCGCGTACCAATCACCTCTAACGGCCCCCGACCATCTGCCGTTCAATTCGAATCTCCACTTCAAAAACTAAAGATTTTCTCCGTACCTCCCCGGCACACATCCATTTGCGACTGCCACACCTCGACCTCTAGAGGTATGCCCTCTCTGTACTGCGCGGCGCCCATCACCCGTCTCATCTCCAGTCCTCCACGGGAACGGCATAATACCCATACCGCGTCCTCGACGGGAACGTCACAATTGCGAACAAACTCAAAGGGTTTCTCTGTATATGATTCATCTGAGGTTTTGTGGGTTTCATTTTTTTTTATTCTACGTCGAAAGAATGGCTTATGCCGGAGGAGGAGGAGGACAGGTGTTGTCGCCTCCAGCAGCAGCCAGAGTTCATTGTTCGATATGTGGGAAGCTACTGCCTAAGCTAGATGGTTCTAAAGTGTACCGGTGTGGTGATTGCAACGCTGCTGCTATTCAAGGTACATCCAATCTCTGTGTTTTTCTTCTAATTTTCTGCATGTGCGAAAAGGAGACGATTTGGGCGTATGATGAATTGGTAATCTTTCGAAACTTGATTCCACATTCCCACCACTTTGGAAATCCCACTCTTCCACCACCTTATTTTTTGGGGGAGTTTATGGGTTTTATTTCTTATTATTGGGTCGAGAATGAAGGTATAGAAAGCTTTCTGCGGCGTGGAAAGAAGCCAAACCGCCGCCAAAAACACCAGAGGGCGCAGCGCGACTTGTGATCTTGACACTTAAGAATCACCAGAAAGTTGATGTTCAGGTATAGTATGGAAGTTGAAGTTAAACTAAATCTGATGGATTAAAATTACTTCTTTATCCTTGTTCCATCATATTCCATGTTCTAACACAAACACCAAATTCTTCTTGGGTTTAGGGTTTATTGGCATTCTATGGTTTACCAAACCTTGAAATATCTGATGCTAGCGAAATTCCAGTATCGTCACTACCAGGAGTCCAATTTAAAATGGAAACACTCCCTGTGAGAGATACTATGCATTAAACTTTCATTCCATGATCATAGTCTATATATATTGATTACTTAACCAACCGACTAACAATTTAATTATGGTATCTTTAGGTGGATCCAAGAGCCATTGCTGATGGAGATACGATTACTGTTTATGTTAATACAACAGACCCAAGAGAGTCATCCATTGTTCCTAGTCGGATAATTGAAGCAGCTGTTAATAGAGCTAATGCTCGATCTGTGAGAGACTTTAAAACAGCAGATCCACTTCACAAAATCATCATCGAGGCTGGATACAGAGTCATTCAGGGATCCAACCACCAGGAAATCCTTGCCCGAAAATATCGGATCAGGCTGAGGTAAAAAATAAAGTTTCATGTCATCACAATCATTGTCAAAATCATTCATATGAAATTATGAATAGTAGATGGTCTGTTGAATGTTAATGTCATATCAGAGGAATAGATGCTCCAGAGAATTCAATGCCGTATGGGAAGGAATCAAAAGATGAACTCACCAAATTGGTTCAAGGGAAGTGTCTCCAAATTCTCGTGTACGAGGAAGATCAGTATGGTCGATCCGTCGGAGATATTTACTACGATAGCATCTTTGTGCAGGTCAAATGTGCATAAATCAACAGAAGATCATCTTTTACTTAATTTAGCATTCAATATTTATACAAGCTAACCAAAAATACATGGATGTTTATTTTGTTCCTCACAGGAGAAAATGCTAAAGACAGGTTTTGCTTGGCATTATACTGCTTATGACAAACGTCGAGAATTCGCTCAAGTTAGTTAACTGTACTGATATTCCTTCAATATTTAATGATGATATTAACACATCGATCTTGTTTTTTCTGATCACATTTTTAGTGGGAAAAATCAGCCAGACTTGCTCGTAGAGGATTGTGGGCAGCATCAAATCCTGAGAAACCATGGGATTATAGAAGAAACAATCCTAGACTATAGCTTAACATGGGTTGTATTTGCCAAATTACTATTCCATCATTTGAATAAAAATAAATTAAGTTTATGTAAGTAAAAAATGGAATGATCGTGATTCGGCGATGAAATAAACCTTTTGTTGCATCTTCACATCAATCAAGGATTTCACTTTCAACAAGTCTGATAAGCGCTGGTTAGTACATGTTGGAGATAAAATTTGTTGGAGTCCTTTCATAAGTTAATTGTTTAGTTTGTGTTCTGTTTAATCAAAGTAGTTTGAAAAGTTAGTGAAGTTAAAAATTAGTTGGCATTGCCATTTTCTTTAATGCAAAAAAAGAAACATATATACTCTTAAAATTATTAACCTTTATTGATTATTACATCACTTAGTCACTTAAGACTTTGACTTGGGTAGGACAACATGACTCTATGGACATTTTTGGGCATGTAAAATAAAATAGACGAAAAACATGTAGTTATGAAACACAGTTACACACTAATAAGTTGGGGTCAATCTTGGCCGGCAAGACAGCCTTGTGTTTTCCAAACTTAAATCTCTGTGAATTACTCTAGTGATAATAGTTTATGAATCACTCCAGCTGCCATCATCATCTTCATCACTGCCAACACATGCCTATTTCGAACAAGAAAATTCAGACACCAGGAAAAAATTAAAAGCGTAAACAATGTAGGATCAATGGCTAGAGTAATTGAGGGAAGAAAGAACCTGGCGGATTGCATTTGCTTTCTCCAAAATAGCTGCAAGTTTTAAGTTCGTGGAAGGTCCGTTGATTGAATGACTGTCAAGAAAATACAAAAAAGAATTCAAGATTAGTGTTGATAATTAGAGTTTTGAATTTTGATAAGACTGTCGTTTCAGAAATAAAAAACTAACCTGGTTCCGTATTTGTTCCAGTAGTGTATCATTCTCTTCCAATTTAGATTTTACCTTAGGAAGATTCATTTCTGAAACCTTTCTCAACTGTAGAAGAATTAGACAGCATTATAGTAAGGTCAGGAGGTTTATTGATTTATTATGGATTTTAACAAAGAAGAAGAAAATAACATAATGATCAAATACCGTGCTTCTGTCATGTGATGCAACAGCTTCAATCAGAGGATTTTTAGGACGATTAATTTCTGAAATAACAGAATATGGCACGTAAAACATTTCTCCATCTGGTATATAATGATTGTGTTGGTGCATGCCATCTTGCATTGTTGATGATGGCACAGGCATATATAAACTCATAGATTGGATTTTTTCATCTCCATGACTTCTGTGTTGGGAAAGATTCTGCTTGTCGTCATTTGTAACTGATTTAAACAAAATTGGATTTGAAGATACTGTCTGTCTACTCCCTGATTGTTCTCTAACAATGGTAATATCCCCGAAGCAGAAGAATTAAGGAAGGATTTTATCGGACTTTTACTTCTCGATGTTGGATTAGATGTTGCTCCAAATGGTATTTTAGAGCCAAGCCCATGCTTTCCTAATCTCCATTGCACAGGTCCACCGGAATCTTTCGAAGTTGTAGAATCCACGATCATTCTTGTGAATATCCCCTTGCCGAAGAATCTACGATGAATGTCAGAGAATCGAGGCCAAGATCTCACATTCAAGTGATCTCTTAAACCAAAATGGAAACCACCGAATTTGGACACAAGACTCCTGACATTAGCATTGCATACCATCTAAGATAGATCCCAAACTCTGACGGTGTGCCAATCCGGAAACAAACAAACAAAAAAAAGGTTGGAATAGATGGGTTTTTTTTCCTTCGATTGTTGATCGACTTGCCTATTTAAAAAGATGGGATTCTTAGATGGAAGAAAGGAATAAAAACTGGCACAATAGATCGGATGAAAGAAATCTACAAAATCCAGAGAAGAATTGAAAGTTGAAAATGATCTAATAACTACTACATGCAGGCAGTAGTATTGGGATAAAAAAAACGATAGAAGAAGGAACGATTTGTCGATTTGGATCGGAAAAAATCCGAGGCGTAGCGAGCGAGGCAAGGGAAGCCGAAAAAGGGAAGACAGATATGTGATCTGACGGGAGGCAGAAACTTTGAGAAAACCTAGTGCTTGTATGACGGAAGAAGGAAACGGCGTTGGGTTAGGAAACAGAAAGATCGGACCATCTGTTTCTGTTTGATCTGAAAGAGAAAAGAGATGAGTCTAACAGAGTTATTCAGTCGTGCGTACCACGATCATCTCTTGTCTGGTGCAGCGTCTGTCTTCGTTGGGATGGAGATTTAGCGGAACGCGATTTGTGGGTTGGCGAGTTCAACAGTGCGCGGTAGGGTGGAATCGAAGTACAAGGGATGGAGTGTGTAGACGGACAGTGACAGAGGACGTGAAATTGCAGAAATTTCGAATGGACGAACGAGGGTGATGTAGGTGAACGGACGGCGGATGTGGAGTCCGCACGGTGGAATTGGTACGCGCCGGCCGTTCGGAAAATGGACCCTATATGGTTTTCTGTTGTCAAATTGATATGATCGGTAATAACACTTGCTTTTTTTAAACTGGGTTAGGGATTTTATGGCATCATTATCATTCCTTAGTTTCCGCACTGACCAAAATCAGCAATAGGCCTTGGTTTCTGTTTAGAATCGATACAAGTTTGATTTAGGGTTTATAATTTTAATCAACACTTCGTTAGCAGTGCACATGAATTCAGAATTAGACCCAATAGAGATATTAAAAAAATTCTACATTACTAATTGAATTTTCATTTCTGGTTTTATGGATTTTATGAGATTCTCACTCTTTATTCCCCACACTGACCAAAATCAGCAATAGCCCTTGGTTTCTGTTTAGAATCGACACAAGTTTGATTTAGGGTTTGTAATTTTATTCCCCACACTGAATCAATCAAAATTCGACCCAATAAAGATGTTCAAATTCTTCTATATAACTAATTGAGTTTTCATTTCTGGTTTTGTGAATTTAACTCTTTATTTTCCATATTGACCAAAATAAGTCATGGATCTTGGTTTCTGTTTAGAATCTACATAAGTTTGATTTAGGGTTTGTAATTTCATCAACATTTCATCGGCAGAGCACATGAATTCAGAATTCGACCCAATAGAGATGTTAAAAAATTTCTACATTACTAACTGAATTTTCATTTCTGGTTTTATGGATTTTATGAGATGATCACTCTTTATTTTCCAAACCTACCAAAATCAGTAATGGATCTTGTTTTCTGTTTCTAATCGACAGAAGTTTGATTTAGAATTTGTAAGTTAGGGTTTGTTCAAATTCTTGTACATAGTTATCTTTTCTAATTCGGTAAGTAACATTGATTTTTTTGCAGAGATTTATACCTGCAGAATTTGGAGTGGATTCCGATAAGGTTCAAGTGATTGGGATGGACTACGAGTTTTATGAGAAGAAAATAGAAATCCGGCGATTCATTGAGAACTTAGACATTCCTCACATTACATATGTTGCAATATTTTCACAAGAATTCTACTTCCGAACCTTGTACAGCAAAACCCCTTCAAGATATTTGGTGATGGGAACACTAAAGGTCGGTCTGTGACTCTATGAGTTGTTAGGCTACTCCTACTTCTATTTCTAATGAGAGAACAAAAAACTCGATTGATGCAGGTGTATTTGTCGAAGATCGTGAGTTTGAACAAGACCGTCGACGATCCGAGGAGTTTGAACAAGACCTTACATCTGAGACCTAATGGTAATCTCTGTTCAATGAATGATATTGCCAATATGTGGGAAATCAGGATCGGAAAGAAACTAGACAAGGAATATGTATCTGAAGACCAACTTCTCAAAAGCATTCAAGGTAGTATACAAAATCCTACAACTCAGATCAAGTGCAATCAATTATCATCTTATTTGTGGGTGTGAAATTTGAATGCAGAGATTCCGTATCCAAAGAACATGGAATTGATATTTATATACTCCACTTTTATCAAAGGTGATCACATATACTTCCCAATTGATTCATCTTCTGGCTTGGAAGGAACTCAAGCTTACCCCTCTGTGAAGCTTACCACTGTGCATGAATTCATCAATACCTTACCTCTGTGATGAAGAATGTTCTCTATCTGAGTGACTCGAAGTCGGGCAACAGGTTGAACAATTCCCACCATCTGCACTGGTTTCATATTTGCAAACAATTGTGAATTGTGATAATAATTGTTTAAGAATCTGCATTTGATTCTACCCTTTATGAGCTTATGTAAGAATCTGCGTTTCTTAACCAAAAAAGAATCTGCATTTGATTCCCATCATTTCCCACATGAGATTTTGACCATCTGCACTAATTTCATTTCTACAAACTCTTGTGATAATAAATCTGTAATAATCTGCCGATTCCATAAGGACATCACCAAGACTAGCTAGGGATGTCTCCCACATGGGCCATCGCCTGAGTACTCAGATGTTTCTTATGTCAAATCGGCGATGACACCAGGACAATCATCGAAATCAAAGGCATAACGTCCAGCCACCCTGACAATCATAATGACCAGAAACGTTAATAGTGATCAGAAATATTGAAAGGAGAAATATTGAAATAGTGATCAGAAACGTTAATAAACAAATTATCGTTTCTGACATTAAAATAATTACTGTATAAACACCGAAAATTATATTACAGAATTTAAATTTAGAGAATATACATTAAATCACATTTGGTAACACAGAACTTTTTACTAATCGTCATACATGTCCGAGTTCGAGCTCGACTCGTTAAGCTCGATGGGCTAGGTAAGAGGAGTATAAAAAATACAGCTAGCGTCAACGTCCGCAAGTGAGGCTGGCTGCAGGATGGGTCGCCGGGTTACATGAAGCCCTCACTTGGAACTGGCGCGGTTCCGTTAGATATATTCAGTTCGGCGAGCGGAACTTCCCGGACCTCGACGAACGTCCCGATTGAGTGAGGTGCGGTACCTCACCCTCACTTCGCCGAACTCTGCGAACCTCCATGGACTCCGATGACCCATCGCGGTTCGTCCGTAGTCATCCGTCTTGGGGACGGACCACATGGGAAATGTACCCTAAAAAAATATTATATTTAAAGAGAATGACGATGTAGTTTAGATGGTAGAACGCGTGCTTAACATACGAGAGGTTGTAGGATTGATACCTCATTTTTTCTTTAACGAGCTGAGCCCGAGCTCGGCCAAACCAGGCTCGATGAGTTCGAGCCCGAGTCTGGATATTTTTTTAACGAGCCGAGCCTGACTCTATAAGCAAAAGTTCAGCTCGGCTCGGCTCGGTCTCAATAACAAGGTATTCCACACGCACCTATTCCAATAACACTTTCACAAATAACATCACAACGTTTCTTTAGTTTCAATGTCTCAACGACTTCCTTGCGCAAACTACTTCCATTGCTGCTAAACTTGAGTTAAATAATCTTTAAAAAATATTTATATGATGAGGCATTATTTCATCAACTGACCCTATTTTTATAATTATAAACGAGGGAATCTATCATGGCGAGGACTGACTTTATATTAATTATTAAATTCATTTTTGGATTATATATATTCGATGGTTGGTATGAGATATTTCATAAAACTTCAATTGGATGGCGTTAAATCCTTCCATATCCTCATTTCTTGCTTATGTTCTTATCGTATTCATTTCGTCACTCGTCTCTGGAGCACACGGCCAAGGCGTCGTCCGAAGAGGAGTGGGAGATATCATCAGAGATAGACAGACTGTTGTATCGGAAAGTGGTGTTTTTATTTTGGGTTTTTTCAATCCCAATCAGAATTCAAGCTCTGGAGGAGAAACTAGATATTTAGGCATATGGTACAATTTCTCTAGGGATGTGATTGTTTGGGTTGCTAACAGAGAGATTCCGGTAACAGATTCGTCTGGTGTTGTCGAGCTCACAGAAGATGGTGATCTCATCATTTCTCAAAACCAAACCAACAACATTAATGATGTCGTTGTTTGGTCTTCCAATTCAAGTAATCCAACGGTGGTAAATCCAGTGACGACGTTGTTAGATACTGGGAATCTGATCATAACCAACGGAACAGAAGATGGTGATCTGATATGGCAAAGCTTCGACTATCCAACCGACACTCTTCTTCCAAGTATGAAACTCGGTTTGAACAAGCAAACTGGTCGGGAATGGAAATTAACCTCTTGGAAGCAACCCAACGATCCATTCCCAGGTGAGTCCGTATTACAGTTGGGAAATAGTGGATTACATGAGCTTTATTTCATTATAGATAACAAGAAATACTCTCGGGCGGGTTCATGGAACGGCGAATGGTTCGTTGGCTATCCGATAGCGAAAACAAATTCCAGATTTCTGAGCTTTTCGTCGACAATGAAACCCAAACTTTTTTTACCTTCAGCATGACCAATGCAAACTCGTACGGAAGGATTTCGTGGTATCTAAATTCAATTTCACCGCGATTAGGCGTCAAGCAAGACGACGCTTCTGATTGGATATATTTCAGAAACAATTTTGAAACGTGCAATCTATACAATCATTGTGGACCAAATGGTTTATGCAACTCCCAAAATCTGACATACTGTGAATATTTTGTCGGGTTCCATCCAAAATCCACCGTCGATTGGAGCAGACGAAATTTTACATTGGGATGCGAAAGAGATGAGGTTTTGAATTGCACGAACGATGAAGGTTTTTTAAAGATCGGCTACGTCAAGATTCCTGAATCCACGAATTCCACGTCTTTCGATAAGAATATGAGCATCGCCGAATGCGAAGATCGTTGCTTCGGCAACTGTTCTTGCATAGCCTATGCTCCCATTTATTTGGAAAGTTTCAAAGTTCCAAGAGGTTGTATAATGTGGCATGGTGATCTCATTGACACCGATATGCAAAACAAAAACGATGGGCTGGAATTATATCTCCGTCTGCCCAAATCTCTGTTACCAAGTACGTAACTATAGTATATTAATATTATCAAATCATTAATTAATTGACTTTTTCTTTGACAAATTACGTGAAATCTGGAGTTTTCAGTCATTTAATATTTATTTGTTTAACATTTATTTGACTTATTGTTGTTGCTTCCAATTTTGACAAATTTGTTGTCGCAGAAAATTCAAACGGTGACGTCCAAACAATCATTATTGCAACAGCTGTGGTCGGAGTTGTTATTATTTGGAATATTATTAGTTTTCATAAGACGAAAAATGAAGAAAAACGGAGCAAAAGAAGGTAATTTTAATGTATACTACTCAACTTCATATATTAAAGACTTGGTTGTAATTATTTATTTAGAGAATGGTTCTGGTTAGGAGCCGAGTCGAGCTTTTACTTATAGAGTCAGGCTCGGACTCGGCTCGGCTCGTTAAGGAGTTATCAAGGCTTAGGCTCGGGCTTGAGCTCACCGAGTCTGGTTTGGCCGAGCTCGGGCTCGACTCGTTTTAAGAATTGTCAGGCTTGGGCTCGAACTTAACCTGCAAGTTAAGATATAATTTGGAGACATGGGGGATCGATCCCGAGATCTCTCGCATGCTACCTCCCGAGATCTCAAGCGTGCTACATCCTCATTCTCTCTAAATATAATGTTTTTTGTTTTTTTTATACTCCTTACCGAGCCCATTGAGCTTAACGAGCCGAGCTCGAGGGAGCTTTAGCTTTAAACTCAGGCTCGTGAACCCGAGCCTATCGAGCCGAGCTTCACACCCTAGTTCTGGAACAACTAATAAGAATTGAGATATATTTTTTTCGAAATTGGATTAATATGTGATTATCAGGAACAACGATGGTGAAGTCAATGTTGGAAGACAATAGAAAATGGACAGATGAGATTCAATTGTTTGATTTTCTCACCATATCTTCGTCAACAAATAATTTTTCAAATACTAATGTAATTGGACAAGGTGGTTTTGGTATTGTTTATAAGGTGATACACTGATACAAATTTACTTATTTATATTTAATTTTCATGTATGCATATGTTTATACTTAAGGGTGAGAATGGGTACGAGTCGCCCAGATACATGAGATCAGGGCAAACGGAAATCAATTTTTACCCCTTGTCCCATGCCTTGTTGTTCAGTTGATTTATTTCAAAGAAAATTTATTAATTTTTTAGGGTATAATGGAAGATGGTCAAGAAATAGCAGTGAAAAGACTTGAGAGACCTTCCGAACAAGGATTGAATGACTTCATGAATGAAGTTGTGTTGATTGCAAAGCTTCAACATAGAAATCTTGTCCAATTGCTTGGATGTTGCATGGAAAATGACGAAAGGATATTAGTCTACGAGTTCATGAAAAATGCTAGTTTGGACACTTTTATTTTTGGTATGCGTTTTTTTTTGCTTTTAATTAACCAATTTTTTGAAATTTCGATATTGATGGTTGCGCTTCGAATTAATATATAGGTGAAAAGAGGCATCTTCTAGATTGGCCAAAGATTGTGGAAATCATCATAGGAATTGCTAGAGGTCTCCTCTATCTTCACCAAGATTCGAGGCTTAGAATCATTCATAGAGATCTTAAACCTGCAAATATTCTTCTTGATGACATGATGAATCCAAAAATATCTGATTTTGGCACTGCAAGATTATTTGATGCAGGGCAACTAGAAGAGAACACAAGAAGAGTCATTGGAACATATTAAGCGTGATTGATCATGTTAAAATTAAATTAACATTTTGCCAACAATAATACTTAATAATTATCATACATAATAACATTTTTCATTACTCATCTATAATAATCTTCTTTTGATGTAGTGGCTACATGTCACCGGAATACTCTAATGGTGGAATATTCTCTATTAAATCTGACGTCTTTAGTTTTGGGGTATTATTATTAGAAATCGTCAGTGGGAAGAAAAATCGTATATACTATAAATACAAGGAAGATCTAAACCTTCTCGAATTGGTAAGAATATAAATTATTTATCTATTATAATCTTTCAAATATTATCAACACTCCAAAAAATTATTTTTTTGAACACTATTGTTCGAGTAAAATGCATTCAAGAAAAAATAAAAATTAGTCACTTATGTTGCTAAACCTTGGTCCATAAAGGACTAAGGCTAACATCAGCTCATAAATACTTGGTATGTTAACTACATGGAAAATTGTTAATATTTCATATACAACCCAATTGAAATATTACATAGGGAAAATATCAACGAAAATTCCCCTAGTATATGTACATATTTGTGAAAATTCTCCTAGGCTACTAGGCGATTTCCACTAGCAATCGACGATTTACCCCAAATCGTCGATTCCAGAGACGTTACTTGCGTACAGCCTGTCCGCCTTAATGGCCCAGGCACGATCTCCGTCGCAGTTGTCGTCCTAGATGTCCTATAAAAGGGAACCTTCGGATGATATCTAAGACATCAATTTTACACCTTCCAAAGCGACAAACACGGATAAATTGCTGGTTTGCTAGTCCAAATCACCGATTCTCCCCAAAAGACTTTACGTAGAGCGGCTTTGGTGGATTCCAGAGCCTCCGGCACGAGATGACAACTCGCACCACCGTGAGTGCTGGTAAGATTTTCCGATCCTCATCAGTCTCCAATGTTTGAAATTAATTTTTTGGCATCAAAAAATTTGGTTTAGTTTTTGGGCGCTAAAGTAAAGGCAACCAACTTAGTTAGTTTCTTTTTTTTACAGTTAATTTTTGACGCCTAACAATTTCAGATTATGATGCCAATTTTTAAGTAAAGGCGATTGACTTTATTGGTCTCAAATTCTTTGATAACCAAAATGATGATAATTAAGAACAATAGTTGTAGATGGTAGAAATGCTAGCTGGAATGGAACCGTGGTTGATCCACAGGGTTCCCAATACCTTTATAGCAATGAAAAGTAAATCCTAACAATCCACAATCGTGGTCATTACAGTAGCTAATTAATTGTGTCTGCTAATTACAATTAGATCAATACATTTATACTAACACACCCCCTCAATCCTGTGAGAATGGTCTCACAAGATTGATACGTTGTTGATCAAACTCCTTAGGTGACAACGCCTTAGTGAACAGATCTGCTTTTTGCAACATTCCTGGAATGTGAGGTATACATACTGAGCCTGCATCAACTCTTTCTCTCACATATTTGAGATCGATTGCAACATGCTTCAGTTTAGAGTGACACGCTGAGTTAGTGGCCAAGAACACCGCACCTCGATTATCTGACTTAAGAAAAATTGGGGTTTTTATAACAACTCCCAATTCCACTAGCAAATTCTTAACCCACTCTAGCTCCTGAATAGTTGTTGCAATAGCTCTATATTCAGATTCGGTGCTTGAACTTGACACCATATCTTGCTTACGAGAACTCCAAGCAACAAATGTATCACCGACATACAACAAGTATCCCGTTTGACTCTTTCGATCAACTTTATCTCCGGCCCAATCAGCATCACAATATCCCCTAATTGTAAATTCAAAAACTTTTCCTAAGTGTGATACCCCAAGATTGAGTTCCCGAGAGATATCTAAGCACTTTCTTCATAGTCGTCCAGTGAAGAGGCTTTGGAGAAGACATAAATTGCGACAATTTATTTATCGCAAAATTGAATGTCTAGTTTTATTAATGTGAGATATTGGAGCGAGCCAACGATTCGTCGATATTCCTTAACTTGCTCTATAGGTGTCTCATCGGAGTGAAGATCCTGATTGGTTAACATTGGTGAACTTGATGGCTTCATGTTATCGAGATTAATTCCCTTGAGTAAATTCACAAGGTATTGAGTTTGGCACAGATGTAATCCATTATCTACTTCTCTAACTTGAATTCCCAAGAAATATGAAATGTTCCCAAGCTTTCGTACTGCAAATTCTTCACCATGCCTATCCATCACTTTCTCCACCATAGCATCATCAGAGCCGATGATAACAATATCATCGACATACACAAAAAGAAATATTAAGTACTTGATTGGATCAGCCTTGCATAACAAAAAAATTGATGGATCTGAACATCCCTGAACAAAATCCAATGTGATCAGAAATTATCGGAGACGCTTGAACCAAATCCTTGATGCTTGTTTTAATCCGTACAAGGCCTTGTTGAGAAAACAGACATGATCTGAAAATTTCTGATCGATAAATTCCATGGGTTTCTGTATTGGAAATATCGAGTTGAGACAACTTCCAAGAATTAGAGACTGCAATGGTGAGCACCAATCTGATGGAAACCGGATTAACTACCAGACTGAAGGTCTCATTGTACTCTAATCCCTCTATCTATTGGAGTCCATTAGCCACTAACCTTGCTTTCAATCTCTCCACCGATCCATCCTCCCTTTGATTCACTTTAAAAATCCACAAAGAGTTAATAATATTATTATCACTCGGACTCCTCAGAATCAATATCCAAGTATTGTTCCTCTGAAGTGCATTAAATTCTTCCACCATGGAAGTCTTCCACTCTAGAACAAGCAAGGCATATTTAGGCAATCACAGAACAGCAACATCACTCGGAGAAACGGATAGCACGTATTTCGGATTGGGCTTGACAATCCCATGTTGTGACCGAGTGATAGCCCGAATCTCTGGAATAGCGTCCTCCGATGAAGCACCCGATTCCGATTCTGTCAGAGAACCCATGGTTGAAAAAGATTGGTGTGATGCCGGGGAGAAGTCTGTCATAGATTGAGAATTTTCACGATCTGGATCTTTGCCCGAATCTGCGCTAGGGATTTCAATTTCTTGACTTGGACTGTCAAACAATTGTTCCAAGTTATTGTCGCTGATTGGGTCGGAATTAGGAACGAATGGGCCTTCAACCACTTCTGGATTTCCAATAGAGACATCCAATTTATTAATTTTTGGATAAATATCACTATCATCCCTGTCCAATAAACAATTCAGAGAAAAATCGTCTTCCTCAAACCTGACATCTCTCGAAATGTACGTCTTCCCGATGACCGGATCTAGAAAAATATAACCATCATGATTGGTTGGATAGCCTAAGAAGATACAAGGTGCAGATTTCCGATCCAACTTTGTTGAACGATATGATCGTAGACATCGGTAGCACTTGCACTTAAACACCTTCAAAATACCATAATTTGGTTTCTTCCCAAAAAATTCTTCCACGGGAGATTTACCTACATTGAAAACAGATGGATTATGATTATAGAGATAAGCAGCTGCTAACACTGCAAAATCCCAATTTCTATCTGGCAAGGAAGCATGTTGAAGAAGTGTGACTTCAGTATAAACCAAGTGTCTATGACGACGCTCAACTGCCCCATCTGTTGATGACTGTAAGGGCATGAGAAGCGATGTATGATCCAAAATTCCTCAAGCATTGGGGTCATTTTCTTAAATTCCAATGCATTATCTCTTTGGAATTTTTTAATAGAGTACCCAGCTTGATTTTCAGTAATCTTCTTAAATTTGAGAAATACTTCCCCAACTTGTGATTTTCTATGAAGTGGAAAAACCCAATTATAACTGGTTTTTACATCTACGAAGTTTACATAATAACGATAACCCTTAGAAGAAACACACAGAGCAGGACCCCATATATCAGCCAGAATTAAAGACAAAGATTTATCATAAACTGTTGATTTAAAGTTGTGTGGCAAGGCTGATGATTTCCCTACCCTACATTAATTACAACAACTCAAATCTTTACATGATACTTGAATTACTTTCTTTCTTGCTAACTGATCTACTGCCTTCTGATGTAAATGACCCAACCAGAAGTGCCAGATTTTATTTGAAGTTCTTTCACCCAAGAGTGCAGCAGGACCCGACTAATTTTAACTGGTAACTGGTATAAGCCATTCTCCTGATTTCCTTCCAAGAGCATTTCCTTAGTGACCACATCCTTGACTCTAACACTCAGAGAATCAAATTCCAAAAATACATTAGTATCAATAAAAAATTGATATACCGATAACAAATTTTTGGAAGCTGTAGGAACAAGTAGCAAATCATTAAGCATAAATATTCTCTGTCCACTCGAGAATCCAGACTTTCCAGAATGAGAAATAAGCATCCTATCTCCATTATAGCTGTAGTAATGATTGTAGGACAATCATAATGATCAGCTATTTGTAGATTGTTTCTCATACCTGTAATATGAGCTGAAGCACCCGAATCTAGATACCAAATAGACGATACATCCTCAGATTTCTTGGAGACCAGATTAGCCGAACGTGATGGCAGACCCACCGCGACCACTTCCTGTTATGAGTAGGAGCAAATTTCTGATCATTAAATCTGTTAAAATAATTTAGTGCCCCGTGCCCCTTGCGATTACAAATCTGGCACAGGTAGCTTTTCACACCAGATTTGGGGTCACCGGACGACGCGACATTGGCAGAGAGGGACGACAGAATTGAATGATTCTCCTCAGGTTGACGTAAATCTAAATCCATAAGTAGCGCGTGGAGATCGACGAAAGTCATGGTAGGATCAAACCTCGTCGTCAAGGAGGTGACGAACGCTGAGTGTTTCGACCTCACTCATCTTTTTCCCAATCGTCTGCAGTTCATCCATCAACGCCTTGACGTGTGCAATGTAGGCGGACATCGACATCGTCCCTTTCTTTATCATCAGAAATTGACACCGGAGGAAGAGAATGCAGGTGACAAACCCCGACGAGTACAGCGTTGACAACGCTTTCCAGACCTCAGCCAACGTTGTTAAACTCGCCACCTGAGATAAAATATTGGGCGACAAGGCTTGGAACAACCATCCCAAGAGCAACTGATCTTGCTGCACATACATGGGTGAGTCATTCAACTCGACTTCACCTTCAAAATACTTCAACAAATCTGTATCGATAAGAACACAGGTGGCATGTGCCTTCCACGAGACATAATTGTCTTTGGTGAGAGTAACGAAGGATAACTTCTTCACATGAAGAGCTAGTTTCCCTGATCGGACGTCGGAACCATCAGAATTTGTGGAAGCACTGGGACCTGACGATGATACCATGATGATAATTAAGAATAATAGTTGTAGATGGTGGAAATGCTGGAATAGAACCATGGCTGATCCACAGGGTTCCCAATATCTTTATAGCAATGAAAAGTAAATCCTAAAAACCCACAAGTGTGGGCATTACAGTAGCTAACTAATTGTGTCTGCTAATTACAATTAGATCAATACATTTATATTAACACAAAAACATGACGATCATCTAAGTTGGTTCCTTTTTTTTAGAAGTTGATCATATATTTACAGTTACAAATTACAAGTATCCTTTACAAAAAAGAACAATTGAACATAAGAAGTCACTCACCAATATGGATGTACTTAAAAAATGCATGGAGGAATTGTGAAATTTTACTTTGATTTATTTTACTCAATTATCAGTTATCTCGTTAAAGAATACTGTAAGAATTTAAGTGGTCGCAAAAAAACCCTCAAAATTACAAAAATATATAAATTTGATAACTTCCCTTTTTAAATATAATTAGACACTGTTTAATTTAATTTAATTTTATAGTTTGAATTCTCAGTGTAAAACTACATTTTCTAGTCTATGTGAGAAATTGTGCATTTTGTTTCATTGCTTATCCTTCAATATTTGTAGGCATGGACACTTTGCAAAGAAGGCCAAACCTTGAACTTACTTGATGAAAGTTTAAGTAGCTCCTGTTTGGCACCTCAAGTGTTACGTTTTATCCAAATTGGATTGTTGTGTGTCCAAGATAAAGCTTATGATAGACCCACGATGTCTGATGTCTTTCTCATGTTAAGCAATGAAAGTTCGTTCATTAAAGATGCAAAAAGACCAAGATTTTGCAATGGTAGTTCTGACACATCAACTTTGGGACAAGCCTACTTCACAAATAATGTGGTCACTTTAACAAAACTTGATGGTCGTTAAGATTTTTATTTTATGTTGATAAGATTTGGTTATCTTTTAGATCATACATATATATATAGGGTTGGATTCAGGTGTTATAGGTGTATTAGTGTATATGTTATAAAGTACTTTATAAACCCTCCAAGATATCTGAGAAATGACTTTGTATCATGCATTGTTTTTTGAATTGATATCTCACCAGAAGGGATAACATCACGAAGCCACAAGAATTCAAGGAGCAATCATTTTTTTTGTGTTTCAAGTGTTGTAAAAAGTTGTCTCAAAAGTTGTCTCACGAAGCCACTTGTAAGGTTTATAAGTTCAACCATAAAGCTTAGTTTTGTTCTATAGAGTTTCTTGGAAAACTCTTAAGTTGGATGTACCTGTGAAGGTCCAAGAAGGTTTTATAGAGTTTTCTGCTAAAACTCTTAAGCGTAATCGACCTGTAAGAAGATCTAAGGTTCGTAAGTGAGTTAGCATGAAATCTTACACAAAGGTTCATAAACTTCAAATTCTAAAGCTTATAAAGGTGTGATCTACCTATAAGAAGATATGAGGTTTGTAAGCGGGTTAGCCTGAAAGCTTACACAAAGGTTCATAAGCTTTTATTTCTACAACTTATATAGGTTTTACCAATACCTTTAGGTAGTGTATTACGTGCTTAGCGGACTGGACTACCCTAAGAATTGGGTAAACCAGTATAAACTATTCGTGTTGATTTCCTTTCTGCTTATATTATATCGACTACTAAATCAAGCGATTATAAATTATAAGCTTATATTACTTCGATCCTTCTTCCTGTTATCTGGTCTAGATTTAGGTTAAATATAAAGTATATATATCCCTCTTTCTATTATCAGGCTTAGACAGAGGTTAAATATTTCGTAGATCCCTCTTCCTGTTATCAGGTATAAGATAAAGGTTATTACTTTACATCCAGTTATATTCAATGTTTATAATATTCTAAGTACATACTATATCCATATATAATTATACGTACGATCAGCTAAAAGACCACCACATTGAAATACAAGCATAAATTTTCTATATTATCTTGGCTAACTATTATTTTTCAGATATCTTTCGCATTAGTTTGAAAACTATGAAAAGAGGCTACTACCCCCCCTATAGCCTTAGGATTACAATCTAACAAGTGGTATTAGAGTCAAGTTCCTGAAAAGACAGAGTAACACCTACTTTCAGAACTATGGATAAAATTAGAAATGAAGGTCTAGCTACCAACAAACTCTCTCCATTTGATATGATTTCTGAAAGAACAAGATGTGTTTCTTCCTCCAAACCCTTCCTGAAGATATCTGGGAAATGATTAAGGTGCCTTACTGGTGAGACATACCTGATTACGTCAGTCACTCCCAGCAACGCCCTTCAACAAGGACTAAGGTTCTGTTCGCTTTATGACAGACCCCTGTATGGCTCCCACGATGCGGAACAAAGGTCATCGTCAAATCGTCGAGTTAACCCGTATAATCGCCGATTGGGCTACCAAATCGCCGACATTAGTGGAAAATTGCCGAGTTGATGCCGAGATAATCAGTATTGGTAGACTGCAGATCTCGTCCCTTAGAGCTCGTTGAGTTTGCTCCTAATTCGCCGATTCTCTACCTGAATCGCCGATTTGAGACCGTTACCCGTCGCCAGCCCGCGTCATTAATACGCCATTAATGGGTGCCATTATGACGTAGGTGCGATGCCCGCCGCGAAGTATGCCCTAAAGACTCTGTAAAAGGGGTCACTCCAAGGCACAATCACAGTTCCACACACACTAGAGCATTATACGGAGAGAATCGCCTATTCTCCTCCTACATGATTTGACGTAGAGTGCATGTCGTGGACTCCAGAGCCTTCGGCCCTCCTCGTACCACCGCAAGCCCCTGGTAATAGATTTCGTGCTTCATCAGCTGGCACCGTCTGTGGGACTATCGAACCACCGATATTCTATCGTAATCGCGATTTTTTTTTGCAAAGTTCGGCTTAATTCCACTCGGAGGGATCGCTGACTTTGTCAATTGAAATCGCCGATTTACATCATAAATCGCCGATTCTTGTCTGAAGCTTTGGTTGGATTTCTACCATAGAAATCGCCGACTTCACTCTAAGAATCGTCGATTTGAGAAATTGTCTGCTAGCTAAGAGTGTTTTCCACGACTCTGTTCTAAAAACCTACGAATTTAAATCGTCGATCCCACATAGGGAATCGTCGATTTGCTTGGTTTTTCGAACAAGCTCGGTCAAGTCCTTCTTACTTTGGAACTACTACGCATTTGTTTTCGATGGCCCCTAGAAAACAAAAGCAACATTCTTACTCTACAAGGAAGAGTAAGAAGACCCCGACAAGAATGCCACAGATACCTGAAGAAGATCAAGCTCAACCTAATGAGCCTCTTCGGATAAACATACCTGAAGGGAGTCATGCTCAGCCTAACGAGTCCCTCCAAGTAAACACAACTCCTCAACACAATGAGGAGCAAAGGATACTGACTCCTCCCAATCCTCCTCCTATAGAAGAAAGGTTAATCAATTTCATGGAGGACATGGAGAGGAGAATAAACAACCTTGAGGTTGTAAGGAGCCAAAGGATCGCCACCCGAGATGAGACGGGTGACTCGGAGTCATACTATTCTCCATCTGCAGAGAAAACAAAGAACAGTTTTCATCATAGGTCAGAAGAAGGGCCTAACAAGAGTCGCACACATGCGACCTTGACCACACGGTTCGTAGAAAATCTTCGTCGGAAGCTGGCTGACGATCCCATCGTTGGCAGCTCGAATGAGTTCTTGAGGACCAAAAGTGTTTCTTTTCACGAGGACCTTTTGAAGAAGTCCTTTCCACCAACCTGGCGGGTGCCCAGGATCGAGGCGTATGATGGTTCGACTGATCTGCAGGATCATATCAACCTCTACCTCAATATCTTGAAACCCAAGATCACCGATAATGGGTTGTTGTGCTGGGCTTTCCCGGGTGAAACCTCGAGAAGAGAGTGGAAGTCAGAACACGATAATATGGTGTACCAAACCTTGACCAAACAACCACCGAAGAATTCTGCTAAGGGTGTAAACCAATCATGGAGGGATTACACCCCATTGACAATTAGCAGAGGTGAGTTGTTTGAGAAACTAAAGAACCGAGCGGATCTGCCCGCTCCTCGTTCTTTAGACCCTGCAACCAAGGGTAGTCGTACAATGGGTGAAAAATACTGCAAATTCCACAAGGACCACGACCACCTAACAGACCACTGCAGGGAGTTCTCGGGCTTCGTCAAGCAATTAATCTCGAAAAGAGAACTTGGAAACTTTGTCAAGGGACCCAGAGGACGAGACAATTGCAAATCTGACCTGAAGAGGAAGCGTCCACGCTCTCCTTTGCCAGATAGCGACAACAACGAGAACCGCCAACGGAAAACCATCAAAATGATATTTGGTAGTGGTTCCGTTGGCCAAAACAGGGGATACTCCCGAAAGGTGCTGATGTCGCAATCAACACCTCAAGACAACGAAAAACGGGTCCGCGAAGAGAAATCAATATACTTCTCGGAAGAGGACCTGGACAATGTTCTGCAACCTTTTGAGGATCCACTCGTGATCCAAGCAGACATTGGTCCGACTTTCCGAGTCAAGAGGATGATTGTCGACAGCGGCAGCTCTGCGGATATCCACTACATGGATACTTTCACCAAGATGGGCCTTAAGAGGGAGGATATGTCTCCCTACAAGGAAGCTGGTGACAGTATCCTGTACAGGACCACAACAACAGTTTGAGATAACCCAGAATGAGTGGAAGCACCCGTATAGGCAATGGGAGGCCCCAGTCGACTTTATGAGGAAGTCGACCCCACCTGGTGACTTTAGCCAAGTCGGCCTCTAAGGAGGTCGAGGGCCAAAAGTCGACCTCGAGGGAGTCGACCTCACAAAGTCGACCCAGGCCGGATCTAGGCAGTTAGGCGGTTAGAGCCCTAATGACCAAATTACCCCATGAGGACCCTATAAATAGGGGTCACCACCACTCATTAGAGGTTAGGTTATTTGGAGTGAGAGAGAACCCCTGCCAGAAAGAGCCTGAGTGACTAGAGTGTCCGAGCGATTTCCGGCGGAGTTCACGGCCCTACGCTTGTTCGAAGCATCACCCGAGCACTGATCGGGTTCCACCCTTATCAGTTGGCGCTGTCTGTGAATTCAAGATACTCACGAAATAGAAAGTTGGTCGCCTTTTTCGAAAAGTCGCGGCCAAATCAGCTCCAAACAGCGCAGACTCAGCCCTCCAGCTCGACTTTCTCGGGAGGTTCGACTCCCAAGGTCGACTTTCGAACCAGCCCAGCTCGACCGCCTTAGGAGGATCGACCCCAGGCTCGACTTACCCAAGGTCGACTTTCAGGGAAAATAGCCACCTCGGGAGGATCGACCCTAGGCTCGAGTTCCAGTCAGTTCGACTTCCGTGAGAGGCTCGACTCTCGGAGGACCTTGCAGCACTCGACTTCTCTAAGTCAACCTACACGCAAGTCGACTACTCCATCTCGATTTTCTCCGGACTGAATAGAAAAATGGTCAACACAAGAAAGACCTCATACGTGGGAAGGAAAATACCAGGAATAATCCAACAGGAAGGGATACGTGAGAACCCCAGGGCCCAAACTAATGGGCAAGGAGAAAATCAAATTACAGCAATACCCGTCCCTCTGGCAAACCAAATTCCAATAGAAACAGTAACACGACAAAATCCGTTCGGTTTTCTCCAAATGCAGAGGGAACAACAGCAGATCCCTGAACAGCAAGAAATTGTAGCCCAAAACATTGAACACTCGCTTGTTCCTGCCAACAGCCATCACTCCTTGATACAGATCTCGATCGAAGAGCTGATCACTATGAGAGAAACCATATCTCGAATGGCAGAGAGATTAAAAGCAGGCGAGACCACACGCAGAACCAGGACAACCCAACACACCAGGGGTTAGACCTCGGCACACCCCTCAGGCCAAGGTTCGGAAAGGCAAAGGGTAAATAGCCACACAGCACAATCCAGATCCCTTCCACGGAAAAGTCAAGGGAAAGAGGTTAAAATCCACGTTAAAACCCATATTCCGCACAGAGAGGAAACTGGGGACTCAGAAGATGCAACACGAATGCATCCAGTCTTGTTCGAGGGCATGGAGCCCTTAGACAATTCACTAATGATAGCCTCTATACCAATAGGGTTCAGATTACCAAAGTTACCAGAGTATGATGAAAAACAAGACCCCATAGATCATGTCAACATGTTCAGGGGAGCAATGCAATGGGTAACAATAAGGGATTACCTATTGTACAGAGCCTTTCCAGGAACCTTAAGGGGTACCACATACAGGTGGTTCGCAGACCTGCAGTTGGAAGCATTAAAAGCTTCTCATACCTAAGAGAGAAGTTTCTGGCTCAACACTGTGGCATTGTAAGGGTGAAAAAGGGGACAGACTCGTTGTTTCTAATAAAGCAGAACAGTGACACCCTCAGAAATTATATAAATAAGTTCACTGAGACTATGCAAAAGGTTTCCAACCTCAATACAACCATCGCAATCTATGCATATTCAAGCGGTTTAGACATGAACAGTCCACTAGCAATTAAACTAAATGTAAAACCCGTGACTAGCATAGAAAAAATGATGGTTGAGGCACAAAAGTACATAAACTCTGAAGAAAAAGAGAAAGAGAAAGTGGCCACCGCAGCAAGGGCATTTAGGCCACAGAAAGAAAAATTCAAATTTTTTGATAAAGGAGAATCATCATGGAAATCCAGGCACGATAGCAGAGTCTATCAAACTCTAGAGGAACCTAGGAGATCCAGGTTCCATAACTCCAACAATCCTTTCAACACGTCACATCAAGAAATATACGGAAGGGAGAAAGGAAAATTGAAATTTCCAGAGCCCATTCCTCTAGATCCCGCCACCAAAGAGGTTCGCGAGAAGAGCAGAAGGTACTGTGAGTTCCACAGGGATTACGGGCACGGAACCAATACCTGTAGGGAACTAGGAATCTTCTTAGAAACCCAAGAAAAGACAGGGAAACTAAAAGGATACGTGGCTGAAATTCAGGAAAAAACAAGTTGCAAACCCCCAAGGAGCAAAGGAAAGCGAGAGCGCTCAAGAAGTCCACACGACAAACCCGATGACCAAAAAAGAAAAGTCATCAATATCATCTTCAGAGGGGGATCAATAAGACAAAGAAGAAGTTATACAAGAAAAGTCCTACACACTACTACGCAACCAGAAAGGAATCCAAAGAAAAGAGCATACCCACAAGAGGATCTTAGCTTTTCGGAAGAGGATTTAGATAACATAGCAAACCCGCACGAAGACCCATTAGTAATCCAGATAGACATAGGAGTACCTAACTCTTACCAAAGTAATGGTAGACAACGGGAGCTCAGTAGACATCCTATATCTGACAGCTTTCGAGAAAATGGGCTTCAAAAAAGTGCAGCTGACACCAGCCAAAGAGGCAATCTACGGTTTCACAAACACTAAAGCTCCAATAGCGGGTATAATTGATTTAGAACTATCATTGGGTGAGAGAAGAGGAAAAGTGTCTAAAACAGCATATTTTATTGTGGCAGACATCGTTTCTCCGTTCAACGGAATCCTAGGAAGAACAAGTATACACGGCTTCAAGGCAGTACCCTCGTCCTACCATCAGACTTTCAGATATTTGGGGAGTGTAAGAAATACCTCTGGACAGTCACCTAGCCAGGGGGGTGTAAGAAATACCTCTGGACAGTCACCTAGACAGGGGGTGTAAGAAATACCTCTGGACAGTCACCTAGCCAGGGGGTGTAAGAAATACCTCTGGACAGTCACCTAGCCAGGGGGTGTAAGAAATACCTCTGGACAGACACCAAGACAGGGGGGTGTAAGAAGAAATACCTCTGGACAGACACCAAGGCAGGAGGTGTTAGAAGAAATACCTCTGGACAGTCACCAAGCCAGGGGGTGTAAGAAGAAATACCTATGGACAGACACCAAGGCAGGGGTGTAAGAAGAAATACCTCTGGACAGTCACCAAGCCGGGGGGCGTAAGAAGAAATACCTCTGGACAGTCACCAAGCCGGGGGGCGTAAGAAGAAATACCTCTGGACAGTCACCAAGCCAGAGGGTGTAAGAAGAAATACCTCTGGACAGTCACCAAGCCAGAGGGTGTAAGAAGAAATACCTCTGGACAGTCACCAAGCCAGAGGGTGTAAGAAGAAATACCTCTGGACAGTCACCAAGCCAGAGGGTGTAAGAAGAAATATCTCTGGACAATCACCAAGCCGGGGGGTGTAAGAAGAAATACCTCCGAACAGTCACCAAGCCAGGGGGTGTAAGAAGAAATACCTCTGGAAAGGTAGACACTAAGCCAGGGGGGTGTAAGAAATACCCCTGGCCTAAGGAAGTAAAAAACAAGGGAAAGGAGACCCGAGCAAGCTCGGTTGAAACGCTTAGGTGGACAAAGACTGTAGGGTCAAAAATAAGTTCGCGCGGAAAGCAGCCCGGGCACTTCAGCCACTGAAAAAGGCACTGGCAGGGGGAGAAAGGGGTAGCACCCCATAAAATGTAAGTTGCGCGTCTAACCTCGTAAACACAAGAATGGGTTTCCCGTCGCTGCAAGGGGGGGAACCCTGGTGACACCAGGGTAAGAACCCCTACCATTGCAAGCAAGGGAGGGGGAGAGTACTGGTGGTGCAGAACCTGACACTCAGATAACACCAACCAAGAAGCAGTCCCCAAGAGCCCTAGTATGTGTCGAAGAGGGGGAGCAATGGTGATACAGTATCCCGTACCGGACCACAACACCAGTTTGAGATAACCCAGAATGAGTGGAAGCACCCGTATAGGCAATGGGAGGCCCCAGTCGACTTTATGAGGAAGTCGACCCCATCGGGAGAATTTAGCCAAGTCGACCTCTAAGGAGGTCGAGGGCCAAAAGTCGACCTCACAAAGTCGACCCAGGCCGGATCTGGGCAGTTAGGCGGTTAGAGCCCTAAAGACCAGATTACCCCATGAGGACCCTATAAATAGGGGTCACCACCACTCATTAGAGGTTAGGTTATTTGGAGTGAGAGAGAACCCCTGCCAGAAAGAGTCTGAGTGACTAGAGTGTCCGAGCGATTTCCGGCGGAGTTCACGGCCCTACGCTTGTTCGAATCGTCGCCCGAGCACTGATCGGGTTCCACTCTTATCAGAAGCCATTTATGGATTCACTAACATCCCCGCCCTAGTGGCCGGCGTTATTGATTTGAAAGTTTCCATTGGTTCCAGGCGAGGAAGGGTTAGTCGGATATGTTGTTTTATAGTGGTGGAAGTATAATCCACTTTCCATGGCATTTTCGGATAACCCTTCATCTACGGAATCAAGGAAGTCTCGTCTTCTTATCACTAATGCATACAATACCCAGTCAATGGGTTCATTACAACTGTCAAAGGATCACAAAAGGATTCTAGACAAGGGTATAAGAAGGCAACCTAACTGACCAAGTTAAACAACATGCTCGTCCATGCCCCACCCGATATTGGGGAAAGGGAGAAATTACAACCTGTGGACGAGACTGAAGTGTTTCAGCTGGTGGGGGAACACATGGACTTAGGGAAGGGTTTACCTTCTAATCTAAGAGCCAGGCTTGTGACTGTCCTAGAGGAGCACCAGGACTGGTTCGTTTGGGAGGGTGAGGCACCGACACAGATTGCGCGTCAAATCGTGACCCAAGGACAAGTAACGCATGTGCATTGATTTCACTGATATCAATAAAGTATGCCCCAAGGACAGTTACCCGCTGCCTTCTATCGACGAATTAGTTGATGGAGCATCCGGTAACGAGCTCCTCTCTATGATGAATGCTCACTTAGGATACAATCAGATCCTGATGCACGAGCCTGATGAAGAGAAAACATCTGTCATCACGAACTCAGGGACATTCTGTTACAGAGTAATGCCATTCGGTCTAAGGAATGATGGGGCTACATTCCAATGCTTAATGGATAAGGTTTTCACGGACCAGATCAGGCGTAATATTTCCTCTTACGTTGATGATATCCTAGTCAAATCGTCAAGCGTGGAAAAACACCCTGATGATCTTGAGAGAAACCTTGGATACGTTGAAGCAATACGGAATGAAGTTCAACCCAGCCAAGTGCGCATTTGGGATCAAAGAAGGCAAGTTCATTGGTTTCTATGTAGGTCAGTACGGGATTAAACCTAATCCCGATAAAATCCAAACAATTCTTGATATGGAAGCCCCCCGCACAATCAGAGAAGTACAAAGGTTGAACGGTCGAATCAATGCACTCAGTCGTTTCATATCCTAAACGGCTGACAAGTTTAAACTGTTCTTTCAATTGATGAAAACTGCGGCTAAGGGGAGTATCAATTGGACACTAGAATGTGAGGACGCATTTACTAAGTTAAAAGCACAAAAGTCCTCGCTTCCAATGCTGACATCACCCAAAGATGGGGAGGATCTATACTTGTACATAGAAGCTTCAGAGGAAGTTGTGAGTGCGGTCCTTATTGCGCAAAGATTTAAGGACCAGGTCCCTATCTACTACCACTCGAGGCGACTACAAGGTGCCGAAATACGATATTCTCCGATTGAGAAAATCGTATACGCTGTAATTCACGTTTGTCGTCGCTTCGGGGCCTACTTCTTAGCGCACACGATTGTGGTATTGATATTGTGTCCTCTGCGCCGTCTACTTCACAAACCCGACATCTCTGGGAGGTTGACCAAATGGGCAATCGATCTCAATGAGTTCGACTTAGATTTCCGACCAGTCACTGCTATCAAAGGGCAAGCTGTAGCGGACTTCATTGTCGAACTCACACCTACCAACCTGGCCCAACCTTGGATTATGGAAGTAGACGGTTCAAGTTGCAGTACAGGCTCAGGTATCGGAGTGAAAATCCATAGTCCAGATGGAAAAAATTACGAACACTCGGTACGGCTTCACTTCCCAGCATCCAACAATGTCGCGGAATACGAAGCAGCTATACACGGTCTGAAGCTGTTAAAAACTCTCGACGCTGAGAATGTCACGCTTCGCACTGACTCTCAGCTCGTAGCTCGGCAAACCACTAGTCAGTTCGCCTGCAAAGAACCACAAATTATAAAATATATGGAGGCAATGGTGGCACTCATCAAACAGTTCGCTGAGTTCAAAATTGAGCAAATCCCTCGAATCCTAAACACACCAGCCGACGTGTTAGCACGTCTAACTTCGGCTTGGGATGGAAGGCAACGTGAAATCCTAGTATTGAATGTCAGTTCTGATCCTCAAGAAGATTGGAGACAATCAATACTTGCATTCATTCAAAATGGAGTACTTCCTGACAATAAAGGCGAGGCCAAAAAATTGAAACACAAAGCAGCCAAGTATTGCGACGTCGGAGGAGTACTTTACAAGAAGTCCTTCGACAGCCCGCTGCTGCGCTGTTTGGCCAAGCCAGACAGGGATAGGGTAATTCAGGAAGTACACGAAGGTGGAAGAGCATTAGCCTTCAAAATCATAAAGATGGGGTATTATTGGCCCACTCTGAGGATAGAAGCTCGCATTTATGTCCGCAAGTGTCGAGCATGCCAGTTGCATAGCCCAATGCAACAAAAACCATCTGCAGACATGATTCCGATCTTGAGCACGATCTCATTCCCACCCTCCACATCTCAGGCTCGATTCATCTTTGTAGCAGTAGATTACTTTACAAAGTGGGTCGAAGCCCAAGCGGTAGCAAAGATCACTCAAGATGCAGCAGTCAAATTTATCTACCGCTCCATAGTCTGCCGATTCAGAATTCCCCAACACATTGTCACGGACAATGATACACAATTCACGGGAGGAAAATTTTCGAGAATGTGCGAGGACCTTGGCATAAAATTTCACTTCGCCTCCGTTTACCGACCTCAGGCAAACGGGCAAGTGGAAGTAACAAACAAGGCCATCGTGCAAGGATTGAAAAAGAAAATCGAATCGGCAAAAGGGACATGGGCAGACAAGTTGTGCGAAATCCTATGGGCATATCGCACACAACGAGCAAGAACCCCACGGGCAACATCCCCTTCGCTATGACTTATGGAGTGGAAGTCGTCTTACCAATCGAGATGAGTATACCAACATACAGAGTCTCGAAATTCGACTAGCAAACCAATGACCAAAACCTAGCAACAAAGCTAGAGTTAAGGGAGGAAACCCGTGACAAGGTGAACCTACGGAATGAATCGTACAAGGCCAGCGTATCAAGATACCACAACCGCCAAGTACGAAAAAAGGTATTCCTGCCAGAGACCCTCGTCACGCGGAAGGCTAGCATAACAGAAAGGAATAGACCAAGAAATAAGTTTTCATCCAACTTCGAGGGGCCCTACATTGTCGAAGAAGAGATACGGTCAGATACCTATCACTTGCAGCGGCAAGACGGAACAATGGTCCCGAACACCTGGCACGAGGACAACATGCAACAATACTACGCTTAGTATTTTTTACATTTTTTATTTCTTAGTTTTTTCTTAGTATGTATGTTAATTTTTAGATAATTTGCAAAATAGAATAGTTAGTTTTTATTTTGTAATAATTTTTTGAAAAACAATCAAAAGTACTAATAGTCCAACACGATGTGGTCTTTAGGGATTATAAGATGCTTTCGACACTTTTCTACTACATATTTATAACTCCCAGTGATACCCTAGCTTTAAGATTTATTTTGTCGCTATGACCTCAATAGATTAAAGATCATTCCGTCGCTATGGCCCTAATGATCCTATCCCATCTTTTCGCTATGGCCTTGATGCGGATCAAGAGTCACTCCATCGCTACGGCCGGAGTCGGACTACATTTTCGGGTTCAAATCCAGAGTTAGGTAGTCAACGAATATTTACGAATCTAACCCTAAAATTCTAAGTATCTATACAAGTCCAATTTACGATAGTAGGTCTAAACTACGATTCCAACCCTAGTTTGCGACCCAAGCGTGCAAATTAGAACTCAACGAATATTTACGAATCTAACCCTAAGATTCTAAGTATTTACGAAAATCCAATTTACGATAGAAGGTCTAAGTTGCGATCATAATCTTAGTTTGCGACCCACGCGTGCAAATTAGGACTTCACTGGTAAATTATGAATCTAAACCTAGGGTTCCAAATATCCACAATAATTTTTGTACATCTAATTTTTTTGACTTATCATGTAAATCATTTTTTGTGATTCTAAGTTAGCTTGGAAATATAAATTATTTGTGAATTTAACTGATGACTGAATTACGATTCGTACGACCAAGCTTACGTCTAGAGTGGCTAAGCGAGGGTTAGCAGAGCCTTATTTAGCAGAGTCTAAGTTACGGCTTGTGAATCTAGTTTCGAGCCTAAGTTGCGATTTAAAAATAATTCATATAAAAAATTAGCTAAGAAAAACAAAAATAATACATTTCATAGTCATAAAAAGAGATTACAAAAATTCTAAGCATATCTAATCTTCTTTAGCTTTCTTCTTCAGCTCATCAAGAGCTTTCTTATGCTTAGCCACCTCGTCAGAGTTTGCCTCGATCCACGCCAACACCTCAGTAACATAATTGGTTGGCAGACTTGGGAACACGGAGGGACCAAAGAAGTTTATGTCCTGGAGTTGATCGGATTGATTGTCGTTGTCAAACTCCAAGTCCTTCGATCACCAATTCTGAAGAAGCATGCAAATCTTCCTTGGCCTTCTTCAACTCTTCTGCAGATTGGGAGAGTTGATCGGTCGAATCCTTCAACTTCTTCTCAGATTGGGAGAGACTCTCCCGGAGTTCCTCGATAGTGGAATGCAAAGCAAGAGCACTCCCAATCTCCAAATCTAACTGAACCTTCAAGTCCTGAGCCTCCTTCTGAGCCGTAGCCTCAGCAACCATCTGAGCATCGCGTTCTTTGCGAAGGACCAGGATCTTCTCAACATATTCATCGATCTCTTTCTGCTTATCGTCAATAGTTTTATCCTTTTTAGGGATAACTTTGGTCTCCAGACGATGGCACCTATTGTGCATAACCCTCAGCTGATGCACCTCTTTAACAACAGTCTTGTACTTAGCATCAAGAGTGTTATTCTTTTCTTGCACTCGGAGGGAATCATTAAAAGTTTGCATCTCGTGGCAAGCATTACTTAAATAGGCATCCTACAAAGAAGAAACACACATTAGTACAAAAAATATATATATATAATAAAATAAAAAACTTAGAGAGTGAGTAACTTACAAAAGTTAGGGCCCTCGTTAGTTCGCTCCTAATCCATTCCCCAGACTTTGCCAGCAGCAGCTTCGACGCTTCCGATCGTACCGTGGGATCCGCAAAAAGGTCCGGAAAATTAAAGGCAGAATCAAAGGGTGCAAACCTCGATGGTTGTGATCGAGAGCTCGAACCCCTCTCAAAGGTTCTCCGAGGTCTATCATCCTCAGCTTTCCAGAGCTCAATAAGCTTGGCATTCCTCATGCAAGCAACCAAGTGGGAAGGCAGCGCATCGTGGAATTGATGTCCTCCTTTCTTCTTCCTCACAACTTTGCCTTTGGAATCCACAGGCTCTAGGAAGCCAACTACATCAGAAAAGGAGAAATTCTCTCTCTGGCAGAGGTCAAATGGGACTCCACGGTTGTATTTGTTGACTGCAAGAGCCTTTGAAATCTTGTCAACCTGCTCAAGCTCTGATGCTGTAAGTTCATGCGGAACATCTAGATACAAGTTGTCAGGATCAACCCATTGTTCCCAACTCTTGGGAAAAAATTCAGAATTGATGAAGAAGATCTCCTTCTTCCATTGTCCCCCGTGGTTTGAAGGAAGATCAGAAACAAGGTGTCGATCATGTAATCTCTTCGACACCCCAACTCGACCAGCTTCAGAGTTGGGAACTTTGTTAAGCTTGTAGTACCAGAAAAACAAGCTCTTAGTGGCAGGAATATTTAAACTTCAACAGATGTTGGAGAATCCTCGCAGATAAATATAGAATGCCACCTGAAACTGCGACAATGACACCTCCGTTGCAAGCAGTATCTCACTCATTAAAGTTGGAATTGGGAGCATGCGGAAGTGTTTGAAGTACAACTTCGGAATCGCTTGAAATCCCAAGGATCATTTTGTCGCTTTGGCCTTAATAGATCAAGGATCATTTTGTCGCTTTGGCCTTAGCCTTAATGATCCTAACCCATCATGTCGCTTTGGCCTTGATGGGTTAACCATCGTTGCGGACATAAAAGTCACTCTTAATCGGAGTTGGACTTTAAACTGTAGTTCTATCGCTTTGGCTAGAACTAGATTATGTCGTTTTGGCCAGAATCAGGTCCATTTTGTCGCTTTGGCCTTAATGGACCAAGAGTTATTTTGTCGTTTTCACCTTAATAATTTTCTCCCATCTTGTCGCTACGACCTTGATGCAGATCAAAGTCGCTCTTGATCAAAGTTGGACTATAAACACGTAGTTTTGTGGCCTAAAACTAGATCCATTTTGTCGCTATGGCCCTAATGGATCAAGAATCATTCCGTCGTTGTGGCCTTAATGATTCTATCCCATCTTGTCGCTATGGCCTTGATGAGAATCACACACAACCTTTCTTGGGGGGGATACTGGCGATACACGTATGTTTCTTGTGCTCTCTTTAGGGGGGAGTATTAGTGAGACATGCCTGATTATGTCAGTTACTCCCAGCAATGCCCTTCAACAAGGACTAGGGTTCTGTTTGCTTTATGCCAGACCCCCGGATGGCTCCCACGATACGGAACAAAGGTCATCGTCAAATCGCCGAGTTAACCCGTACAATCGTCGATTGGGCTACCAAATCGCCGACATTAGCCGAGTTGAGGCCGCGATAATCAGTATTGGTAGACTGCAGATCTCGCCCCTTAGTGCTCGCCGAGTTTGCCTCTAATTCGACGATTCTCTACCTGAATTGCCGATTTACGATCGTTACTCGTCGCCAGCCCACGTCATTAATGCGCCATTAATGGGTGCCATTATGATGTGGGCATGATGCCCTCCGCAGAGTGTGCCCCCAAAGACCCTATAAAAGAAGTCCCAAGTGGTCACTCCAAGGCATAATCACAGTTTCACACACACTAGAGAATTATACGGAGAGAATCGTCGATTTCCACACCAGAATAGTATATTCTCCTACTACACGATTTGACGTAGAGCGCACGTCATAGACTCCAGAGCCTCCGGCCCTCCTCGCACCATTGCGAGCCCCTGGTAGCAGATTTCGTGCTTCATCACTTACTTAGCACCAACCACTCCTAGGTCCACCTAGATAGATATTGAAAATGAACAACATAGGTTAAACATTAAAGCTGTAAATGCCATATATAGTGCCTTGTGCCAAACTAAGTACAATAGAGTTAGGTCTCTCAAAATAGCCAGAGAAATCTGGTTAGCCTTAGAATGCCTACACGAGGGAACAAGACATGTTAGGGAAAATAGATCGATATTCCTCACCGGAGAATACGAAAGATTTTGCATGGAGAAGGATGAGAAAATTACAGAAATGAACATTAGGTTCATAGATCTTATCGACGACCTAGTAGATCTAGTATCTCTAGTAATAGAGAAGAGCCAAGAAGGAAAAATCTTAAGATCTCTTCTAGACAAATATTACTCCAAAAGAAATGATATACAAGAAGGAGTAAACATGAATAACATGACGATGTTGGATCTATGTGGAAACCTACATGCCTATGAAGCTGAGCGATTTTCCAAACATAGGGAAGAATCCAAACAGGACCTAGCCTTGAGGAGTCATTCAGATGAGGAGCAATCATCAGATGAAGAAATCGCATTAATCTCTCAAAGAAGCAAAAATACGGATCAGATAAGTACTCTATGTACAGAAGCGAAAAATATGACAAGTACTATCCTGACAGAAAATCTAGGTATGAGTTTAAGCCATCTGATAAGAGAAGCAACGATTTTGAGGCATCCCACAAAAAGCCTATATCAAATACATAATACATCTCAAGATCTAGAGACATCACATGCTACAACTACGATAAAGTTGGACACATCAAGCCTGCTGACACAGGACTGTACACCAACCCTTCCTGTCAATAGGTACTAGGGTTCTATTCACATTATGCCAAACGCCCAAAAGGCTTCCATGGAAGTGGAACTAAAAATCATCGTCAAGACCCGAGTCAACCCTTCAGATCGCCGATTGGGCAGCAAATCGTCGATTTGAGGAGAAGATCGCTAGAGTCTAGCAAATCGCCAATTTCTCCCTCAAACTCGTCGGTTTCACCCTCAACTCATCGGTCACACCCCCAAATTACCAATTTAGAACGTTACTCTCATCCAGTCTGGGCATCATAATGGTTGCCATTATAACCCAGACATGATCTCCGTCGTGGATGACGCCTCCTGAGGTCCTATAAAAGGGGACCTCCGGAGCTCATCCAAAGGCATCAGTTCCACCTTTTCTAGAGCGTAAATCATGGAGCATTCACCGATTTGACATGCAAATCACTGATTTCCTCTCCTAAAGATTTGACGTAGAGCGCTCGTCGTGATTTCAGAGCCTTCGGCACGAGAAGGTAGCTGCTCGCACCAATGCAAGCTCTGGTAGGATAATCCATTCCTCGTCAGCTTTCCCAAATGAAAGCAAGCCCTCATGCTGGAGTTAGGAAAGGAGGTAAATAATCTGAAGACTTCAAGGAGTCGAATGACCACTCGAGATGTGATGAGTGAGTCTCACTGCATCAATCCTCATATGTGGGGAAAACAAACCTGAGTTCACATCATAAGTCTGATTCGAAACTAACCAAGACTCGTAACACGGAGTACGATACAATCTTAGCAACTTGAATCACAGAAGAGGTTCATCGTAAGCTGGCCGATGAACATGTCATCGACAGCCTGGACGAATTTCTCAGGTCTAAAAAGGCATCCTTTCACAAGGACCTTCTGAGAAAACCCTTCTCAAGATCTTGGCGGTGCCCTAAGATAGACTCATACGATGGGACGGCGGATTCAGAGGATCACGTCAACCTTTACTTGAATATCTTATAACCGTAAACCATTGACAATGGGTTGTTGTGTCGGGCTTTCCCCGATCCAGGGTAACGCTTATCGATGATTTTCCAGTTTGTCAGCTGGGTCAATCACCAGCTTCGTAGACTTATCTCTGAAATTCATCACCCAGCATGTGGGGATGATAAAGATCAAATACAGCACTAACACCCTATTAGCACTACGACAGGGGAATATATCCCTCAGGGATTATACGATAAAATTCACTTCAATGATGACAGAAGTGAATGAATTAATTCCAAGAACAACAATCGCGGAGTACATCAAGGGTTTAATATCTTACTCCCCAACTAACTGAGAGTTTGAAGGTTCAGAAAGTGAAGACCTTCAATCAACTCTTCATGGAGATAGAGAAAGAGGACAATGACAAGCTGGACGAACTTGAGCCGCCCAGCTAGAAGAAACCTCGCTATGTTGAAGAAGAAAATATGTACGTCGAGTCCTACGAGGATACAAGTTCCCGCTCAGAAACCTCGACATAACTTCCTCGATACAGAGAGGAGTCTACAGATAACAACGATGGTCATCAAAGCCTCAGTTCACACTCTTAATCCGATAACAGCGATGGCCACCAAAGCCTTAGTTTACACTCTCAATCAGATACATCACTCACACAATGAGGAACTATGGCCTGTTCGGAGGGGGATAGGGTTAGGCGGTGGAAACCAGATGGGCTAAGCAAAAATAATCATCAGTGGCAACCAAACACCAAAGGAATACATCCATTCTTTTGTTTGTCGCTTATATCATATTCTCGAACATGTAATTGTGATTTATATATCACATTAAATGTTATTATTCTAAATATCAAATCTCGCCTCTAATCTTTCAATCATGAAGGTACTATGGGGGATATACGCCACATCATATTTAGAGTAATCATCTTAAATTTTGACAACCCTATCAACATTAGACATGTCACTACTTAACCTAAGGGTTCAAGTACTAAACTACCCTTAAGTCATTTCGCATCGTTGTAGGTTCGAGTATACAATTTCTCACAACTTCATCCTTAGGGTCACTTCCTTAAATAACCCATCACTTTGGGTAGGGAAAGCATCCATCGCTTCGGCTGGATTACATCCGTCGCTTCGGCCAAATCAAACATCCATCGCTTCGGCTAGATCGCATCCATCGCTTCGACCGGATCAAACATCCATCGCTTCGACCACATTAAACATCCATCGTTTCGGCTGGATCGTCGCTTCGGCCGGATCAAATGTCCATTGCTCCGTCTGGATCATATTCAGATCAAACATCTATCGCTTCTGCTGGATCGCATTCGTCGCTTCGGCCAGATCAAACATCTATCGCTTCATCTGGATCGCATCCGTCGCTTCGGTCAGATCAAACATCCATCGCTTCGCCTGGATAGCATCCGTCACTTAGGTCGGATCAATTATCCATCACTTTGACTGGATCAACTATTTTAGCATAGCACATATATCCTTCAAGAGGACTCAAGTCATGATCATATCTTGCACTTGTGCATTAATCCCATCGCTAGTCAGACTGGTAAGTAAATAGTTTGGGTTATGACCAATACTATGTTAGTTTCATCTACCTAAACTTTGACAAGATATCATCTACCTTTAGTCCTCACGTACTTCTCAGTCAAACGATAACTTCACGAGTCTAGTTGGACAATCTCTATCGAAACTTCACAAGTCTGGGCGTCTCTTGAAATGCACTCACATTTGTTTGCCCATCACTTATTCCAAATGACAAGGGAAATGCAAAAGGTCTGGGTGTGTGCAACACGACCTAGTTCTCATCCTCAGGTTCTACAATGAAATGACTCTAGATATCGGCGTTTCGAAAACTAAAACGATCTATCGCTATGGTTGGATCTGCAAGTACCCCATCATTCGTTTAAACTCAAAGGGGAGTATCATAAATATATCCCTACACTACAAGAAAAGAGATCTTTAGCGACGATTTTGGATCATCGCTAAATTTCAAGAAGAATTTTGAAAAAAACGTACGATGTTAGTGACGATATATTCATATCGTTGCTAATTATCTTTTTTTTTGTATAATTAGCGACGATATTTTGATAATCGTCGCTAGATACAATAATTAGCAACGATTTAAAATTTATCATCACTAATAATGAGTAGTCATTTATAAATATAATGTATTTATATAAAATTCCCTTTATAAAATAATGTATTTTTATAAAACCACAAATCCCTATTTAATAAATCCCCAAAATCCCTAAAAAATTGTCTCCAAAACTCCAAGATCTTTTGCCCAAATTTCTCTCCAAATCCCCAAATCTCTTGCGGACGATCACTCTTCATCTCTTCCGCCGGCGAGTTCTCTTCATCTAGTCCGCTGGTGAGTTCTCCTCATCTCTTCCGTCGGAGCTGTCTACCTTTGCATCTACTGTCTTTGTTGGGCAGAGTTGGTACGTTGCAGGATTCGACATTGGTAGATTGGCCCGATCGAGAGTAAGTTTTGTGCATCTACTTCCAAGTTTCTTGCTTCGGAATTTTAAGATTTTGATAACTGTTTCAGATTTTAAAACATGGAATACTACTTTCAATTCCCTGGTCATTGTTTGTAATTTAATTCTTAATATTTTCTTTTTGGGTGTTCTACATTTCTATCCTTATTTATCATGATAAATACAAAACATTATCCTAATGTAGCTCACAAAAAAGTTATAACCTCAATATAATCCAAATTCCATTTGCTACTAAGTCAACTATTTTTTAAATTCATTTGGTTGTGTGATTGTATTTTATTTTATCATGATAGTCTAAAATTAGGAAAACTGAATAAAATTCTAATTACATAAATCTAGCCCATCTTCAAAAACATAAATTTCATAAACTGAATAAAAAAACTTTGTATGATTTACTGCCTTTTAAACTATGTATGCAATCGATGATTCCAATAAGATATAGCACTTGATATGTTTTTAATCATTTTTTCATGAAATAATAAGCAAATTTTTTTTATTAATGTATTAATCATTTTTTTTTTCTTTTTATATTTTGCATCGTCTTCTCATTTTCAAATTTTGCATCGTCTTCGATCTCAAGGAAAAACTTAAAGAAAATATGAAAATTTGAATGAAGAGTTTCAAAGAAAAGAAGATAGTGATTCTGATTCGGATGAAGATAGCGAAGATGAAAATTTATCGTCTTAAGGTTCAACTTCATTTCATAATAAGTCTCTCTTTAAAAACGATCATATTGAACCATGGCTTAAAGCATCAAAAGGAAAAGAAAAATGGTCGTATTCTGGGATTTAGAGTTGGTAATGAATCGATTTTATCAAATAAAAGATAAGGAAAGTGAGCAATGAGGAAATTGAAAAGCAGAACACTAAAGAGTTTGAATTGCAGTTTTCAAAACCATTGAATAAAGAATGGAAACGTTGGAAATATAACATGGAAAACGTATTCAAGTGATGGAACAACGGTTATTTGAACATATTCATAATGTACATGAGTAATAAGGGTGGTTCCCGATCTGTGCTCGGACGACACTACGAACAAGCGTTGGGTCAGGAGCTTCGCCAGGACAGCTCAGACACTCCAGTTACTCAGACGTATTCTGGCAGGGGTTCTCTCCACTCCAATCAACCTAACCTTCAATGAGTGGTGGTGATCCCTATTTATAGGGTCCTTATGGGGTAATCTGGTCATTAGGGCTCTAACTGCCTAACTGCCTAGATCTGACCCGGGTCGACTTAGTGGGGTCGACTTCCTCAGATCCGACTTTCAGGCCTCGACTTCCACGAAGTCGACTAGACATAAGTTGTCCTGCAGGGGTCGACATCCGTATAAAGTCGACCAGGGTCTCCCATTGCCTATACAGGTACCTGCCACTTATTTCGGGTTATCTTATCTGGTGTTGTGATCAAGTTTCGGATATTGTATCACCAGTGAGTTTAATAGAGATGTTTATGCATATTAATGTTTTTAATTTTTAATTAAACTATACGACGATATAATACTTATTAAATAGTTTTTGAATATCTTCATTTATTTTCAGGTTAATCCTACAAGCAACGACCCCGATCTTCCATCATCTAGCAATGTTCCTATTGTTCCTTCATCTGGGATGGACCAAATTATTCCTTTATCGAGAAACTATTGGCCTGAAGAAAACACTTTCAAATCAACACCTCGAGTTAATGGTAAAAGTTTAGATATTTCTAATATTGTTCAACAAAAAAAATTACAGAACACTATAACTCTAATGAAAACATGAATTTCAAAACATCTAAGTGTTGAATCAATCTGAATTCCTTTTTATGTTAATCTAATTTATTAAGTCATATTATTATCGAGATTTATAGTAAATGTACGTGTGTGAATGAATTGTATCTCTAATTACTTATAATAGTAGAGGTGAATTAGATACTGTATAGTTGGTGAATGAATAGTTTGTCTAAGTATTAATAATAGCAGAGGTACATTAGATAGTAGCGTAGTTGGTAAATGAATTATCCGTATAAGTACTCATAATAGCAGAAGTACACTAGAGAGTAGAGTAGTTGGTGAATGAATTATTCGTCTAATTACTCTTAATAGTATAAGTAGACTAGATACTAGCGTAGTTAGTTAATGAATTATTCGTGTAAGTACTCATAATAGCAGAAGTACACTAGAGAGTAGTATAGTCAATGAATGAATTGTTTATCTAAGTATTTATAATAGCAGAAGTAAATTTAAAAATAACGTAGTTGGTGAATGAATTGTTCGTGTAAGTACTCATAATAGCAGAAGTACACTAGATAGTAGCGTAGTTGGTGAATGAAGTATTCGTGTGAGTACTTATAATAGCAGAGGTGCACTAGATACTGTATAGTTGGTAAATAAATTGTTTATCTAAGTACTCATAATAACAGAGATACACTAGATAGTAGTGTGGTTCGTGAATGAATTGTTCGTGTAAGTACTCATAATAGCAGAAGTACACTAGAGAGTAGCGTAGTCGGTGAATGAATTGTTTGTCTAAATACTTATAATAACAGACGTACACTAGAAAGTAGCGTAGTTGGTGAATGAATTGTTTGGCTAAGTACTCATAATAGCAGAGATACACTATATATTAGCGTAGTTGGTGAATGAATTATTCGTCTAAATACTAATAATAGCATAAATACACTAGATAGTAGCGTAGTTGGTGAATGGATTGTTCGTGTAAGTACTCATAATAGCATAAGTACACTAAAGAATAGCATAGTCAGTGAATGAATTGTTTGTCTAAGTACTAATAATAGCAGAAGCACATTAGAAAGTAGTGTAGTTGGTGAATGACTTATTCGTGTAAGTACTCATAATAGCAGATGTACACTAGATAGTAGCGTAGTTGGTGAATGAAATGTTTGTTTGAGTAGTCGTAATAGAATAAGTACACTAGATAGTAGCGTAGTCTGTGAATGAATTATTTATCTAAGTATTCATAATAGCAAAACTACACTAGATAGTAGCGTAGTTGGTGAATGAAATGTTTGTCTAGGTACTCGTAATAGCATAAGTACACTAGATAGTAGCGTAATTGGTGAATGAATTGTTCGTGTTAGTACTCATAATAGCAAAAGTACACTAGAGAGTAGCATAGTCGGTGAAGGAATTATTTGTTTAAGTACTTATAGTAGCAGAAGTACACTAGATACTGCATAGTTGGTGAATGAATTGTTTGTCTAAAGACTTATCATAACAGAGGTACACTAGATAATAACCTAGTTGGTGAATGAATTGTTCATGTAAGTACTTATAATAGCAGAAGTACATTAGAGAGTAGCGTAGTTGGTGAATGAATTGTTCATCTAATTACTCTTAATAGTAGAAGTAGACTAGATACTAGGGTAGTTATTGAATGAATTGTTCGTGTAAGTACTCATAATAGCAGAAGTACACTAGAGAGTAGCGTAGTCGGTGAATGAATTATTTATCTAAGTACTAATAATAGCAGATGTACACTAGAAAGTAGTATAGTTTGTGAATAAATTGTTCGTGTAAGTACTTATAATAGCAGAAGTACAATAGATAATAGCGTAGTTGACGAATGAAATGTTCGTGTAAGTACTTATAATAGAAAAGTACACTAGAGAGTAGTGTAGTATGTGAATGAATTGTTTGTCTAAGTATTTATAATAGTAGAAGTACACTAAAAAGTAACGTAGTTGGTGAATGAATTGTTTGTCTAAGTACTCATAATAGCAGAGGTACACTATATAGTAGCATGGTTGGTGAATGAATTGTTTGTCTAAGTACTCATAATAGCAGAGGTACACTATATAGTAGCGTGGTTGGTGAATGAATTGTTTGTCTAAGTACTTATAATAGCAGAAGTACACTAGATAGTAGCGTAGTCGGTGAATGAATTGTTTATCTAACTACTATAATAGCATAAGTACAATAGGTAGTAGCATAGTTGGAGAATGAATTGTTTGTCAAGTACTCATAATAGATGAAGTACACTAGATAGTAGCATAGTTGGAGAATGAATTGTTTGTCCAAGTACTTATAATAGCAGAAGCACATTAGATATTAGAATAGTTGGTGAATGAATTGTTCGTCTAATTACTCCTAATAGCATAAGTAGACTAGATATTAGCGTAGTTAGTGAATGAATTGTTCATGTTAGTATTCATAATAGTAGTAGTACACTTGATAGTAGCGTAGGAGGTGAATGAATCTTTCGTGTAAGTACTGATAATAGCATAAGTACACTAGATAGTAGCGTAGTCCGTGAATAAATTGTTTGTGTATTAGTACTGATAATAGCATAAGTACATTAGATAGTAGCGTAGTCGGTGAATAAATTTTCGTGTATAAGAACTCATAATAGCATAAGTAAAATTAGATAGTAGCGTAGTTCGTGAATGAATTATTTGTCGAAGTAACATAGTTGGTGAATGAATTTTTTGTCGAATTACTCTTAATAGCATAATTACAATAGGGAGTAGCAGAGTACATAAAAAAGATAATATCAAAGTACATGAATGATAGTCTGGATTTGAAACTACATTAATTCACAAAACATGAAAAAGAAATCAAAGTAATTTTCATTAGCCGCTGCATCCCGATAAATTTCCTTTGCACTCTTCATCCGCATTGCATCAATTTTTGTTGGTCTTCTGCTCCTACCACTCCCTTTCGTTTTAACCTTTGCCGGTTGGACAATCAATATAGCGGTCTTCTTCGACTTTTAGATTCTTTTTATTGATATTCTAGAATATAAATTTGGAACGACAGTTGTGACATTAAGTTTTTGAAGAACTTCGTTACCATATTTGAGTAGTATATCAAGTTGAGCTTATCCTATTCGCATAATTCATCATTGTCTACGACATGACAAAGTACTTGGACATTGGATTATTAGGTTCTGAAATTGATGGAGTAATTCTGTGGATCTTGCAAAGTTTATTCCACCTCGACATTTTCAAATCGTTTGGTAAACTTCGATACCGGTTGACAATAAAATAATGTATAACATGACAGCATGAGACCCCTCTATATTTGAATCGATGGCATGTGCATGTCGGTGTAGAATTTCCTTTAGTAAGAGTGAGTTTGAATAACTCGAATTTGTCGTTCCAAAGATAGAACAGGTAGATATTGAATATCATGTAAGATGAAAAATGAATTTGTCAAATTAATAATTGAAAATAATAAAACATTAAGAAAAATATATACGGAAAAAAAAGTAATAGAAATGAAAAACCTCAGACGAATTGTCATTTGGAGGTAATATATGGTAGAAGAAGTTTTTCCTCATTTCCTCATGAAAAAGAAGAAAAATAACTGTGGTAAAGAAAGTCAAAGCGTTTTTCTCAATGTCTAATGACGTAATAAATCTCGGATGCCAAAAAGTATCTTTGTGATCGTCTAAATTCTTAGACTCATGAATGGTATTAATCATATTTTCGTAACGTCGAACAAAGTTGAACAATAAATTCTTAGCTGTAACTTTCGTCTTGAGAAAAGAATTTATACCTTCGCTCCTTTGGGTTGAATGCATTCCGGCAAAGAAATGTGAACATATTAGACATGGGACCCAAGCTTCACGAATGTCATATAAACTTTTCAAACATATATTTGAAGCAACATTATTCTCAGTTAATCTTTTGGAGTCTCAGAAAATTTTATAATCTTATAGAAAGTGTTTAGAGAATTGGTATTCTGACATACTGTTGATACCTTGGTTGATAACTTGTTTGTGACATGCCAACGATACAACCGATGAAACGTTTCAGGAAAAGTACGAGTTATATACCACCTTTCATCGTTAAATCTTGATCTATAATAATTGATTAAGGCGGAGTCTCATATATTGTTTAAATGTACATTTTCATTACTGTAATAGAACTGAAGAAATGAGAATGTAATTTAAAATAATTATTAGAAAAGTGTATTGACTATTATAGCAGATGTAAAAATACATTACCTAATAAAAGCACTTTCGAATATTGTAGTCTTGTGATGGTGGTTAACACCACAGAACATACCAAATACCATGGAATAAATATTGGTCGTATAAGTTGTATCGAAAGTTACCACGTCTCCGAATAACTTGTAATCTTGAATCATAGTGGGATCGGCCTAAAATAAGTATTTTAAACGACCATCGTTATCTTTGACGAGGCTATAGAAGAAGTCCTTATTTTCTCCCTTTTTATTTCGAATTTCTCAACAATTAAATCAACATCATAATTTTTCAAATCTATGTGTTCGTCATAGACCATATTGTTAATGTCTAAAGTGGTTCACTCCATATTCTCTAAACCGCCAACTTGATGAGAGAAATATGCACTCTGTTGTGAAACAGGAACATTTACTACACTTAATGACGTATGCGATATCGACCGATTAATTGGAAGGTATCAAAGTTTTGAAGGGATAGTGAGTGGGTGATTATGAAAGATTGATAGTAACAGTAACCCATTGATCAGATTTGTCGATTCTCTTAAATTTGATAGTTGATACTTACTTGGCAACCACATCTGGAAATGTCATTCCTGCATCTAGTACCACTAGTGGAGGGAAGGAGAAGACTAGGACTTCCTTGTTTAAAACATAATAACCTTTTCATTATGAGAATTTTTTTTTTCCGTCTCTTGGTCCAATATATTCTTAGTCGATCGTAAATGAATAGAAAAACTCATAGTGGATGCGAAATCGTACTAGGATTGAATAGCCAATAGAAAAGAAGAAAATACTTGGCCGACATAAGGGCATGGCTTATTTGACTGACTATTGCTAGAACTACCATTAACATAATTAGGAGATTTCTGAAATTTGGAAGAGGTAAGTTCAGCAGGAGAGGGAGAAGAGAACAGATCGAATAGTTCGGGACGGATTTATCACTTTCGTAATTCATATTAGTGGAAAATTCTCTTATATCAGCAAAAGGATATTGGAAGAATGCATAATCAAATTTAGGGTTGTCGTGGTAATCAAGATCCAAGGAGGTTGAACTTTCAACATTACAAGCGGTAGGATTAACATCACCCTTGCTGTAAGGGGGATTAAAATGAAAATTCAGACTGACGGTTGCATGATGTCTTGGAATGGTCAGATGTAAACTGATATGAACGATATGGAGGAGGGGTAACATACAATGAATTAGTATTGGGAGAAACTTACAAGATGGGAGATAGATCTTGATTCACAAATGGTGGAGGAGGAGACATTAAATGTTATGGGAAAAAAAGGGTAAGGATTTGTTATAAGAAAATGAAGGAAAAATAAGAAAGTAGGAAGAAGAAAAAAATATGACAACATCGACGGAGGGAGAGAGAGTGAAAAAAATAATAATAATGAGAGAGTGTACCGGTTGCAACCGGTTTGGAATGAATGGCCAAGATGTGACATAAAAAATAGAGGGGTAGGATTGGGTTCTCATATGAGAAGGGGAAAGAAGGGTTCTTACCTGATATATTTTGTATTATTATATATTTATTCGGAATTATCAATCGAATTCGGATTTTAAAGATAGATATTACAAATATCCGAATCAGTTTGGTTAATTTTCGGATATCATTTTTGGTGTCTGAATCCATATCCAAAATTCGAAAATCCGAATTTGAATATGTCTATTCGAATTCGAGAATGGATACGAATAGGGATTTCGGTATACCATTTACAGGTCTAGTCACAATGGTAGGAATGGGCATGGGTCGGGTTTGCCCTAACCCAAACCTGATTTGGATGTCAGGTTCTCAGAAAGATAACTCGTTTACAACTCAAAAGAATTTCATTGAAAAATGATTATCCCAAAACTTTGGGTAACACAAACTATTTATAGTATAGTTAAAAGTAAATTGTTAATCACAATTTAACTAATTACCAAGTTTGATTACAACAAGTATTTATTTAACTTTCACACCTCCTCTTTAATCAATAGTTGTTGATATTAGATGATTATAGTTGTTGAATGTTTAAGTGTAGAACAATAAGAACATGGATTAAAAACCCAGCATGCCTATTAATTCTTTTGCATCTTATCCTTTTAATTATGGGAAAACCTTTGTTCTGTATATCTGTCCACTTATCATCATCATCAATCATGTTTCCAAATTTTGGTCTCTGTATGAATCATGATTCTTCCAACTCTTCTAGTTTAATCATCTGTAAAACAATATATAAACCAAAAAAAAAAGTTAGATCATAATCAATACATTCAATTATACTTACCTTCATAGATGAAATTTCATTTTTAGTGACCTACAAAGACTAATGTAAATATTTTCTGAAACTGCTTTTGTGAATATATCTGCTAATTGATTTTCAGAACATACATGATCAACTCTTAAATGATTTTTAGATATTAACTCTCTTATAAAGTGAATATCTGTTTCTATGTGTTTAGATTTTTGTTTAATTACTTGATTTTTAGAAATGAAAATTGCTGATTTGTTATCACAAAACAATTGGGGTACATGGTGTATTGGAAAACATAGATCCCTACAAATAAACGTTGTCCACCTGATTTATGTGGCTAAAGTAACTATCATTCTTTCTTAGTTTCGAGTTTGGTATAACTGATGAATTACAAGGTTTGCAGTTTAACATGTTATATTTAAATAATATATTAAGAGCATATTGTAACAGTACCGGATCGAAGTGAGCCGGCGAGGACGAGTGAGGGGAGAAGAATTTCCCCGAGGGGATCGGAGGTTGAAGACGAGGTTATCCCGAGGGATCCGAAGGGAGAAGACGAGAGTTGTTTGAGTAAATCAATTTATACCTCCTCCTTCTATTCACGTCTATTTAAGCTTACAAGGATTCAGCTTTGTAACTGCCACTACTTAATGCCCACTAATTATTTCCTACTAATTATTTGTAACTCCCTCCAATTTATTTTACTAATTACTGCCCACTAATTAATCGTAACTGTAATCCGCCATACGTGTGGATTTCCTCAATCGACGGGGACGAACCGGGTCGGGTTCCACGGGAATTATAGCCTCAGCTTCAGCTTGATCGATTAGAACTGTTACACATATCTAGATTGATTCATGTATACACTACCATCATTATTGTATTTTATTTCTATTCCCAGAAAATATTTTAATATTCCTAAATCTCTACATTTAAATTTTTCACACAAATGTTTTATGAAAATCTCAATTTCAATGTTATTGTTACCTGTTATTATTAAATCATCTATATATACAACCATCCAAATTAAAATACCATCTTTAAAATAAGTAAATAACGATGAATTTGAAAAGTTGTTATGAAAATGATTTAATATTAGAAAATCCTTAAGTCTGTACCATGATTTAGGCGCTTGTTTAAGCCCATATATAGCTTTATTTAATCTACATATATGATTTGGTAGTTCTACACTAACATAACCGGGTGGTTGAGCTATGTGTACAGTTTCAACTAAGTCTCCTTGTAAAAATGCATTTTTAACATCTATTTGCCTTAGTTTATAATTTTTATTTATAGCAAGTGATATCATGATCCTTACTGTTGATGATCTAACAACTGGACTATAGATTAGTCCATAATCTATGTCTTTAGTTTGTTTAAAACCATGTGCTACTAACCTGACTTTATATCTTTCTAAGTTTCCATCAACTTTTCTCTTAATTTTGAAAACTCATTTGGCTCCTATTAAGTTTATGTTCTTATCTGGTGGAACTAAATTCCATGTTTTGTTTTCTATTAATGCCTTATATTTTCCATCTATGGCTTGTTTCCAGTGAGGTATTTTAATTACCTCTCTGAAGTTTTTAGGAATTGTGTTGTTGTTCTCAATTACCTTTGCAATTAATACTTTGGGTAAGTCTACTTCATAGATATCATATTTCTTTGGAAATGACAACAGCCTTTGACTCCTTATTTCTTCTGTGTGATCTTGAAATTCCCTTATAATTGGAGTTGGAATTAATTGATTTATTTCATAAGAAACTGTGTTTTCGGAGATTATCTCTCTTGTGTTAACTTCAGGAACACTACTTGTTCTAATATTTTCAGAATTTCCATTTTCTTCATTTATTGTGTTATCCTCATAGCTAATATCGAATTGTCCAGTAGAGTTTGTGATAATGTGAGTACTTGTTATGGGTGCATTCCTATTATCTACCTCTTTTATAATAGTGTTTTCATTTATTGCTATAGGTAAATGCGTTACTTGAGTTGTCGCTTGTTCCTTTGAACTATCTATTTTATAATCTTTGAATGGATAGACATCTTCATAAAATTGTACATGCTTTGAAATGATTATAGTTGAATCCTTAAGTTTTAAACATTTATAGGCTTTATGTATAGGTGAATACCTTAGACAACAACAATAGTTTGATGTTGGTTCAAATTTATTTCTTTGATTCTTAGGAATCAATGGAAAGCACAGTGACCCAAAAACTCTATAATAATTCAAATCGGGATTTTCATTATATAGTACAGAAAATGGTGATTCAAATCCTAATGCCTTTGACAGTAGTCTATTTATTGAGTAAATAGCAGTTGAATATGCCTCTACCATATATTGTTTGGGTACGTCTGATTGCTAGAAGAAACACCTAACTGTTCCTATTATTTGACCATGTCTTCTTTCTACAAGTCCATTTTGTTCAGGTGTGTAAGGTGAAGAGAATCTACGAACAATGCCTAATTTCTTACAATAATCTATAAATCTTTGATTCCAGAACTCCCCCCTCCATCTGTTTGAATTGTTTGAATAGGAATTTATAAAGATTTTTCTATCATTGTTTGAAATATTTTAAAAGTTTCAAACACTTGAAATTTTATTCTAAGAGGAAAGAACCAGCAAAATCTAGAAAATTCATCAATGATTAGAAGATAATATTTATCTTCATTGATTGATGGAATTGGACCCGGCCCCCATACATCCATATGAAGCATTTCTAAAGGAGCATTGCTGTAATCTTCTCTATATTTAAATGCTTTCTTTTTCATTTTATTTAGGGGATAACACATACACTTTTGTTTTAAATTTTTGTAATTAATATTATTTTCTTTTAATAATTTCAGCAAGACTTGATTTGAAGGGTGTCCAAACTTTCTATGCCACAAATCTAACTGATTCGATGTTAACTTGAAACTTGCTGCAAATTTTTCATTTTCATAGATATTAGGTGAATTTAAATAATATAATCAACCATAGCTTTTGCCCTTAATCATATCTTTTCCACTTTCATTATCTTGGATTCCAAATCCAGATTCATTTAAAATGAAACTACATTTTAAATCTTTGGTCATTGATCTTATAGATAGAAGATTCATCTTCATATCAGGGACACATAGAGTATTCCTTAATGAAATTTCTCTTATATTTGATTTTAATTTAACAGTTCCTATATGTGAAATTTTTAAACCTAAACCATTACCAATTGTAATATTATTCGTACCAGAATATTCCTGAATGTCGGAGAGAGATTCCAGATTAGGAGTCATATGATTCGTTGCTCCCGAATCGAGCAACCAGTTTCCTTCAGGTACATCTTCATTGATATCTATATTTGTTGCAAAAGCTTTCAAGCCTCTCTTGCAAGTCCTAGCACTGTGTCCTGTTTTCTTACATAACTGACAGATAATTGAATTATTGTTACCTGAATTTGGACCATGATTATTTGATCATCGCCACTTGTTATTGTTATTAAACCCAGATGATCTTCGATTTCCATTGCTATTATTGTTATAATATTCTCTGTTCTTGTTTCCGTTGTTATTGTTGAAAGATCTATAGTCTTTATTTCTGTTTTGACGATAGTTTTTCTTGTAGTTGGCAGCCAATGCAGAAGGCGTCTCAAGGTTGTTTGTGATAAGGGTTGAACCCGATCAGTGCTAGCGCGACGCTTCGAACAAGCGTAAGGCCACGAACTTCGTCGGAAATTGCTCGGATGCTCTAGTCACTCAGGCTCTTTCTGGCAGAGATTCTTTCTCACTCCAAATATCCTAACCTCTAATGAGTGGTGGTGGTCCCTATTTATAGGGTCCTTATGGGGGTAATCTGGTCATTAGGGCTCTAACCGCCTAACAGCCCAGATCTGGCCTGGGTCGACTTTATGAGGTCGACTCCCTTGGGGTCGACTTGGCTAAAGTCGTCCGGTAGGGTCGACTTCCTCATAATGTCGACTGGGGCCTCCCATTGCCTATATGGACTCTTCCACTCATTCTGGGTTATCTCAAGCTGGTGTTGTGGTCCGGTACGGGATACTGTATCACCAGTACTCCCCCCCTTCAACGCACTGCTAGGGCTCTTGGGGACTACTTCCTGGTTGGTATAATCTGATTATCAGTTCCTGTACCATCAGTACTCCCCCCTCCCTTGTGTCTATGAGGTTAGACGCACAACTTACATTTTATGGGGTGCCCCCCCTTTCTCCCCTGCCAGTGCCTTCTTTGCGTGACTGGAGTGCCCGGACTGCTTTTCGTGCGAACTTATTCTTGACCCTACAACCTTTGTTCACCTAAGCGTTTTAGCCGAGCCTGTTTGTGTCTCCTTTCCCTTGTTTTTACTTTCTTAAGCCAAGGGTATTTCTTTTCACACCCCCCTGCCTGGGTGCTTGTCTAGGGGTATTTCTGCTTTACACCCCTCTGTTTAGGTGATTATTCAGAAGTATTTTGCTTACACCCCCTGCCTTGGTGTCTATCATGAGGTATTTCTGCTTACACCCCCCTTGGTTGGGTGACTATGTAGAGGTATTTTGCTTGCACCCCCCTGCCTTGGTATCTATCCAGAGGTATTTCTGTTCACACCCCTTGGCTTGGTGTTTATCCAGAGGTATTTCTTCTTACACCCCCTGGCTTGGTGTCTATCCAGAGGTATTTCTGCTTACACCCCTCTGGCTGGGTGACTGTTTATCCAGAGGTATTTCTTTACACACCCCTATGCCTGGGTGTCTATCTGTTCAGAGATATTTCTTTACACACCCCCCTACCTGGGTGTGCTGCTCGACTTTTTTGCCTCGACTTTCTGGGGTCGACTTTTTCTGATTCATTTTGTTTTGACCTTTCGTGGTCGTCTTCCTGCTTTCCTATAAATACCTATCCTGCTCCTCTATTCTCTTCACACATGGCTCTTCTAGTGAGCCTCTTTGCTGACTTTGTTCAGGGAGAGGTTGAGGAGCTTAATAAAATTTTGAACTTGTTGGATCCTCGTACATCTGCCTTGGACTTGCCTGCCCTTCGCCAAGTTATCTTGGAGTGGCAGAGCGTAGCTGTGGCTGCTCGTGAAACTTTGTTCGTGGAGTGGTCTGCTGGGAATCTTTCTCTCGGTGACTCTGTTGTGGCTGCGAGGCGTGGTCGTCGTCGGAGGCGTTCCCATCGTGTTAGGTCCCCTATGGCTGATGTTCCTAGACGACTTCACCGTCGTATTAATTTTTGAATCAGGACTTGTATAAATATGCTTTTATGACTTGCTGATGAACAAATGTAAGGGTGTCTAGTTATCATGAAATGTCGAGCCGTTTTTCTAAATGTCGAGCTAGTTTTCCCAAATGTCGAGCTAGTTTTCCCAAATGTCGAGCTCTGCTTAACTGTTGTTTCTATAATCTCGTGATGATGATCCATACTTTGGGCCCCAATGTCGAGCCTTTGATCATTGACTGTCGTTGGAATCTCGCGTTGGATTTTTCCACCTCTAGGTCCAGATGTCGAGCAACATTTTTAAATGGTGAGCCTTCGATTATCGACCGCCATTGAAATCTCGTGCTGAATATTTCCATCTCTGGGTCCAGATGTCGATCCATATTTTCAAATGTCGAGCCTTCGATCATCGACCGCTGTTGGAATCTCGTGCTGAATTTTTTCACCTCTGGGTCCGGATGTCGAGCCACATTTTTAAATGTCGAGCCTTCGATCATCGACCTCTGTTGGAATCTCGCATGTCGAGCGAGGGGAATTACGAGCGTGGGGTGTTAGATCTGATGTCGAGCCGAGTGTTGGGTTGAAGTATCCCTGGTCTGGACTGGGCCTAACTTCGAGCCCTTTTAGGCCCACTCGACTTGCCTTCTATAAATAGCCGAGGGGTGGGGGGACTTCACTTCGTCATTACTCCCTTCACACCCGCTCGATTTTCTTCCGCTCTGCTCGTGTTTTCTGCCTTGCTCGAGTTCCCAGTGTAAAGGTTCGACTTGCACTTGGGAAAGGGGTCGATCTGTCTGAGCCGACTTCTTGGTGTCGAGTTTTCTGAGGTTGCCCTGCCCTCTTGGTCGGTTCGACTTGGGGTTTGCCTTTTGGGGTCGACTTCTTGGTTGTTCCACCCTAGGATGGGATTTGGTTTCTCTGGGGTCGACTTCTTTGGGCCTTTTCCCTTCTGGGTGGTCGACCTTGGTCGAGTCCTCTGGTCGACTTCTTTCGAAGTGACTTATGGGTAGGGTCGATTTTATGGGCTCGACTTCCTGAAGTCGTCCCATTGGTGGACCCTTTTCCCGTCGACTTTCTGGAGTCGATTTTTTATTTTGTTGTTTTTCTGAGGATGTTGGACTGATTTCCTTATTTTTGCAGATGTCTTCTGGCAAAGATAAAATTCCTCCTACTGAGAAGTCTCGCATTGAGCGAGCCAAGGAGAGTGCGGGGAATGTTTCTCAACATTCGATCCCCATGGCCGAAGGTGGTTCTATCACCATTGACGCCTATGGGCCGAACCTTAATCCTGCTGGTTCATCTGTGAATACGACTGCTGCTGAAACTACACCTTCTCGGGCGTCTTCGATGAAGTTCATGCCTTCCCAAAGTAAGTTTCTTTTACTTGAAGAGTTTAGGGATTTTTTCTAGTGAGTGGGGTTTATCTTATAACCCTTTCTTGTAGGCTCTCCTGCCTCTCCCTCTGATGGGGCAGATGCTGATGATTCTGAGGCTTCTTCCTCTAAATCAGTTCGTGACCGGGACCCTTCTCCTTCTAGTCGAGCTGAGAGTTCCGATAAGAGTTGTTCGGTTGCCCCCTGAGGTTAATCGGGAAGATATAATTGAGGATCCCCCGCTTTTCGTTCCGGAAAAGCCTAAGAGATCGAAGACCCCCTACCCCTTTTCTACTCCTATCAATGAAGATAAAGGAGGTCCTGCTCCTTTCTATCACGAAATTGATGGGACTAGGAAGAAGTGGAGTGTGTTTGTCCTCCACCCCTATGGTTACCATCGCGTTCCCTTTCAATTGAGGGAGCAGCCATACGGGGTGGAGTGTGGTTCTATTAGGTCCATCTCTTCTGATATCACTGCCTATCCTGAGGTGGTGAATCATGTCTCTACCAACACACTGTCAAAGGATGCTGCTGTTAAACTCTTATTGAGTTTAGAACTGAGGGAGAGGGTTTATTGGTTGTTACCTGATAAACTTACGGGTGATGTGCCGCCATACTATATGGTTGCTCTCCCTAAGTATTATTTTACCAATTTCCCCATCCTTCCCATTACATTTTTTATTAGCGAAATTTTAAAATACGTTGGTGTATGTATATCCCAGTTGGGCTCTGGTTTCTTCTTTCATGCCCATGGTTTTTTGAATGTCCTTCGGGACTTGAATATCAAACCTACTGCTGGTTTGTTTTTTCACTATTTTTCCTTTTCTGCTGCGTCTCATTCTGAGACTATTATTACTTGTTCGAGTCGACCCTCTTCTGCTAGTCATAGGCCTCTTCTCCGAGACCCTCCTACTAAGAGGAACAAGAACGAGTTTATCTTTGTTGATGCTCGCTTGTGCCCGGGTACTGTTTTAATCCCAGTTTTGGCCAAGCATCGTTCCCCAATCCTTAAACCGATTCTTAGTAATAAGGAACTGTACAGTGTGAAGCTACTGAGAGACACGTATCCTCGTACTATCCTTGTCTGTAAAGCCATTGAGGATCTGTTCACTCGCCGAGGTTGTTTGTGCTTATTTTTGTTTATTTTTACTATTTGTTTTTCTAACAACTATTGTCTGTGCAGAATATTTAAAATCTTTTGGTGGTGCAGTTGAGCGACTCAGTCAGCAAAAACTTGGTTCCAAGGTTTATCCTACTTCCATTAAACCTTCTGATGCGAGAAGGTTGCGAAAGATGGCTGCCTCTAAGGCTCCTAATCCGGAAGTTGAGGATGGCGAGATTCTGAAGAACTCTGGGGATATAACTCAGGTTCTAGTCCAGGGGGCTGGAGAAAATAGAAAAAGAGACCTTCTCACTACAGGTGCTCTTCCTGTGAAGAGGGCTCGTACTTTTGAGTCATGTTCGTCTTCTCGTCCCCTGTGAAGGAAGTTCCTAAACCCTTCTACCAGTCCACCCAGGGTTATCATCCGACGAATTATGGGAGTAAGGACCCTGTTGTCCCTGATACTGCTGAGAGTCAAGCTGCTTTGAAGAAGATTTCCATGTATAGTATGGCAATGTTGGTTCAGGAGTTTGCTCAGAATATTTCAAACGTAAGTTTATCATTTATTCCTTTCTCCTTTGGTTTTTTTCTAACTCTTTTCCTGCAGCTTGATCATCTGTTCAAGGGTGGACTAGCTCCTCTTGGAGGCCTCCGGGACCGTCATCAGATACTCGATGAGCTTGCTACTCTGAAAAGAGATCTGAAAGCGCTACTGAGGCGAAAGTCAGGGACTATGCTGGAACTAACACCTGGCTCCATACCCAGAATAACACACTTTCAAAGGATGTTGCTGCTAAAGATGCTAACATCAAGGAGCTGGAGAAGAAGAACAGGACAATGCAGACTGAGCATGCTGCTTCTCTGGCTGAAAAGATAAGCTCTAATAAGGAGGCCTCGCTTCACAAGACCCTTTCTGAATCTCTCGAGATATCTCTGCAGTCTGCTGATCAAACTATTCTTCAGCTCCGGGAAGAAGTAAAGACTTTGAAAGATAACCAGACTTCTGCTGCTGACCTTCTAATTAAGAACTCGGAGTTGACTGAGGAACTCTCTATGCTCCAGAAGGATTACGGAGAAAATGATGATCTTCTCCGACAGACACTTCAGCAGAACATTGATGATTTTAACAACCTGGTTATGATTGGTCCTCATCTACATCCTGGGTTCGATGTCGGAGATGTTCTGACGTGGGTTGCAACCCACCCGGAGGAAGCTGAGAAAGTTAGACAGGGAATTCCTGCCGCTGAAGATCATCCTTCTCTAGAGGTTGAACCTGTCACTACTGTTCCTATGCTATTGTCTGGAGCCACCTCTGAAGTTGCTGTTCCTACTAAGGCAGAGTTGGACTCTGTGACCAAGTTCTTGGATGCTGTCGATGGTCCTGATGGTTCTGAGAAGGATACTCCTCCTGCGTCCTGAATACTTTTATCATTTTTTAACATTCACGTATATTTTTGATATTTTATTATTAACATTAGTTCTAATTTTGTAAGATAACTTCTATTACTTAGAAAGTCGTTTGACAACTATTGTATACTGTTTAATTTTGCACATTTATTTTAATAGTACAATTGTAAGTTGTCTGCATGCCAGGTGTTGAGAATGTAACTCCCGTCCTCTCTCTTTAGTCTGTATGTTCCTGGACAGAGTTCTTCTCCCACTATGTAGGGCCCCTCCCAATTGGCTCCTAGCTTGCCTTTTGAGCAATCCTTTCTAGTTATGCTTGCCTTCCTTAGGACTAGGCTCCCCTTCTATATATTCTTGGGCTTCACATTCTTGTCGTGATATTTGGCGACACTTTGTTTATAGGTGGCACTCTTAGCTTGGGCATTATCTCGTAATTCATCTACTAGATCAAGAGTTGTAGCACACGATTTCTTGTTTTCTTCTGTGTCGTATATTAAGACCCTGATCGTGGGGATGCTTAGTTATGTCGGGATTAACGCCTCCATTCCGTATGTTAGATTGAATGGGGTTTCGCCGGTTGGTGTCTTCTTCGTGGTTCGATAGGCCCACAGGATTTCTGGGAGTAGGTCAGCCCATGTGTTCTTAGCCTGTTCGACTTTCTTTTTTAGTCCTTGGACGATGGCTCTGTTTGTGACCTCTACTTGCCCATTTCCTTGTAGTCGATATACTGATGAGAAGTGCACCTTTGTGCCTATGATGTCGCATAGCCTTGTGAATTCTCTGCCTGTAAACTATGTGCCGTTATCTGTGACTATGTGAAGTGGCGTGCCGAATTTGCACATTATGCATCTGAACACGAATTTGGCTGCTGCATCCTGAGTTATCTAGGGTACTGCTAATGCTTCTACCCACTTGGTGAAATAGTCCACTGCGACGAATATGAACTTGGTCTGGCCTGTGGACGGTAGGAATGGTCCCACAATATCTAGACCCCACATTGCAAATGGGATGGGGTTATTGATCCCTGTTAATGGCGTGGCGGGATTTCTCTAGATGTTTCTGTGTACCTGACACGCTCTGCATTTTCTTGCGAACTGGATTGCATCTTTCTTTAGACTTGGCCAAAAGTATCCTTGTCGCAGTATTCTCTGGGTCAGGGATCTTCCCCCTTGATGGATTCCACATGTTCCTTAGTGGATTTCTTCGACTATAAATTGGCCCTCCTATTTAGAGACGCATTTCATTAATGGCCCATCATATGACTTTTTATATAGAATGTCTCCAATTTGGCAGAACCTCGGGATACGTGTTTGCAGCTTCCGTCGTTCATTTTTTATCTTTTGGCAGTTCTTGGCCTTGGAAATACTCTAGTAATGGTGACCTCCAATCTTTGACCTGACTTGTCTTTAGATTGCAAAAAGGGACTGATACTACATCTACTAGTATTTCTCTTTGCCCGCCATCGAATGCTGAGGCAAGCCTTGCAAGTGCATCTGCCGAGTTGTTCTGACTTCTGAGGACCTGTTCTATTTTTATTTTTTCGAATTGCAGCTTTATTGTGTCTTGGTGATACAGTATACCGAACCCGGTCACAACCTACCAGCAACTAGAAGTCCGGATAGCCTAAGATGAGTTAAGGTACCTATTCTAGGGTTGGGGAGGTCCCAAGTCGAATCCTAGGAAGATCGACTTTCCTGAGGATCAACTTCCCTGGGATCGACTTCTGAATAAAGTCGATCCCTAGGAAAGTCGATCCCCAGAAAGTCGATCTCTGAAAAGTCGATCTCGGGCCCCAATCTGATCAGTTAGACAGTTAGGCGGTTACTGCCCAAATGACCAGATTACCCCCATAAGAACCCCTATAAATTGGAGGCATCCCCCACTCATTAAAGGCAGGTCATTTGGAGTAGAAGAAGTCATAGCGAAGCAGAGCTCTGCGCACTTGAGTTCCAGTCCGGTTTCCTGCGGAGTTCCCCGCTTGGCGCTTGCTTGCGCGTCTTGGAGTACTGGTCGGGTTCTACCCCCATCAGTTGGCGCCGTCTGTGATTCAAAGATACTCACGACAAAAGCTCCTCGACTTTTTCAAAAAAAGTGATCGACTTTTTTCCAAGTCGCCAGCTAGGGAGTCTTGCGAGGAAATCATCCAGCAAGGGATCGACTTTTCAGAAGATCGACTTTTTTCTTCCAAGGGAAAAAGTCGATTCCTCAAGGAGCTACGCTTTCAGGCTACGACTTCCAAGGGATCCTCCAAGTGCACAAGGGATCGACTTTTTTGAAGATCGACTTTCTTCAAGTAAAAGTTGAACACTTTCAGGGAATTTCCCAAGAAAAGTCGAACATTAAGTGATGGTGGTAACACAGAGCACTTCCCAAGGAGGAGCAAATTCTCAGGAGGCGCCAGAGCAACAGCCTGGAAACTCAAAAACTAAAAGGCCAGTGGGTCGACCACCCAAGGGCAACAAGAATAAAAGGACTCCCACGGGACCTGAGGCTGAACCCGAGGGTGAGCCCGAGCAAACTCCCCAAATATCAGCAGGAAGGGAGAATCTGAACATCACGGTTCAGGCAATAGCTGAGGCCATCCGACTCCTTGCTGAGAAGGAGAAACCTTCAGAAGAACAACCTCAGAAGGAGAAACCCGCGAGCAGCAAGGAACCAAGGGCTGCAGCATCAGAAACCACTCACGGGTTCGTAAAGATGCCTATAGAGGAACTGGAGAAGATGAAGGAGACCATAGCGAAAATGAGCGAGAAAATAAAGAATATTGAAAAATCCAAAGCATCAATGTTCCAGTCAAAAGCTCAGACCTCAAAGCAGGCCAAGGCGCAATAGGAGGTGTCAAGTCATAGGGCAGCACACTCCAGCGCGACATCACCCCGCAAACCAGAGGAGCAACCTAAACCTCCTCCTAAAAAACCCGTATATGAAGAAAGCACGGGAGACACAGAAGGAGGAGGCGAGGTCCCAAACTGGCTAGTGGTCATGGATGCCCTGCATAAATCGCTAATGGTAAAACCAGCACCTCTGAAGTTCAGGCTACCCAGGCTACAGATCTATGATGGGAAGATGGACCCAGTAGACCACATAAATATGTTCGTAGGGGCAATGCAATGGGCCACATCAAGGGATGATATCCTATGCAGAGCATTCCCAGGAACACTGAAAGGACCTACTTACAAATGGTTCGTCGAACTGCAGCCAGGAAGCATAACAAATTTCGAGGACTTCAAAAAAAGTTCATTGCCCAGCATTGTGGAAACACAAGGGTCAGAAAGGGCACAGAATCACTGTTTGCAATCAAACAGAATGGGGATACACTCCGGAATTACACAACCAAATTCACGGAAGCCATGCAAAAAATCTCCGACCTAAACACAACAATCGCAATATGCGCATACTCAAAGGGGCTAGACATGAACACACCATTAGCAATAAAGCTAAATGTTAGTAATGTAAAATGCATGGAAGATTTGTTAACAAAGGCCCAGAAATATATAAATTCTGAAGAGTATGAGAAAGAAAAAGAAAAAGGTGTCATAAGCAACAAAAAGGCATATGAAGCACCAAAAAAGAAGTTTCAGAAATTTGAGAAAGGAGAATCATCCTGGAGACTAAAACACGATGGAAAGGTCTACCAGACATCTGAGGAATTTGGGAAACCAAGGTATCCGAAGTATAAAGACTTAGGATTCACGGTTTACAGCACTCCAAAAAAGGAAATTTACAATAGAGAAAAAGGAAGAATAAGGTTTCCTCAACCAGAAGAGTTAAACCCTGCAACAAAAGAGGCCCGAACAAGGAGGAACAGGTATTGCAAGTTCCACAAGGATTACGGGCACAACACAGAAAATTGCAGGAAGCTAAGCACCTTCCTAGACACACAAGTGAAGGAAGGAAAGCTGAAACAATACATAAACAAAATAGAAAGGGGGCGACAAGGCTGCAAGGACCCAAAGAACAAGGGTAAACGCCAACGCTCAAGAAGTTCCGATTCAGACACTGACCACAAAAGAAGAGTGATAAATCTAATTTTCGGTGGAGGATCAGTAGGAGAAAGCAGAAGTTACTCGCGCAAGGTGATGCAGACCACCACGGTACCAAAATCTAAGAAAAGATCGTACCCAAGCGAGGAAATAAGCTTCTCTGAGGAAGATCTGGACAACGTGGTCAGCCCACACGAAAATCCGGTAGTAATACAAGTGGACATCGGGGATGATTTAAGTCTGAATAAGGTAATGGTGGACAATGGCAGCTCAGTAGACATATTGTACCTAGCTGCATTCGAGAAAATGGGCTACAAGGTGGATCAGCTAACCCCGGCCAAGGAAGCCATTTATGGGTTCACAAACACAAAGGCCCCAGTAGTAGGAGCCATTGATCTACAGATATCCCTGGGAAAAAGAAACGGAAGAGTATCACGCACGGCACACTTCATCGTGGTCAGTATAGATTCTCCGTTCAATGGGATCCTGGGCAGATCAAGCATTCACGGTTTCAAGGCAATACCGTCATCTTACCACCAATGCTTCAGGTACCAAGGAAAAGATGGCAAAATGGCAACAGTTTTTGGAGCACAGAAAGACTCCAGAAACTCATACAGGAAGGCAACTAAAATGGCCAAACCAATAACCCGGTACATCCAAGAAAGAGAGGAGCAAGAAGACACAACCTCAGCCAATCAATTTGAGGAAGTCAAACTCTCAAAGGAAGGAGTTCTGATAGGCACATCTTTATCCTCCGAGTTGAAAAAATCACTACTACAGCTGTTAGAAACTCATGTGCACACATTTGTATGGGAAGGGGAAGCACCCTCACAGGTACAACGCACTATAACATGCCATGAACTCAACATAGACAGCAGCTTTACTCCTATTCAGCTGAAAGAAAGGAAGCAGCACAGGCTGAAATGGAAAAATTAATCAAGGTTGGGCACATCCGGGAAGTTAAGTATCCAAAATGGCTAGCAAACCCAGTCATGGTTAAAAAATCCAATGGGAAGTGGTGGATGTGTGTAGACTTCACATACCTCAACAAAGCATGTCCAAAAGACAGTTATCCACTCCCATTCATTGACAGATTAGTAGATGCAGCATCAGAAAATGAATTGCTATCTATATATGATGAATGCACATTCAGGGTACAACCATGATGAAGCACGAAATCTGCTACCAGTAGGCTCGCGGGGTCGCGAGGAGGGCCGGAGGCTTTGGAGTCCACGACGCACACTCTACGTCAATGTACCTGCAGAAGGGGAGGGGAATCGGCGACTCTCTTGGGAGTAGGCGATTCGGGCTCCAAGTGTTGCTCTGGTTGGTGTGTGTCAAGTGGGAATGACTTGAGGGTAGAGGTCCCCCAAGGACCCCTTTTATAGGGTCCTGGGGGACGTTTCCCCATTCATTAGCGTGGGACCCACCCCATTAAGGTATTCTATTAAGGAGTGCCTTAATGACGTGAGCCCACCCAAGTAACGGCTGGGAGTCGGATATTCAGGTGTGGGAATCGCCGATCCAGAGGTTCAATCGCCGACTCCCCATGAGCCTAGTGGCAGTCTACCAGAACTGTCCATGAGGCCTAGAGTCAGCGATTCACCCCTGGAGTCGGCGACTTGGTAGTCCCAATCGAGGACTCCCAGGTGCTGCCTTGAGTACTTGACGTAGACACTCCTTCCGAATTCGTGGAACTCTCCGGGGGTCCGGCATAAAGCGACGGAACCCTAGTCCTTGTCGAAGGGCGTTGCTGGGAGTGACTGACGTGATCAGGCATGTCTCGCCAGTACTCCCCCCTGAAGAGAGCATGGCAAAACAATCGTGTAGCCTCAGTATCCCCCCCCCAAGCAAGGTAATCCGCATCAAGGCAGGAAGCGACAAGATGGGATTGAGCCATTGTGCTCACAGCGACACTAATGACTCCGCGTGGTCCATGCACTATCAGATGGACTGATTCACTATCAGAATCTAGTTCTAGACCAATGGAACTACATGTTTATAGTCCTACTCTGATCAAGAGCGACTTTTGCTATGTGGATTCTGGCCGAAGCGACAGAATGCGTGGATTCACTATTAGAATCTGATTCTGGCCGAAGCAACAGAATGCGTGGATTCGTTATCCGAATCGGGTTCTGGCCGAAGCGACAGATCGCGTGGATTCACTATTAGAATCTGATTCTGGTCGAAGTGCGAGAATCTAGTTCACTATCAGAACTGATGTTTATAGTCTACCCTGATCAAGAGCGACTTGGTGTCCGCAACGACGGTTACCCCATAGGCCGAAGCGCAAGATGGGTTGAGATCATTAAGGTCAAAGCGATGAAATGATCTCCAAATGTTCGAAGAACTATTGAAGCCAAAGCGACAACATAATTCTTGGTTTGATTCTGGCCGAAGTGATAGAATCGTGCCTGCAAAACAAAAAATAACCTGCAAAACAACTATATCAGTCTAAAGGATATATTTATTGATTTACTGACCTTGCCGTGCGGAGCTGCCTCTCATGCTGCTCCTCCTTATGCTCAATAAATCCTTGATTGATCTGTCCGAAGCGACAGATCTATCATGCTCAAAAATGTGACAGCTTCTGGCTGAAGCGACAGAAGTGCCGACTCACTATTAGAGTATGATTCTGACCAAGGTTACAGATCCACTATCAGAATCCGATTCTCGCCTCGGATACAGAACCTGCTGATTCACTATTAGAATCTGACTCACTATCAGAGTCTGATTCTGACCAAGGCTACAGATCCACTATCAGAATCCGATTCTCGCCTCGGATACAGAACCTCCTGACTCACTATCAGAGTCTGGTTCACTATTAGAACCTGGTTCACTATTAGAACCTTTCCTGCAAAAAAGAAAACATCCTGCAAAACAACTAGATCAGTTCGAAAACGCATATATTTATTATTGAACTTACCGTGTGATTTACCTTCCGTGATGTCCCTCCTTTGCTCAAATTTGTCCTCGCTAAATCTGGCCGAAGCGACAGATTTTACCGTACCCAACTTCTTTGACGACTTCTGGACGGAGCGACAGAAGTGTCGGGAGAGCTTGTGATACTCTCTCTCGAAATGTGACGACTTCTATCTAAATAGACAGAAGTGTCGGGAGAGCTTGTAATACTCCCCCTCGAAATGTGACGACTTCTTTCTAAATAGACAGAAGTGCCAGGAGAGCTTGTGATACTCCCCCTCGAAATGTGATGACTTCTATCTAAATAGACAGAAGTGCCGGGAGAGCTTGTGATACTCCCCCTCGAAATGTGACGACTTCTATCTGAATAGACAGAAGTGCCGGGAGAGCTTGTGATACTCCCTCCTGAAGTATGATGACTTCTGGCCGAAGCGACAGAAGTGTCGGGAGAGTTTGTGATACCCCCCCCTTGAAATTTGACAACTTCTGGCCGAAGTGTCGGGAGAGTTGGTGATACTCCCCCCTGAAAACTTGCACTTGGGGCAGTTTTAGTGTTATTTTACCCGGAATCGGCGATTGGAGTTTGTGATACTCCTACAGTCGGCGATACCTATGGTTTGGGTAACTGTAGGGGGTATTTTTGTTTTTTACCCCTGCGAGTCGGCGACTCCCTCTGTGAGTCGGCGACTCCTAGTGTAACCGTCGGATCTTTTTGGGAGATCCTTGGGATATTTGGAAGATATACGGGGAATATTTATAAAATCTCCAAATAAGGAAATTTTTCTCACGGTGCTGTGAGTTTTTGCCCGGAGTCGGCGACTGCCCTGTGGAGTCGGCGACTTGGCGGGATTCGGGGGATTTGGAGATCGATTCTTGATCTCAAATTTTGTAAATTTTGGGTTTTC
>LFYR01001769.1:7472-24345 GCA_001185155.1 Zostera marina | reverse complement strand
TGGAACTCTCTCTTCTGGATCGCGCACCCGGGAGGGCCTGCGATTCTGGACCAGGTCGAGTTGAAATTAGGGTTGACGGAGGAGAAGATGGGGCCAACTAAACAAGTGCTGAAGGAGTACGGAAACATGTCCAGCGCTTGTGTTCTTTTCATACTTGACGAGATGAGGAGGAAGTCCAAGGAGGAGGGAAAGGAGACTACCGGAGACGGCCACGACTGGGGTGTGCTCTTCGGATTCGGCCCTGGTCTCACAGTTGAAACTCTGGTCCTCCACGGCCAACCGATCGTCGAATAAATCACAAGCATAGACCGATGACGTGCATGTTGAATTGTTGATGCATGCAGCACAGCAGCAGGACGTGCATGTCAAAGTCAAAACTAATGAATACATAGAATATAAATTATCAATTAATTTAAGGGGTTCTTTTATGGCCAGAAATTCAAATAAAACGATAAATGTATTAATTACAAGGGCTTTATCATAAATATTACAATAAACCATTAATTAGTATAAATATAATTAGTACACAGTTTATTTAATTGTAAAAAGAAAAGTAGTAAACAGTTAGTCAGTAGTTAATATTGTAATAAAAGCTTAACTCTATAAGAAAATATAATTTAGAAATACAATAAATTAAGTAAAAATATTATTTTAACACTGGTCAAATAAATTTAACTCGTTCGTTCTGTGCTGCTAATTAACACTGTCCAAATAAATCTGACTCCTTCGTTGTGTTCTGTTAATTAACAATGTCCAAATAAATCTGAACGAACAAGAAAATACATAGTTTAATATGAGTAACAATAAAAAAAAATTATTGTTGATTTAACGAAAGAACGACCGGTTCGATCGGTTAATAAAAAATACGTAGATAATAAGATTAAAACTCTTAATACTAACTTTATTATCATTAATATAAAACCATACATAAGATTAATTAGAGATTATATATAAAGGCTTCCTTCCATATATGGACTCACTCCATTTACCTACTTATAATAAATGTTCCATTATTTTCACTTTTCTATTCATCATAAATCAACAGTACTAGGATATCCATTTTTCCCAAAGCTCATTGTTAGGGTAAGTGAATCCTCCAATGGTAAGCAAGTTGTTGATAACCTTTTTGGGCCAGATGGACTCCATCCCAATTCAAATACTGCCATTTGGGATGTCTACCATCAAGTTATTCAGCACTGATGGTAGCAGACTACTTCATCAAGCAGATAATCAGACTTCATGGGATCCCTAAAACAATAGTATCAGACCGCGATAATTTTTTTTTTAAGCAAATTCTGGAAGGAAATCTTCACAAGAAGCAGGACAACCTTAAAGATGTCATCCGCATATCACCCGGAGATCGATGGACAAACCGAAATTGTTAACAAAACAATCGAGCATTATTTGAGGGCAACAGTGCATGATAATCCAAGAAATTGAGTGGAAGTATTGGCTTGGGAGGAATTATGGTATAACACATCTTACCACCACAGCCTAGGATCTACTCGATTTCAAGCATTTTATGGAAGGCAGCCACCAGAGTTAGCAGATTATAGAGCCGGGGATTCAAATGTTGAGGCAGTTGATATCCAATTAAAGAAACGAGATCAATGGCTGCAGGAATTACGAAAGAACTTACTAACAACACAAAATCGTATGAAGAAATATGCGGACCAAGGCCGAAGGGATTTCGATTTAAAAGAGAACAGCTGGGTATGGTTAAAATTACAGCCATATCGACAAAATTCACTGAATCGGCGGTCGTGTTTGAAGCTAGCCAAATGATATTATGGGCCATTCAAAATAGTAAAAAAAATCGGGACAGTCGCGTATCAATTGGAATTACCCAAAGAATGTACAATATTTCCAGTATTTCATATAACATTGTTAAAACCATTCCAAGGGGACCGGCCAGAGATGAAAGTCGCACTTCCACCAGTAAGCATGGAATCTCACCCAATAGCTTGCCCAGCTACGATTAGTGCATACTGAAAAGTTAAAATAAGAGGCAAAGAGGTGAATCAAGTACTAATTGAATGGATTGGGGTAGGCGAGGGGAACAAATCATGGGAAGAGGTAGGGGTCATTGCAGGTCTAATCGAAAATCTTGAGGACAAGATTTCAGCGGAAGAAAGTGGGAATGTTACGATCGATCTCGACCTAAAGGCAGTAGCAGCTCGCCTGAAGGACGAACTGAGTTTAGAAGAAGAAGAGGCCCAACCAGCAGAGGAAGAGCCGACATTAGCTAGGGAGCCAAGACGGAAACAATCTACCAAGGATAAAGATTATGTCTATTACTAAGTATAGATTGTTAATTAGTTACAATGTAAAACCACATGTCAGTTTGACGTTGGTTAACAATTCTTTAAATAGCTATGAGATCTAAATAAAAGGTATCAAATTTACTCAATTAATTCCAGTATTTCCCCCCACCGGCTCCTTAGGGAGATTCTTTCTCAACCACCGGCTCCATAAGGAGATTTTGCTCGTTCAGTGCTCCCGAATTCGTGTCTATTCAGATTACTTTGTTACAATAACCTTTTTGGGTCAGATGGACTCCATCCCAATTCAAATACCGACCAGAATTACTGTAAACCGTAGCTTCAGGCAAGCCGCAAAATCCAATAATGTCAAAGTTGTATTTTCCACCTCCACGAAACAAGTCTTGAGCAATGTCAGCTCGTTCAAACTTAATTCATCACAAAATAATGAATGATTGTGATTAATTGAGCTAATCTAGTTATCATGTTAAATTTGAAAATAAAATCACGATTATATATATATGTATATAGGGTCAGCTTCTAGTGAGAACCATAAAAATATGAATTATTTGAGAACTTTGCATCTTGACCCTTACATCTAAATCTAATGGTGATTTATATTGTTTATTATTTAAATCATTTAGGGGTGAAGATCCCCATGTAGACATTTAATTTCAACGGTCGTGATCTGGTTTTCACAGAGTTCTCACATACCCGGTTCTCACTAGAATCGTTTTCTCTCTCTATATATATATTATATATTAATGATTTACCGTAGTAAATAGTAATGATCACGATTGAGGAGATAAGTGATGGTATCGTAGTAATCAACATACATGATCGTGACCGTTGGATGTTTCTTCCTCAATTTGTGGAGTTGTTAGAGATATCATTACAAAAAAATAAGACATTGTATGACGGACTTATAATGGTGAAAATCTGTCATTATAAGTGATCAATGGTGGATTTCCGCCATCATTAAACTGCCATCATCATAACCGCCAGGATAAACCCATATCCGTCATCTATTATTAGACTCCATTTCCCACAAACAAAAATTATACATGACGGATGATCGCGTCCCTTTAGAAAGGTGGCCGATCTTCTCTACTCTAGTATAATCACAAGTGTATTACAAGTGTGTTCCAAATGTTATTACAAGTGATCCCCCCCATTACACTTCACCCCTAGGGGTATTTTATACAATTTCCTATCAGGCTCTGGGTCCTATGCTTTCGGATTAGGATCCGACATGATGGGTCCGACATACTTGGGACGCCATCTTTGGGATGTTAACTGCTCGAGCTGACGGGTCTTTCTAGCCGGCCTGGTCGGCAGAATGTTCGTGGGACTGATGGGGCCGCCCGGACGATCCGAACGGGTCAGTGTCCTCGGAATGACTTGGGCTTTCTTCTATTTGTCTTGCTGGTCCTCGTTTCTAAACTTCTTCGTGGGCCTGGGCCAAATGTTCGTGGGACTGATGGGGCCGCCCGGACGATCCGAACGGGCCAATGTCTTCGGAATGACTTGGGCTTTCTTCTATTCGTCTTGCTGGGCCTCGCTTCTAGACTTCTTCACGGGCCTGGGCTGGTAACTTGGGGGTACCATCAGTACTCCCCCCCCTCTTCCTATAAATAGCTAGGTTGCTTTCCTTTATTTGATTCATTTTCTTATTCACCATGTCTTCTCTTGATGATTTGTTGCAGGAACTGGGATATGAGTTGGCACGTCAGCGAGGTGTTTGGCCAGATGATCTTCTTCAGCACCTTTGCGATATTGAAGATTTTGCTGTGGGTAATCCTCGCTTGTCTCAACTGGTCTCAGAAGTTTCGCACAGCGTTCGTGCTCTTCAGCAAGTCAGCAATGGTACCGGTGTTGTTGTTCCGGCTGTGGCAACTGTTTCCCGCAACCGTCGATCTGTTACTCCATTCGGTCCTCCATTCCGGAAGCAGCGAGCAAAGGGAGGGGGCAAGTATTCAAAAAATAGTCCTCACCTACGGAAGAACGTAGGTAGACGAGGGACCACGCTCAACCTCAGTCGCAGAAACGGCGAGCAAAAGAGGGGGCAAGTATTCAAAAAATAGTCCTCACCTACGGAAGAACGTAGGTAGACGAGGGACCACGCTCAACCTCAGTCGCAGAAACGGCGAGCAAAATGAGGAGGCAAATATTCAAAAAATAGTCCTCACCTACGGAAGAACGTAGGTAGACGAGGGACCACGCTCAACCTCAGCCGCAGAAGCAGCGAGCAAAGGGAGGAGGCAAGTATTCAAAAAATAGTCCTCACCTACGGATGAACGTAGGTAGACGAGGGACCACGCTCAACCTCAGTAGCAGAAACGGCGAGCAAAAGGAGGGGGCAAGTATTCAAAAAATAAACCTCACCTATGGAAGAACATAGGTAGACGAGGAAGCACGCTCAACCTCAACCGCAGAAACAGCAAGATTGAAGGAGGCAAGAGAGCTTAAAAGAGAGAATTTCACCTATAAAAATAGGTAGAAGAGACAACTCTCAACCCCATCCACAGGGAAGGGGACTCGAACATTGTTCGGAGATAGCTCAGGCAAGGCGTCAAGGTGGGCAAGCAGGGTTCCGTTCGGAAATCAGGCTAGGCAAATGCGCAAGGAGTACGCTTCGGCTAGGACAAACCGGACAATAGTTAGCAAAAGTATGTGACAACCTCCGTGGAAGCATAGATATAACCTAGTAGGCGTAGAGCTAGGGGGGTGAGAACTGGTGAGAAAGGATCTCGCATCCTGGGACATCACCAAAAACCCACGCCCCAGCACGCAAAGAAGGGGGGAATACTGATAGTACAAGGTACTAAAAGACGTATCCCAAGATATCTAATACGCAGAGGAGGGGGGAGTACTGGTGATACAGTATCCCGAACCCGGTCACAACTTACCAGCAACTAAAAGTCCGGATAGCCTAAGATGAATTGAGGTACCTATTCTAGGGTTGGGGAGGTCCCAAGTCGAATCCTAGGAAGATCGACTTTCCTGAGGATCGACTCCCCTGGGATCGACTTCTGAATAAAGTCAATCCCCAGGAAAGTCGATCCCCAGAAAGTTGATCATGGGCCCCGATCTGATCAGTTAGGCAGTTAGGCGGTTACTGCCTTAATGACCAGATTACCCCCATAAGAATCTCTATAAATAGGAGGCACCCCCCATTCATTACAAGCAGGTCATTTGGAGTGGAAGAAGTCTTAGCGAAACAGAGCTCTGCGCACTTGAGTTCCGGTCCGATTTCCCGCGGAGTTCCCCGCTTGGCGCTTGCTTGCGCATCTTGGAGTACTGGTCGGGTTTCACCGCCATCTAAAAAGTCCCTCCCAAAATTTCGAACTCCCCCCAAAAATTAACCCAATTACCCGATTAAATTGACTTAACATGGCGGACATCCGCCATGTTAAGTTTTCGGAGAATCAGGCGGAAAAAGCTCGCTCAAATTTCGATTGGGCGAACTTTTCCGTCTTACACGACGGCACTTAATGTACCTTACATGGTGGATTTTCGCCATGTAAGGTTTGGGGTTTAATAAAAACCCCAAATCGACAGACAGAAAACACATCTGTCTCAAACGCCGCTATCTCCTCGCCGCTGCTGCTGCTCATCGTCGTCCAGTTGTCTCGCCGGTCGCCGAATCCTCGGCGGTCTCCACTTCCACTGCCGCGCCGATCCCGGCATCTGTGAAGGTATTTTATTTTTGTTTTTTTTTTCTTCTTCTTCATCTACTGTTAATAATGTATCTATTGTTTTGAATGTGAATGTGATAATGTGTCTACTGTTTTGATTAAAATGTGTTATTGTTTATGATAATGGGCTTATGTTTATTTCAATAGGTTTATGTTTTGATTTGAAGGTGGATTGTTTTAGTTTATGATTGAATAAGAAATTTTCATGTTAGGATTTTGATATGTCGATTCGAATGTGTTAGGATTTTCATATTAGAATGGTGAGTGTGAATGGTGAGTGTGAATGGTGAGTATGTGTTAGGATTTGGCGTGTTCCTGTACAGAAATGAGGGGAGACTCATCTGCATCTAAAAACAGATTAGAGTGTATAGAAATTAGAAATTAAAGATCTATATATATTATCTTTTTTGGTCAGTAGAGATTAGAGTCCATGAATTTTATTCAGCAATTATTTAAATACTTATAAGAGTATTATGTTGAATAGTGTGGTATATATGAATGTTTTATAAATTACATATCGTAGCCTCTAATTATAAATTACATATAGTTAATTATTTACTGTTTGTACATTATTTGAATAAATATTTATTTAAAAATAGAATTACTTGTTCTGAAATACTTTAAATAATTTATTATTTAATTAGTTAATATAGTGTTTGTAAATAATTAATTTTAAAAATATTTTAATTATCTCTTGAATTATTTAATTAATGTTTTTACATAATTTAATTACTTTATTTAATTAAATACTTTAATTAATGTGTCAATTAAATATTTAATTATGTAATTATATAATTAACTTATTTTTTATTTGGAATTAATTGTATGAAATGGAATTAATTGTATGAAATAGAATTAACGTATTTTTTATTTGGAATTAATTGTATGAAATAGAATTAATTATTTAAATATTTATTTATTTAATTTATCGTTTTTAAATCATTTAAAAATTATTTTAATTAATTATTTGTTATTTGACTTGTTTTAGGTTTTGAGAAATTGACAAATTCGTAACTTTTGGATTGAACTAAGGATCGGTATGAATTATTTAATTTATTATTTTTATAAAAAGTAGTAATTATTAATTAACAATTGACATGATTTTATATATTAATTAATATGCATGAATGTAATTAATTAATTTGGTTGAATAAAATTAATTAATTGTCATAAAATTAATATGTTATTAATGAAATATTAATAAACATTAAATGTTTATGTTAAAAAATAATATGTTTTATTATTTATTAAAATGTAAAATAATATTATTTAATAATTAAGAATTATTTAATTGAATGTTATTTTTAAAAAAAGTAGTAATTAATCAACAATTCACATTAATGTATTATTGTATTATATATGTTAATAATGAAATATGAATAAATATAAAATTTGTATGTTAAAAATTAATAATTATTTAAAATATTTAAAATAAATAAATAATATTAATTATGTTATTAATGTTATAAATATTTAATTTAATGTTATTTAAGAATTATTTAGTAATCAAATATTAATGATTAATAATTTGTTTAATAATTAATAATTAATTAATCAATTTTTTTTTAGATTTTAAAAATATCATGTAGAGTACTGATGCAATTACCTCGTAAGAGAGCTCCACCACCCAATCCCCAAGATGTTTTTCGGTTTTATCTCCCGGTTAATCCGACACCAGCATCTGTACGTCCAGCACCGGCACCTGTTCGTCCAACACCGGCCCCTCCCGCACCTGTTCGTCCAGCACCGGCCCCTCCCGTTACGCAACCAGCAACTCCGAAGAAAGTTGTTTATGAAACGGATTCGGATTAGTTAATAATTAATTAGACTATATTAATGTCGGATCTGAAAATTTATGAACTTAATATTAATTAAACTATATTGTAATAGTCAATTAAGTTTTATCTAATTAATTATTATCTGATAAAAATTTAATTTTTTAGAATAATGTCGAACTTAATGAAAGTACTCAATAAAGCTCGGATGAGTTTAAATCGATTTTCGAATGAATACGGTGAGAGCTTAACTGCTTTCATTAATTTCGCCCTTTCGAATTTGACTCACCCATAAGGTTATTTACCTTGTCTCTGCTCGTCCTGCACGAATAGTGGAGTGATTCCTATAAAAGAGATGAGAAAACATATTTTCATAAACGGCTGGTCGAAACATTAATTACGACATTTGGACGCGTCACGGAGAGTTACCGAGTAGATATGGTGAGAAAAAAGTTAAATGACAAGAGACAGCGCCGGAAACTGGTAACGATATGATTGGATTGGTTCGTGCAGCTTACGGAGAACATGTAGTCGAGAATACAATCGACGAAAAATTTCTCGAAAAAGAACATCTCGAATACGAGCCTGTCGATAAAGATCCAGTCGATGTAGATCCAGTCAATGAAGATCCAGAGAACAGATATGATGATTCATTTTTACGACGTCTAAAAAAAGGTGAAGAACAGCTATAACTCTAAGAGTCTAAATTTATCAAAGATGTTATTTCGCAATGATCAAGTTATCAATCCATATCATGTATTTATATACTTCAAATAACAACTAATCTACACATAACTCAACTACTAACTGTTTAACTAATTCTTCTTTAATTATATCTCTCATACTCCTCAAACCGAAGGTAGTATTATCGTACTCTTGAACCATTCCTGACCCAGCCATTATATCGATTGCTATTACTATCCATAGCTTGTTGATCGTAGCTTGCTCTAAAGTTGTATACACCTTTATGATCGTTGCTTAATTGGATTGATAGTAAGTATAAAAAACCCAATGGGATACGTACTTTTGCTCCTCTTTTCATTTTCCTGGGAAAACCTATCCTATCAAGCCAATTGGACCAATCACTACTCTTCACTATGTCATTCTTCTCTTCTTACTTTACCTGCAAAGAAACAAAGAACAACCACAGCCCAACATATCCTCACAAAATAAACAATTTTAATTTTTTTTTAATTTTTTATGATTTAATCAGACTCTAAATCAGAATTTAAAAATTGAGAAAGTTTAGACAATTGATTTATTTCTATAATTTTCCAAATTTTCACACCTCCTTATTGTAATTCTTTTTGTTAATTCCGCAAACCTATCACTTCCTAATGATTTTGTAAAAAGATCTGCCAATTGATCAATTGTCGGTATATATTTTATTTTAAATTAACTCTCTAACATAATGATAGTCTGTATCTATGTGTTTGGATCTACTACTACTAACCGGATTTGAAGCAAGAAATATTATCACAATATAAAGTTGGATATTATCACAATATAAAGTTGGTGATGGGATAAAGATCCCTACACAACATAGAACACCACCTTATCTCAGCTGTAGTATACCCTATAGAATCCAGTCTCACCTTCCACCTCCTCAAAGACGTTCCCGGATTAATATCCAAGAACATCGAGAAAAGCCTCGTCGAGGCATTCACCCCTCTGGGAATAGACGACTGGAACTCTCTCTTCTGGATCGCGCACCCGGGAGGGCCTGCGATTCTGGACCAGGTCGAGTTGAAATTAGGGTTGACGGAGGAGAAGATGGGGCCAACTAAACAAGTGCTGAAGGAGTACGGAAACATGTCCAGCGCTTGTGTTCTTTTCATACTTGACGAGATGAGGAGGAAGTCCAAGGAGGAGGGAAAGAAGACTACCGGAGACGGCCACGACTGGGGTGTGCTCTTCGGATTCGGCCCTGGTCTCACAGTTGAAACTCTGGTCCTCCACGGCCAACCGATCGTCGAATAAATCACAAGCATAGACCGATGACGTGCATGTTGAATTGTTGATGCATGCAGCACAGCAGCAGGACGTGCATGTCAAAGTCAAAACTAATGAATACATAGAATATAAATTATCAATTAATTTAAGGGGTTCTTTTATGGTTTTTACCTACCAGAAATTCAAATAAAACGATAAATGTATTAATTACAAGGGCTTTATCATAAATATTACAATAAACCATTAATTAATATAAATATAATTAGTACACAGTTTATTTAATTGTAAAAAGAAAAGTAGTACACAGTTAGTCAGTAGTTAATATTGTAATAAAAGCTTAACTCTATGAGAAAATATAATTTAGAAATACAATAAATTAAGTAAAAATATAATTTTAACACTGGTCAAATAAATTTAACTCGTTCGTTCTGTGCTGTTAATTAACACTGTCCAAATAAATCTGACTCCTTCGTTGTGTTCTGTTAATTAACACTGTCCAAATAAATCTGAACGAACAAGAAAAGACATAGTTTAATATGAGTAACAATAAAAAAAAAATTATTGTTGGTTTAAAAAAAGGACGATGGTTAATAAAAAATTCGTATACAATAATATTGAGACTCTTAATACGTGATTTATATTAAAAGTAAAATAAAAAGAATTACAATCTACGATAATAAGAAATATAGACAATTAATTAAACAACTAAAAGTACGATAGGATATGTGGAATAAGTATAACTTGTTAATCCTCGGTTTGTAGGTCAGTAACCAATAGCGAGGCTTCCGCCCACCTTCTGATAGTTGTGTCCTCCAAACTTAACCTGTGCGCTTTTTTAAATATGCGATAATCATAGATAATAGTCAAATCTCGTATGAAATCCCTTGCAACGACTTTTACCGGTCGAGAGAGCCCCTCCATGTGTCGTAGGTTCCTCTCCCTCCAAAGGTGTCATATAAACGCTGCAAGTGCATTCCAATGTAGCCCCCAGGATGGTGCTGACTTCCTGAATTTGGATATCCTCTCCATGATATCACCCACCCTTATATCTCCTAGCTTTATTTCCGTGATACCCATAAGTTTCCGTAGTGCATTATCTGTCAACCTTATAAATTCGTTCCAAAGAGACCAGCTGAATTCGCAATTGAAGAATAAATGAGCTGTCGTTTCCTCAACTGTATCACATAGGACACACTTTGCTGGAACCACTATCCCCCACGACCTCAATTTATCGAATGTTCTTAGCTTGCCCCATCTTAGTCTCCATAGACAGAAGACCATCTTTGAGGTACGGCATGTCCACACTCCTACAGCCAGAAGATCAGCGACGGCTGGCGGTGATAATTTTGCTCTTATGAGGCTCGTTTTTATACTACCGTTGACTGTGCAATCCAGCCCTGCAGGGTAGCATAAATTGATATCATCTTTGGCTCTCAGTATGCTTGTCCATATCGGAGAGTCCTTGGGACATAATTGGATTTCCGCCAAATCTCTCCCTTTGAGATAGCGTGCCCACATCCAAACCGCCCATGGAGAACCCCCATTCCAGATTCTATAAGCCCATTTGACCCTAGCAACTCTTGCGAGTAACACCGGATCCGCCAGTCCTAGGCCCCCGTCTTCCTTAGCCATAATCATTCTGCTCCATGCCATACCTTTAGAGTCTCCCCATATAAACTGATAAATAATTTGTCGTGCTTTTTTGATCACCGTCATGGGAATTTTGAGACATTGAAACCAGAATTGTAGCTTGCCCACTAGGACCCAGTTAGCTAGTTGAACTTTTCCTCCATATGACAAAGCTCTATTTTTCCATTTCTGTAGATACGAATTTAGTTGGTCGATTAGCGGAACGCAGTCCGCACCTTTGACGTCCCGCCCAATTAGAGGCATCCCTAGATATTTAAGTGGTAAAAAGCTTTCCTGAAACCCCATCAACTGCAATAGGTCATCCTTGATCTACTCACATGAGATGGAGAATATCATCGAACTCTTGGAACAATTAATTTTCAGTCCTGAATTCTTTGTAAAATCATCCAGCACTGCTTTAACTGCCCTCAGAAATTTGGTATTTGCCTTTGCAAAGCATAGCACATCGTCAGCAAAAATGAGGTGCGTTGGAGAGATAGCTCCCCCCATAACGAAGGTATCCAATTCTCCACATTTTTCAACAAGATGCAAATATTGCGAAAGGTTCTCCATAACTAGGTTGAAGAGGATCGGTGAAAGTGGATCTCCTTGCCGAAGACCTCTTCCACTACCAAATTGCGCCGAAGGTTCCCCCTCGATAAGGATGGAAAAGGTCGCAGTTGAGATACACTGAGTGATTAGTCTGACCAGTGCCCCTGAGAAACCCATACTGACCAGAGTTATGCGAATCGCTTCCCAGCTAATTGAATCGAATGCTTTAGTGATATCAAGGCTTATACACACTCGTCTAGCTGTTGCCTTCTGTTTGAATCCTCTTAACAATTCCTTCGCAAGGAGAACATTATCAGAGATGATTCTACCCTTTGTGAAAGCCGCTTGATTGCCTGAAAGTAGCTCTGGAGTAACTAGCCCAATCCTGTTTGCTAATAACTTAGATATGATCTTATAAATTGTGTTTACCCCAGAGATGGGTTTAAAATCTCGAATATGCGAGACCTCTGGAAATTTAGGAATGATAGTGATGAATGTATGGTTGATGTGCTTTAAGGAACCACGTCCGTCGAAGAAATCCTCTATAAGCGTCATCACATCTCTCTTAATAATACCCCAGTATCTTTTGAAAAATCCTGCCGTAAACCCATCGGGTCCTGGTGCTTTTTCCGGACACAGGCTAGAGATCACTTCCCACACCTCCTTCTCCACTGGCCTTCGTGCCATCCAAAGATTCATCTCCTCTGCCACTAGTTTCGGGAACCATCTCAAAGAGATTTCGGTACTACTATTCAAACATACATAAGATTAATTAGAGAAATTATAAAGTTTTCCTTCCGTATTTGTACTCACTCCATTTACCTACTTATAATAAATGTTCCATTATTTTCACTTTTGATCTATTCATCATAAATCAGCTACTAGGGTAAGTGAATCCTTCAATAGTAAGCAAGTTGTTGATAACCTTTTTGGGTCAATTCAAATACCGACCAGGATTAGCGAAAACCGTAACTTCAGACGAGCCGTAAAATCCAATGATGTCAAAGTTGTATTTTCCATCTCCACTCAACAAGTCTTGAGCGATGCTGCTCGTCCAAACCTAATTCATCACAAGATAATGATGACGATTGAGGAGATAAGTAATGACATCGTAGTAATCAGCATACATGATCGTGACCGTTGGAGATGTTTCTTCCTCAATTTGTGGAGTTGTTGTTGGAGATAACCCCAGTGACGAATTTCCATCATCATTAGACCGCCATCATCATAACCGTCAGGATAACCCCATATCAGTCATCGATAATTCGTCATCTATTATTCGACCCTATTTCACACCAAAAAAATTATACATGACAGAATTGAATCCGCCATTGAATCTAATTTTTTTTGCGGGAACTGAAAATTATATGATGTGGAAATCCGCCATGTATTATATGATGCGAAAAAAATTTGGCGTCAATTTATCGATGACGGTTATTTATATTAATGACGGATTTTCGTCATTTAATTTTGATGAAGCATTGAATCAGCTATCAGGGCTCGCGGTGGTGCGAGGTGATGCCGGAGGCTCTGGAGTCCACGACACGCGCTCTACGTCAAATACCTGCAAATAGAAACTAGGCGATTCTAGTGAGAATCGGCGAGTTTCTTAATGATGTTCTGGTGAGAGTGGAACTTGTGTTGTGTCTTTGAGTGTTCCTTTGGGACCCTTTTTATAGGGTCTCGAAGGGCGTGATCAAAGGCGGACATTGCGCCTATGGTCATATATGGAAACATTTGTGACGTTGGCTGGCGGCGAGTAACGGTCGTAAGTTGGCTATTCAGGTATGGAAATCGCCTATTTAGGGAAAACTCGACGACTTGTCCCTAAAGTCTACCATACTGCCGATCTGGGCCCTAACTCGGCGACTTGTCCCTAAAGTCGGCGACTTGGTAGTCCAATCGTGACTTACGGGCTAACTCGGCGATTTGGACGATGAACTTGTTCCGTACCGTGGGAGCTCTCCGGGGGTTCGGCGTAAAGCGACGGAACCCTAGTCTTTGTTGAAAGACGTTGCTGGTAGTGACTGTCGTAATCAGGCATGTCTCACCAAATTTTGAAACATACGATCCATCATAAATCCATTTGGGCCATTGTCTCCGTATATCGATGGCAGAAATCCACCACCAATAAATGAGGAAGGGCAGTTAAAACCCATCTTTCAATGTCGGAAATCCGTTATCTTAACCCCATGTAGGCGGAATCGCAAATGTATTAATGACGGATTTCCGTCATACAATATTTGATTTTTTTTTTAAACAGACATTTAAATCTTATATAGTGGGAAGGTGCGACGAATGCCAGCGATACTTAAACGTCCAGAGGCGACCGCCCACCATGATGAAGGCAGTGACAACGCCCGTCCCCTTCCCCCCAGCTTCACGGAGAAGAAAGTTCCTTTTCGTGGCAGTAGACTACTTCACAAAAGTGGGCGGAGCCCACTAGCGCGATCACGGTGCAGAACGTGGTAAATTTCGTTTTCAAGAGCATCGTCTACCGGTTCGGGGTGCTGATCCAAATAATAACGGACAACGGGACACAGTTCACGGGAAAGAAGCTAAGGGAATTCTGTGAGGACAGCGGAATCAAGCTGAGCTTCGCCCCGGTCTACCACCCGCAGGCGAACGGACAAGTGGAGGTGACTAACTGCACTATCGTGTCCATCCTAAAGAGAAAGGGGGGCGAATACCCGGGGACGTGGGCGGATAAAATCCCGAAGACCATGTGGGCCTACCGAACAACAATTCGGACGCGAACGGGGCAAACGTCGTTCGCCCTCGCCTTCGGAATAGAGGTCGTGGCCCCCACAGAATTGTTATGGTCGACGGCCAGGATAGAACAATTCCAGCCAGGGGTGAATGAAAGAGTGGCAGAGAAGAATCTAGCATCGGGCGACTTAGTCTTGAGAAACGCTAAAGTAACGGGCGTGGACCAAACGAAAGTGAAGCTATCGTCAAGATAGGAGAGCCCGTACGTGATCATGGACGAGGTCCTGCCCGACATTTTTCGCCTAGGCTATGAGGACGGGCAGGCCATAGAAAAAACCTGGCACGCACAGACAACCTCGAAAATACAAGTGCTAGGGGCCGAGGGCGCCGGCACAAGCAAGAAAATAGCCGATACCGGCCTTGTATCTTTTTCAATTTTCTATCTTAGCATGAAGAAATCAAGGATACGACGATATTCGGCCCGGAATCATAACCTAACACGAATACTAAGTAAGAAAAAGTAAGAACACGGCTGTGCAAGACGCCCGGGAGGCCGCGTGACACAACCCCCCCCCATAACATAAAAACGCGGAAGCAATATACAAAAAACGGAATATGTTGTTCATTTTACAAGCCCAAAAAAGAAAAAGAAAAAAAAGAGAGGAAAGGGAACATTAAAAAAAAGAGGGCGGCAGTCACGACGGGGGAGTCGGCGAAATATAGTTTGGAAGATCAGCCTCCAAGTCCTCCTCCTCGCTTTCACTGACATAAAGCGGAGGTTGCACAGCAGGAGGCCTGGCACCGCCCACCGCGTTTCAACGCTCCCACTCCAACAAGGTCCGGGGGATGACGGTGGCAGCAAGGGCGGGACAGGTGAGCTTGCACATAGCGCGATGGTGCTCACAGCCTTTCCAAAACCCGGCGCGTTTCTCAACCGTCATCTGGCGTGAAGACTCGGTCTGGAACTCAGCAAACTTGGCTTGGAACTTAGCAGACACAGGAGAAAGCAGCTCGGCGCGATCGACGGACAGTTTGTTGGCGCGTTCGGTCTCCCGGGCGAGTCCATCCTGGGCCTCTGCCCATTCCTATTGGGACTTGTAGTATTTGGCCAGCTTCTGGGCTTTGGCGAGACACTGCTCCAGCGTGGCTTTCTCACTGGACGCTTTTTCTAGCTGAACCCGGTGCCCCTCCGCGTCTTTCGTCGCCTCCGTCACAGCTTGGTCACGGACAACCAACGCAGCAGAACGATCCTCGGTTAGACGGGCGACCTGTGCAGTAAGCTGGTGCAACTCCTATTTCTGGTCAAGGCCCCGCTGGTGGCGCATGTAGACGAGAGCAGCATCGCGCTGATGCCTGAACGAACGAGTGAAGAAGGTTGAAGCCCTTCAGGAGCATCCCTTCCATCTGGGGAACGGAAGCCGAAGGGTGAACGTGCGCGGGGTCGGCGGGAAACTTGCCTGCAAGGAAAGCAGAATCTAAGGTCACACCAAATGCCTGGTGCTCCAGCATCTTCGCGTCCCCCTCCTCGATCTTCCGAGGGACCCCAGATCCTTCCGCTGCCTTAACCTTACGTTTTTCCGAGCGAGCATTACGAAGAGGGGCCTCGCCCATGTTGTCGCCTCCGGAGCTACTGGTGCTCGGACCCCGAGAGGGAGTGTCTTCCTGGTGGACAACAGAGGACGCCTTGCGATTTTTCTTCCGAGGAGGAGAAAGATCCCCACCGTCACAGCTACGGGTGACGTCGGGCCTCAGGTGCTCCTCAACAGACCAACCATGCCCAAGATCACTAGGGCTCACAGGTCCATGGTTATGAATATGAAGGAGCAGGTCTTGCGCCACCCGCTCGGCGGAAATCAAACGCTTAATAGGAACAAGGCCGGTGAGACTCTTCAAGGTATCCAGCGGCGGCCACCTAGGGGGAGGCCCGACAAGAGCCCCGAGGTAGGACAACTCCGCGAAGAAAACTGGTCACGCCACGAATAAGCACACTCAGGCAGGGTCTCAAAAAGAGTCGTCGGGAGGCAACGAGGACACAATTCCGGTCAGTGTTCATAGGGTAAACATGGAACCAATTGAAGAACAGAGGCACAGTAGGCTCAATGCCGCATTCCTTGCAGAGAATCTCAAAGTTCAGAACGCGCTCAACGGCTCCCGGGGGGAACTGCGAGAGTGAAACTTAGCAGTGGTTGAGGATCGCCTGGAACAACGACGAGAGGGGCAGAGTAAGGCCAGTGCCCACGTAGGGAATGTAGAGGGCGACGTGCCCGGGAGGTGGATGTGAAGCGATACTGCCCCT